>CM060852.1:13513940-13933493 GCA_030737835.1 Acorus gramineus | reverse complement strand
GAGATTTGGTTGGATTAATGGGCCGTTGTTAGATTTATATACTTGATAATTAACATTTTTAAAATTTGGGATTTGGATACATAATTTTAATATTTTGCAGGGAATCTACAATACTAAGGGGGGTGACAGGTTATTAATTGAACACAAGGAATGAACTTTTTTATATAGATTTTTATTGATAATTAAAGAATGAAATTCATATTTGATGTCATAACAAATGATATAATATGCCATAAGGTATCCAAGTTCATGTCTGGTTTGTATGAATGAACTCATCCAGGCTCATCTTGTTTTGGATGAATTAATCAAGGGTGATTTGCTGAACCTTGGGCTGATTCACAAAAAGGGTCCTAAGCTCTCTCCTCATGGATCTAACAAAGGAAGAAGAAGAAAAATATTGTTCATTTCTTTAGCATGCCACAAAAGGTTGAATTTTTTATTTTTATGTATATGCTTGTTTAATAAAATGAATGCATTTTGGAGCCAATAGTAGATGTATGATTTGGTCAAACAATGATGGATGATACTAGTTAGTTTTGATGGTTATATATCGAAAATTATAAATATAGTACATATTATTATATTTTTAGTCTTTAATTTGTTTCTATTTTGTTTGATTGTCTATCCGTGGACTTAGCTATTTTGAAAAACGAGAAATGATGCGGTGTTCAAGAGGGTCACCTTTTATTTCAAGAATTTATGGGAGAATTAATCTCATGCATCTAAGAATGGGGCAGCCCAAACCGTTGTGCAACGTCCACTGGTGGGTATTCACCCTACTCTTTTGCTTTCTTCATTTTCCTATAACCCCGGCCCCCATTCAAACATTATCGATCTGTTTTGATCCACTTTAAAATAGACATGTAGACATTCTCTTAAAAAATATTTGTTTTTATTTTGTTCATGGATAGCTTATCCGATGATTAAATAGTTAGGTAGAAATTATTAAGGATTTGGTACAATTTTGAGAATCACAATTAATATCTCATCATCCTATATATATATTAAATAGCTTTATATGTTGATATGAATTTTTGGTTGAATTTTGTGTAGGTGATTGTATAACATCATTTTAGCTGTTTTGCAGGCAGCTGCAGATGGGGACTTTTCCCCGTCAGGAAGAGAGACAGACTGGTATTCTTTTTTCGAAGTTTAATGAAGTGGGTTGAGATGGTCTATTTTTGTACGTGTGTGAGATAGTGTTAATGATGTAGGTCAGAGTGTTTGATAATTTTGGGTGAAGAGGGACCAATTTCATGCATATATATTCTTTGATGGAAAACACAATGAATATGGATTTTTGGATGAATTTGGGTAGACAGTGTTACAGTGTATTAATATCTAATTAAGGAGTGCGTTCCATCTTTTTTTTTTTGGATTTTTAGTTTTAAGTCTCCACAAACCATCATATTTAGTGATCGATCCCTCCCTTCTTCGTATTTAGGTTTTAGTCTCCAGATTTAAATGATAGTTCCTTTTTAGTCCCTGAAAGGGACCTATCCATAAATTATTTAATTTACTTTTTAGTCCCTGTGAGATGTGAGGGACCTATCCATGAATTATCCTTTAAATCGGGGGACTAAAACCTAAATACGAAGAAGAGAGGGATCGATCACTAAATATGATGGTTTGTGGAGACTTAAAACTAAAAATCCCTTCTTTTTTTTTGCTGTTTTGAGAGCTACAGAATGCGTTGAGAGATGCACGCATGCCTAAGGATGATATTTATGTGAAAAAGAGATAAGGATCTGACGGCAAGTTTATTTAAATCATATAATTTATTTGGGCCCAAACAATATGTGATGAAAGAAATCCTAAACACAACTAAAAAAGAATAAAACTAAAGATCCAATTTACGTCAAAATCTTTAAATAACTGAGAATTGTTACATAACTGAGGTAATTGAGTGTCAAGATTTAGTGAAGTGGGTTCAAATCGTCAAAAAAAAATCAAGGTTCGATCTATAAACTTTGAGAGGGTTATATGCATTTTTCTCTTAGATTCAAAATGTTGTTTTATACAATAGGTGGTTGAACTTCTTTTACAGGTCACATACATTAAATATATACAATCTCCTAAAAATATTATTGACATATTTATTAAAACATATATTAGATGCCATCAAATATGAATAATAAAAGACACGCTTAATAATAATTATTGAAATCTACTACAAATAAGAAAACAATCTAATAAAAATCCTAAAATTTTGAAATAAGATCATCTAATTTACCTTATGATTAATTATTATAACTCTGAATAAAAATATTTGTCAAAAAAATTTCTCTGTTATATTTTCACTGGTTCTCTCAGTTCTATTCTGTTCTGTTCCATTTTTGCTCATGTAAAGCAATAACATGCAGGGAACCAAATTCTCTGCTTGGACAGGAAAATATGGGTTACATGTCAACATTTTTAATTAATGTTCGTCCTCTTCCCTCCTTAAATTCCAATTCCCATAATTGGCCGAGCGGAGGAGGGTTTGAAGATAATTACACGAAGTACAAAAAAGAATATATATATATATATAATTTTAAATAGAAATATTCATTAAATCATTCATTCACGTGTTCATTTATAAATATCTCTAATAAAAATTCTAATTTTATAAAATCTATCTAAATTGAATTATTGAGAAAGATAAATTATCATTCTCAATCAGAGTTATCAAACTGACTCTTAATAGTACACATAGGTGTATATTAAGGGTTGATACAATAAAATACATGGAATGAATAACAATGTATGAGTGAACAACACATACAGAGTTTATAATCGTGTGTAAAAGGTATTTTACAGAATAAGCAATAAAAAAAGAGATAGAAGAATTTAGAAAAAATACAATCACTACTTAAAGATATTTTAATATACTAAAAAATTTGAGAGACCTAAACAAAATAAAAAGTTTCTTAGAAAAATACTTTAATTTATTTTCAAGAATTTTTGTTATAATTCAATAAATATATCTCTATTAAACTCATATTCTGAACTGTTCTTTTCTTGCTAGTTTACCGTAAATTAAAAAAAGTCTCTTGAGCCCCCTTTGTCCCGGCCGGCATGGCTCCGTCCCCACAAAGCATTGTAAATCTCTTGATTCGGTAGGGGTCCCTAGTCGGCCTTACTACCTTAGAAGCACATGTGCATGTTTGTTTCATCCCCTCATTTCGTGATCGGTGACATTGATGACTGACAAGCTTCCGTTTTTTCCCAACTAACCAGCCAAGAAAGTTCTGTGCGTGACTTTTGGGTGGTCCAGGACGAGGTGGGAAGGTGGTCAATCCCTTTCACAGATCTAGTCTTTCCCCGGCAGCGGCTGCCCAATCCAGTGAGTTGTTCGCGTGCCTGGAGTCATGGGGTGGAAGTGTCGGGTTAGGGGAGGACAAGCCACGGTGGTCACCCTCAGCCTCCTCGGGTTTCTTGGTGAAAAACTCCTATGACTGGCGACACCGTGGGCTTGCTACTACCCCTCTCGCGTGTGGGAGTCCGGGCCGCATCCGGGGCTCGAAGGCACCAAGGAAGATTAAAGTCTTCCTGTGGCTCCTCGTGCAAGAGCGTCTGCTCACGAAAGACTTCCGTTTGAAGTGGAGACCAAGAGAGGACACTACTTGTGTATTGTGCGGCGAGGCGCCCGAATCAGTGGTACACTTGTTTTGCCAGTGTAGGGTAGCGCAGGGTCTGTGGCGTGTTGTGGGTGCCGCGACCTCGCTCACCGAGTTCTCCACCATGGAACAAATGTGGGAGGCGGGTGCAGGGCTATGCGCGCGAACGCCACCAGGTAAGGCCAAGGCGGTGGTGCGGCTGATCGTCCCGACAGCGACCTGGTCTATATGGAGGATGAGAAACGAAGCGATCTTCAAGGGTGCTCGGGTCTCTGGGCGTGAGAGATGGTCAGTGTGGGGGGAGTGACCCTTCAGGGCAATATTATGGAGGTCTACAATTAGCAGGAGACTGGGTGCATCTGTGTGTCCGGGGGGTGTGGGGGTGAGTCGACGTCCTATCTACTCCGACCCGTCCTCCCGGTAACACCATGCATACATGTATTTATTTTCTCCGTATCTCTCCATCCCCAATTCAGAACTGTACTAACTCTTTTTTAAATGAATCGGTTGGTAGGATGATTCTATCTTATTTAAATATAAAAAAAAAACAGCCTTTCGTACTAAACATGCATGTAGGGCTGTATTAAACATGTACCAAGGAGATCCACCATTCATCTTTCTCTCCTTAGCCAAGAAAAAAAAAAGAACTTTCATGTGATAAAATAAAAATTAACTGCAATTTATATACCACATATCCTTGTATATATGAGCAAAGAGCAATCAACTACATATATATCAAAGCAATGCACCATTATTTATATAAAAAAAAAATAAAAAAAGCCTATATCAAAGCAAAAATTTTATTCATATCACCACTACAAAAATACATGTATGAAACACCAATACAACAACAAAAAAAAAACCACAAAGAGTGGGCAACAATCGAGCAGCCTCAACCCAAACGACTGGCCTTCTCTACTAGTTGTACCTAACATTCCACAATTCAAAATTTATTATATATTATATATTATTATTTTTCAAAAAAAAATCTACTTCATGTAAAGAGCCGCATCATCCAATCTCGGCCTCGCATGGAGCTCCAACTCCTTGGCCAAAAACAAACTGTTCTTCTCCTCAGCCAGATCAACCACCCCATCCATCCCACTCGGCACGCTCCACTCGAAACACTGAAGCATCCGTCCAAACAACACCACAGTCATGGCCGTCCCCAGCTGAACCCCCATGCACCCCCTCCGTCCCGTGCTGAACGATAATAACCTCAGCTCGGTCTCCGTCAGGTCCACCTCCCCCGACCCATCTTCGCCCAAGTGTCGGCCCGGGTCGAACTTCATCGGGTCGTCCCACACGTCCGGGTTCCGGCCCAGCCCGACCCGGCTTAGGAGGACGTGACTCCCCTTCGGGATGGTGTAGCCCGCAACGGTCGCGTCGGACATGGCCACGTGCGGGAGGTTGAAGGGCGCGACCGGGTGGAGGCGGAGGGACTCGCGCACGCACGCCTTGATGTAGGTGAGGTTCGGCACGTCCGACTCGTCGACGAGGCGGTGTTTTCCGACGACTCGATCAATCTCGGACGTCGCTTTTTCGAGGAGGTGGGGTTGGTTCAGCATCTCCGCGAGCGCCCACTCCACCGCGTTTGATGAATTGTCGATGGTCGCGTACATTAGCTCCTACGCATCATTTGCGCCAACCATATATGTTTTGATTATGATATATATAATTGATAAGCATCTTTGATTTTTGAACAAGAGACTGACACACTTCACATCTCTGGCACGGGGTTAGTAACACTGGTTTACGGGGTTATATGTTAATCTCTTGTTGATGACTGATGAGTATGGATTGAATCTCATTTGACGTTTATGAGATTGTCAAAAAATGAAGACAATAAATATATGTCATGTTTGTTACGATTTTAATTTATAAATTATAGGTTACAAATTATATATTTTAATTTTTTTGATAAACAATTAACATGTTTGTTGTACCTATTAAAAAAAATAAACAATAATGAATATTAGAATAAGTTTTAAAACCGTTCTTTTGTTATACAATTGTAAAAAACACTTTTTTTTTTCTTTTTTTTTTATTCTATTGGAGATGAGTTTGGAAGGAGATGATAAGACATGTATTATTAGAAGAAAAAAAAAGTGAAAACCATTAGTGTCCCGGAACAAAAATTATTTAAAACATTAAATAAGTTATAATCTTAGAAGCACCATTTATTAAACTTACATATTCTAACTTTTCAAAATTATTTTTTGTTTAAATAAATTTCAATAAATTTAAACAAACACGCAACAACCATTTTATTTTAAGTTAAACTATATTTTCAGCTTAAAAGTTTTAACGAACATGAAAATACTTTGATTAAAGCTTAATATATCATCAAGAAAAACTAATCATACCGCGGTCTGCGCTTTGATTTCCTCCTCGGACAACACCCACTTCCCATCATCGCCTCTGATCGACACCAACACATCGAGCAAGTCGTCCAGTTCCCGCGGCGGTGGCGGAGACCCTCCACCGACGCCCCTCCACCGTCGGATCCTCTCTTCGATGATCGGATCATGATATTTGTTCACCACCCCAACAGCGGCCTTGACAGCCTTCTCATGCCCATTCAAATCAAACATTCTCAACCATGGCAGATAATCCGAAACACAGAAGGAGTATATGATGCCGAGCACCTCAAACAAAGCGTCGACGTGCTCCTCCTCCTCCTTACCTGGCCCTCCGTCCTCCCTCCCCTCCCCAAAGTACCTCTTGTTGAATACCATCTTCCTTATGAAATTCCCACTGTATTGCCTCACAGCGACCCTCACATTGATGAGTCCTACTCCTGACTCGGCCTTGCATTGGTTGTATATGTACCTGTAGCGATACTAATAAGACATACATGTATATCCATATTTCATATTTACATTTAAGAAAATATTAATCTTGCCAGTAGTTTGCATATTGTTTTTATGTATGCGTCACATATAACAAAGAATGCACATACTTTAATAAATTGTATGGACTTACTTACAGGAAATAAAAATTACAAAACATGTATGGGATTACAGATAAGGACCGGACCGCCTGCTATATAGATGGCTCAAATATTTGTTTCATATAGTAATCAAATCAATCACAAAATGATATCATCTTAGCTTATTACGCATTAATATGGGCATTATCGCTTATTTGACTATTCTAAAGCATTTTTTGTCATCATTGTTAAATCATTTTCACTAACCATTATAAACAGAAAAAAATATTAGGTATAGTCTCGTTTAATTTTTAGTCTCATTTGTTGTCTATACATGTTTCGATGTATATGTTTTTCTAAAAATAAAATGTAAGATATACTCTAATGAATTACGATTACATTGTTATATTTATAACAAATATAAATTTTTTTGATCGATGCATGTAACTTATTGTAAGTAAAAGAGCTCGCAAATAGAGAATATGTGAAATGTATTCGCATGTACCTGACGAGGTTGTCAGCCTCTTCAATGCGCTTGTTTGTGAGCCACTTTAGCCGAGCGGGGCTTAAGACCTCGGACGCCAAGACCCTCCTCATCTTCTTCCACTGCTCCCCCCACAGGTTCACCGCCACCGTCAAGAACCCGCTCGAGTGCTTCGTCGCCATCGTCACCGGCCGCGTTGCGAACGTCGCGTCGTTCTTCTTCAAGAACTCGCACGCGATCGTAGGACTGTCAACCACTATGACATGGGTCCCTCCCAGTCTCACGCACGCGACGCCGAGCGGGGTGTTTTTGGGGAGGCTGAGGACCCACCTGAAAAGGGGCTTGTTCCTGTAGAGCTCCGGGAGGCTCCCGACCACCGGCCAGGGCTTCGGGCCCGGTGGGAGGGGTTTGGGTTTTCTGATGGGGTCTTTGGATAGGAAATAGAAGAGAAGAGATGTGAGGAAGAGGAGTAGATATGTTGTTGTTGAGTTGGTGTTAATGAGGCCGACATTGGGTTCATAAGAGATGGACATGTTGGAAGCTATACTGTTATTCATCATTGAAGATAGTAGTAGTAGGAGGAGAGAAAGGAGAGATGTTGAAGTTTTATGAAATTGAGAGTAGTTGAATAGAGGAATATTGGATTTATAGAGAGTTGAGAAGGACAAAAAGAGAAAACATATGGATATCTTTCATAGTCATCTTGTTCTATGGAGGGAATAAAATCTGAGGTCCTTTAATGGATTTTGACACGTCTGTGATTGATATCTGGGAGAGGATCTTCACTACTATAAACGGAGATCAGAAGACTCCATTTAAAGGTGGTATGAATATCTTTGTAACGTTCGTGAAACACATTTAACCATTTGGAACATGTTTTGCATGCATGGTGATAGTGAATTTAACCATTTGGATCCTGACACGTTTTGCATGCATGGTGATAGTGAATTTAACCATTTGGACGCTGACGCGTAGACTTTGCATGCATGGTGATAGTGAATGCCTGTTATCGTCTAACGTCTTTAATGTTAGAATATAAGCTAAGACTTTGACTATGTTTTGGTGGATAGTTTTATACTTTTTTTGTAGTAAAGTTAGATAGTGAAGTATAATTGCTGATGTGATGTGTATTTACTTGCTATCCACATATTTTTTTGTAAACTATAAAAAAAGGGCCAGAGGCTCTCTTTCGTGTGTGTGTGTGTTTGTTTGAATGCTATTTCATCTTCTTTTGAGTGATTTCAGCAAGTTTTTTGGTGGTGAGTCTTGTTGAAGCTGACATATTTCCATCTAGAGAAGGTGGTGTGGCTGAATTTCAGCCATCATTTAAAACAAGCTTTACTTCAGAGTTGAGATTTGGTTGGATTAATGCGCCGTTGTTAGATTTATATACTTGATAATTAACATTTTTAAAATTTGGGATTTGGATACATAATTTTAATATTTTGCAGGGAATCTACAATACTAAGGGGGGTGACAGGTTATTAATTGAACACAAGGAATGAACTTTTTTATATAGATTTTTATTGATAATTAAAGAATGAAATTCATATTTGATGTCATAACAAATGATATAATATGCCATAAGGTATCCAAGTTCATGTCTGGTTTGTATGAATGAACTCATCCAGGCTCATCTTGTTTTGGATGAATTAATCAAGGGTGATTTGCTGAACCGTGGGCTGATTCACAAAAAGGGTCCTAAGCTCTCTCCTCATGGATCTAACAAACGAAGAAGAAGAAGAAAAATATTGTTCATTTCTTTAGCATGCCACAAAAGGTTGAATTTTTTATTTTTATGTATATGCTTGTTTAATAAAATGAATGCATTTTTACATTTTTATACAACCAAAAAAAGAGCTTCGGTCAGGGGGGGAGCCAATAGTAGATGTATGATTTGGTCAAACAATGATGGATGATACTAGTTAGTTTTGATTGTTATAAATCGATAATTACAAATATAGTACATATTATTATATTTTTAGTCTTTAATTTGTTTCTATTTTGTTTGATTGTCTATCCGTGGACTTGGCTATTTTGAAAAACGAGAAATGATGCGGTGTTCAAGAGGGTCACCTTTTATTTCAAGAATTTATGGGAGAATTAATCTCATGCATCTAAGAATGGGGCAGCCCAAACCGTTGTGCAACGTCCACTGGTGGGTATTCACCCTACTCTTTTGCTTTCTTCATTTTCCTATAACCCCGGCCCCCATTCAAACATTATCGATCTGTTTTGATCCACTTTAAAATAGACATGTAGACATTCTCTTAAAAAATATTTGTTTTTATTTTGTTCATGGATAGCTTATCCGATGATTAAATAGTTAGGGTAGAAATTATTAAGGATTTGGTACAATTTTGAGAATCACAATTAATATCTCATCATCCTATATATATATTAAATAGCTTTATATGTTGATATGAATTTTTGGTTGAATTTTGTGTAGGTGATTGTATAACATCATTTTAGCTGTTTTGCAGGCATTTGCAGATGGGAACTTTTCCCCGTCAGGAAGAGAGACAGACTGGTATTCTTTTTTCGAAGTTTAATGAAGTGGGTTGAGATGGTCTATTTTTGTACGTGTGTGAGATAGTGTTAATGATGTAGGTCAGAGTGTTTGATAATTTTGGGTGAAGAGGGACCAATTTCATGCATATATATTCTTTGATGGAAAACACAATGAATATGGATTTTTGGATGAATTTGGGTAGACAGTGTTACAGTGTATTAATATCTAATTAAGGAGTGCGTTCCATCTTTTTTTTTTTTGGATTTTTAGTTTTAAGTCTCCACAAACCATCATATTTAGTGATCGATCCCTCCCTTCTTCGTATTTAGGTTTTAGTCCCCAGATTTAAATGATAGTTCCTTTTTAGTCCCCGAGAGGGACCTATCAATAAATTATTTAATTTACATTTTAGTCCCTGTAAGGGACCTATCCATGAATTATCCTTTAAACCGGGGGACTAAAACCTAAATACGAAGAAGAGAGGGATCGATCACTAAATATGATGGTTTATGGAGACTTAAAACTAAAAATCCCTTCTTTTTTTTTGCTGTTTTGAGAGCTACAGAATGCGTTGAGAGCTGCACGCATACCTAAGGATGATATTTATGTAAAAAAGAGATAAGGATCTGACGACAAGTTTCTTCAAATCATATAATTTATTTGGGCCCAAACAATATGTGATGAAAGAAATCCTAAACACAACTAAAAAAGAATAAAATTAAAGATCCAATTTACGTCAAAATCTTTAAATAACTGAGAATTGTTACATAACTGAGGTAACTGTGTGTCAAGATTTAGTGAAGTGGATTCAAATCATCAAAAAAGAAAATGAAGGTTCGATCTATAAACTTTGAGAGGGTTATATGCATTTTTCTCTTGATTCAAAATGTTGTTTTATACAATAGGTGGTTGAACTTCTTTTACAGGTCACATACATTAAACATATACAATCTCATAAAAATATTATTGACATATTTATTAAAACATATATTAGATGCCATCAAATATGAATAATAAAAGACACTCTTAATAATAATTATTGAAATCTACTACAAATAAGAAAACAATCTAATAAAAATCCTAAAATTTTGAAATAAGATCATCTAATTTACCTTATGATTAATTATTATAACTCTGAATAAAAATATTTGTCAAAAAAATTTCTCTGTTATATTTTCACTGGTTCTCTCAGTTCTATTCTGTTCTGTTCCATTTTTGCTCATGTAAAGCAATAACATGCAAGGAACCAAATTCTCTGCTTGGACTGGAAAATATGGGTTACATATCAACATTTTTAATTAATGTTCGTCCTCTTCCCTCCTTAAATTCCAATTCCCATAATTGGCCGAGCGGAGGTGGGTTTGAAGATAATCACAAGAAGTACAAAAAAGAATATATATATAATTTTAAATAGGAATATTCATTAAATCATCCATTCATGTGTTCATTTATAAATATCTCAATTAAAAATTCTAATTCTATAAAATCTATCTAAATTGAATTATTGAGAAAGATAAATTATCATTCTCAATCAGTGCTATCAAACTGACTCTTAAATAGTACACATAGGTGCATATTAAGGGTTGATACAATAAAATACATGGAATGAATAACAATGTATGAGCGAACAACACATACAGAGTTTATAATCGTGTGTAAAAGGTATTTTACAGAATAAGCAATAAAAAAGGAGATAGAAGAATTTAGAAAAAATACAATCACTACTTAAAGATATTTTAATATACTAAAAAATTTGAGAGACCTAAACAAAATAAAAAGTTTCTTAGAAAAATACTTTAATTTATTTTCAAGAATTTTTTTTTGTTATAATTCAATAAATATATCTCTATTAAACTCATATTCTCAACTGTTCTTTTCTTACTAGTTTACCGTAAATTAAAAAAAGTCTCTTGAGCCCCCTTTGTCCCGGCCGGCATGGCTCAGTCCCCACAGAGCATTGTAAATCTCTTGATTCGGTAGGGGTCCCTAGTCAGCCTTACTATCTTAGAAGCACATGTGCATGTTTGTTTCATCCCCTCTTTTTGATAATACAAATTTTTTATGAAGTAAAAAAAAGGCATAGACACACTTAGAAATTACAATATTGTTCAAACAAAATATGTACATGGTTACTAAAATAGGACTTCAGGATAAGCTCCTCGGAAAGTCGTCCTTATCTCAGCTGCTATCTCTCTCTCTCTCTGTTTTTTTTTTTTTTTTTTGGGGGTATAATAATCTCAGCTGATCTTTACCGGTCAAAAGAAACGATTTGGATATCCCAAAATTAACTGCAAAATCAAAAGAGATGAACAGAGTTTGAGATTCAGAGGCTTTTGGTTTTTATAAATTTAAAGGCTAGAAGCTCTTAAAAGTTAGATAAGTTTGACTTTTCTTCATTGCACAATTATAAAACTGATTGATTTTAGATAAAATTAAAGTTTAAAAATTGATTTTACAAGAAGTTACCTCTTCACAGCTTCCTGGAAACTCAGGTTTTAAACATTTTTCACATAAATTTGCCTTCAATTTTTATCATAGTTTTTTTTGTTTGAAAGCACATTCTGAAAAAACAGCTTCGTGCAAATTAAAAAATTATCCAAACTCGTCTTCAAAGGGATCTTTAATCTGTTTTACAATGCATAATCTACAATCTAGAGATGATCCCTAATCACCTATATGCTCCATTGGTACAATATATGAAAATTTATTTATTTTTTAAATAATATAAATATATATATATATATATTAATTTGTCTCGGTATATATTTATATTAATTTATCTAAGTATATGTTTAACTTTTCATACTAACATATATGTATATTTTATTTAAAAAATCAAATATTGATGCTGCATTCAGCACTGCACACGAGACTAATAAATGTATCATTTTCATTTTTATTACTACCATGTCAAAGACACTATATAAACAGACTTGCTATCCTTCTTACGTTTTTCATGAAATTTTATAATTTTAAAAAGCTTCATCTCCCTCCGTAAAGTCTCTCTTCTCCTACTACTGTCTGTCTTCAAAACCACAGTTTTCACTAACAGCATAGCTTCCAACATGTCCAGCTCTTCCGAAACAAATGCAGGCCTCATTGTGGTCCTCCTCACCAACCCAACAACAACCTCTCTCATCCTCCTCTTCTACCTCCTCTACCAATACAACCCCATCAGAAAACCCAAACCCCTCCCGCCGGGCCCGAAGCCCTGGCCGATCGTCGGGAGTCTTCCGGAGCTCTACCGGAACAAACCCATTTTCAGGTGGGTCCTCAGCCTCCCCAAGAACACCCCGCGCGGCGTCGCGTGCGTGAGACTGGGAGGGACCCATGTCATAGTGGTCGACAGTCCCGCGATCGCGCGCGATTTCTTGAAGAAAAACGACGCGGTTTTCGCATCGCGGCCGGTGACGATGGCGACGGAGCACTCGAGCGGGTTCTTGACGGTGGCGGTGAACCCGTGGGGGGAGCAGTGGAAGAAGATGAGGAGGGTCTTGGCTTCCGAGGTCTTAAGTCCCGCTCGGTTTAAGTGGCTCACAAACAAGCGCATTGAAGAGGCTGACAACATCATAAGGTACGATGCGAATACATGCGAATTAATAAATGTAAATATGAAATATGTATATATGTGTCTTATTAGTATTTCTACACAGGTACATATACAACCAAAGCAAGTCCGAGTGACTCATCAATGTGAGGGTTGCCGTTAGGCAGTACATGGGGAACGTCATCAGGAAGATGATGTTTGACCGGAGGTACTTCGGGGAGGAGAGGGAGGACGGAGGACCAGGTAAGGAGGAGGAGGAGCACGTCGACGCTTTGTTTGGAGTGCTCGGGATCATATACTCTTTCTGTGTTTCGGATTATCTGCCATGGTTGAGAAGGCTTGATTTGAATGGGCATGAGAAGGTCGTCAAGGCCGCTGTTGGGGTGGTGAACAAATATCATGATCCGAACATCGAAGAGAGGATCCGATGGTGGAGGGGTGTCGGTGGAGGGTCTCCGCCGCCACAGCCTTTGGAGGAACCGGAGGACTTGCTCGATGTGTTGGTGTCAATCAGAGGCGATGATGGGGAGTGGGTCTTGTCGGAGGAGGAGATCAAAGCGCAGACCTCGGTATGATTAGCTTTCCTTTGATATATTAAACTTTAACTAAAGTATATTCATTTTGGTACAATCTCATAAATTCAAAATGAGAGTGTACCATAGACTCATCAGTGTTACGAACTTGTGTTGGAGATGTGAAGTGTCACATGTCGATCATTATAATCAAACTCTACTAATATATATGTTTGGCGCAAATGATGCTTAGGAGCTAATGTACGCAACGATCGACAATTCATCGAATGCAATGCGGTGGAGTGGGCGCCCGCAAAGATGCTGAACCAGCCCCACCTCCTCAAAAAAGCGACGTCCGAGATCGACCGAGTAGTTGGAAAACACCGACTGGTCGACGAGTCGGACGTGCCGAAACTCACCTACATCAAGGCGTGCGCTCGCGAGTCCCTCCGCCTCAACCCGGTCGCGCCCTTCAACCTCCCGCACGTGGCCATGTCCGACGCGACCGTTGCGGGCTACACCATCCCGAAGGGGAGTCACGTCCTCCTAAGCCGGGTCGGGCTGGGCCGGAACCCGGACGTGTGGGACGACCCGATGAAGTTCGACCCGGATCGGCACTTGGACCATGATGGGTCGGGGGAGGTGGACCTGATGGAGACCGATCTGAGGTTCTTATCGTTCAGCACGGGACGGAGGGGGTGCATGGGGGTTCAGCTGGGGACGGCCATGGCTGTGGTGTTGTTGGGACGGATGATTCAGGGGTTTGAATGGAGTGTGCCGAGTGGGATGGGAGACCGAGGTTGATCTGGCTGAGGAGAAGAACAGTTTGTTTTTGGCCAAGGCATTAATGGAGGCTCATGCGAGACCGAGGTTGGATAATGTTGGTCTTTATGTGAAGTAGAGGTTTTTGAAAATAAATTTTGAATCATGGAAGTTTAGGTAGAGTACATAAGGCCATTTATTGGGTTGAGGCTGTTTAATTGTTGCCCACTCTGTGGTTTTTTCGTTGTATTAATTTTTCATACATGTATTTTTGTGGTGGTGACATGTACTTTTTAATGTATGATATTATAAAGAATGGATGGTACGTGGTACATAAATAAATAATTTATTTTGTTGTTGATCAATCTTTTCTAATTTGATGGTGTGGGGATTCAATTTGCGTGCAGTTAATTTTAATTGTATCACATGCATGAAAGTTCTATTTTATAATTAATTAATTAATTCTGTTAAGTAACAGAGAAAAATGCATTCCAGTACCTCCACGCATGGTGGACAATCTGACAAGGTTCTTGTCTCATCTAATGTTTTCATAAAAAAATTTGAGGATTAAAATTAATTACTTAAGCATAATAAGAATAATTACATAAGTAAATTTTAAAGATTTTTTCATTATTAAATTTTAACTTGGATAAATTTTTTTTTTTTTTTAAATTGTGAAATATTAAATTAGATATTTGAGTGTGTTTAGAATTTTAAATTTCAAAAGTTAAATACCAGTCATTTAAAATTTTATTTTGCATGGTTTTAAGCTTTTATTTATTTAGATATCGGTGATTTTAGAAAAATCTAACATATTTATATTATATATTTATTCATTTAATATTTAATATACTATTATTTCATTATTTATTTATTTATATTTAAATCTCATTCATGAAGGATCAAAGATTTTCTTCCACTGTTATAAAATCTTAGCTACACCACTACACACTATAATTGATTTGAAGTATCATCAAATGATGAAACTTGAAGGAACACTGAACCAGAAAATTAATATCAAAATATTTATCTATTTTTATATTTTACCAAACATTTTATATACAAGTTTCAAAAATCAAACTACTTACAAAATCATATAGACATTTTGTCCAGGGACTAATAAAAAAACATTTGAAGTTGAAAAACTTAAAATGAAATATGAAAAAAGAGATGGTCTGATCACTAAGAAACATAGTTTACACTTTACAGGAATTTTAAAATAAAATCACATTTCACAAACTAATGGTGTAGGAACGGATGTTTAGCGAATGGACTAAAAACGAAATAGGCGTTTGAATTTAAGGATTTAAAAAGAAATATGAATAAGAGAGGTATCAATCCTTAAATATGTATGTTTACAATTACTTAAATATAAAAATCTCAAAATTATTTTATAAAAGGTTGTTCATAAAGGTTTATCATGAAAAATGTTTTATAGACAATCTGGTAAGGTTGTTCCATATGATAGGTGGTGGGGCTTCTTTTATGTGTGGAATACATTAAATATATACTATCCCCATTAATTATATATAATCTCCTAAAAACATTAATGATATACTTATTAAAACATATTAGATGCCATTAAATATAAAATTTGTTAAAACAATAAAAGACACTCTTAGTAATAAGAAAAATCCAAATAACCCCCTGAAAACTGTTTAAAATCCATTTACCGATGGTTAACTGTGGCTTTGATGGGGTTTGCTAGAATGGGAAATAATGAGATCGCCATTTTAAGAAATGATACCAAGATGGGTGCTAATATTGATCCG
This sequence comes from Acorus gramineus, assembly GCA_030737835.1. NCBI lineage: Eukaryota > Viridiplantae > Streptophyta > Magnoliopsida > Acorales > Acoraceae > Acorus > Acorus gramineus. The sequence goes on along the minus strand of CM060852.1, from coordinate 13,917,373 downwards.
CGAGAAGCTCAATGATCATAACCCCATAATTTTACATGAAATTCATATAATCCTTTAAAAATACTTATATAAATTCAAATAACCCTATAAGTTAAACTTCCATTGGCAAATGAAGAATATTATGTAAAAATTTTGTTTGATTAATCCTGCCTGAAAACACAATGTACCAAAAACCTTTACAGTTTGTTAAAAGTGCGGAATATCATCTATAAATAACAGACAATTTTACCCCTCCAAAAGATCAATTATTATTTAAAAATTTTCTTTATCTTTGATGATTGAGGATTGCATGTTTTTTTATTCTTTGTCAAGACTTTTTTAAATTACTTTTAATTCTTCATTTTTCTCTATGTGAGTTTTTTTTTCTTCAATCCCTTTATTTGGATGGCATTTGTGTTCTTCAAGTATCTACATCAACATTGCCCTCACATGTATCATACATATGACCATCCATTTGTAAATTTAACATGTCTTCAATAATTTTGCTCAGTTCATCAACATGTTTCATAGAAAAATTAAACATTTTATCACTTCGAAGGCACGGTTTGTTATCTTGTTGAATTTGGAGCATTAGGACCTATACCAATGGGTCTAGTGTAACTTATGATCTGACTCAATATTACGCCCACATCATATGTTGATGTAATACCTTACTGGCTGGCCAAACATGAAATGGCATCATATCTCATCAATCTTGAATTGAATTGGTTTAAATTGAATTGGTTTAATGGTGGTTTGTTGGCTGGACAAGATGAAAAAACAATTAATGGTCGTCGTTGGGCAGTGTTACAGGATTAGATGAAAAAAGAGTGAAAATTCAGCACAATAAAATACTGAAACGATAAAGAGAATGAAAAGGAGTGAGAGATGAATGGATGGACGAAGCCCGCTGCGACACTTAAGGCGTTATTCGGCTCCTCCCGGTGTAGAAGTCACAAACCGAACCGAACCGCCCCCAAGATCTAGCAAGCCCACACAGAATGCACGCTCAGGTGAAATCAGAAAGTGGCTTAGAACCCTATCACCACAAAAGCACTCAAACTACTGGAATAATAGGACGTCAGGGCTATCTCTCACAACTCTCACATGAGACTCTTTTTCTTTGAGTGAATACACACTTTGTGACTTCGGTGGATGGAATGGCATACATGGGTCCTTTTATATAAGCCTTTAGGTTGCCCAAGAGTCATCTCCAAATTCAAGGTACCCATTCAATTTAGATTCATGGACTTAATAGATGTATTATGCATGGTTCATGTTCCATACTCAATGGGGTTGGTAAATTCAAGGCACATAATGGAGTCTTTTATTGTCAATTCATGTATCCAACCTAGGTGCATCATTGGAATGAGAACCTTGCATATTCAATGCTTTCAATTAGGTTCATTCCACCCTTGGTTCATTATAGAAATCCTCCATACATTTAACGACTATGATTTTCATAGTCATTTCTGGATTTTTGTGCATTAGATCATATTCCTATAGGGTTTTGGAGGACTTATATATCTCCAATTTTAGAAATTAAGGCATGGTTAGAATTTTTATTATGTTAGCTTTCTAACACTTTTTACGGATCATGAATCGGACGAGTATCGATCAAGTTATGGGTCAAACTGTGCCGATAGGTCGGGGAGAGGAAATAGCGATGGCTCAAGGGGAAGCTGTCGGTATTGTGATAGATCCAATAGGTGTCATCGGGTTTCTGGGTGACGAACCCGACCAGAGCCGTCGATCTGGGATTCCATATTTTCAAAAATATGATCCGTTTTTGGAAAGAACAAGTGCATTGATTGGGATTAATTCGAATTAATGGATTCGTAATTTTGTCTCCACGTGTGTGAGTCTATATATACCCTCTTTTCCTCTCTCATTTCATTGAAACCCTAAGCCACAAACTCTAAAAGACCTTCTTTTCTCTTGTTTTCTGCACCATCATTGGGGGGCTCGGGAAGGGAACTCGAGGAAGGGTTTAGGTGAGTTTCTAATGATAGTATGGTGATATTTAGAGTTCAATTGTTCCAGATGTATATCCAGTATTTGAGAACTTGTTTTGGATTTTATCCTTGAAAATGGATGAATAAAATATAGTGATGTATTTCTTATCTTAAAGAAGAAAAAAAACTTTGAGATTTGAGGAATTTAGTTAACACAACCGGATATTACGCTTCAAAACGGAGTCATGGGTTCGCCGGTGTTACAGAAGTGGTATTACAGCCTAGGTTCAACTCTTGGACTGTAAGTTATAGATATATTAGTTGGCCTTTGAGGTTTAGAGTTTGAGCTCGATTAACCTAAGGAGTTTAGGTTTAGCTATCCTATAAAAAAAATGTTTTAATTATCTTATTTAGCCTAGAACTTGGATTTCAGGTTCCTTTAGGTTAATTAGCCTATGAAGTTCAGCGTTGAGTTGATTAGCCCAAGGAGGTTAAGTTTTATTATCCTATAAAAAAGTTGTTTGGGCTATTTTGGTTACCACATATTTTTATTTTGGAGCTTAGGATATCTTTTATATCTAGTTATCTTGTTGGATCTTAAAACAGCAAAAAGTCCCCATCTGCAGCTGCCTGCAAAACAGCAAAAATGATGTTATACACTACAAATATATTATCACCTATCCAAAATTCAACCAAAAATTCATATCAACATATAAAGCTATTTATAATATAGGATGATGAGATGTTAATTGTGATTTGTTTGTCTTCTCAAATGTGTACCAAATCCTTAATTATTTCTACATAACTATTTAATGATCAAATAAACTATCCATGAACAAAATAAAATCAATTTTTTTCGAGAGAGAATGTGGGCATATCTATTTTAATTTGGATCAAAATAGCTCGACAATGTTCGAATAGAGCCGGGTTACAGAAAAAGGAAGAAAGTAAAAGAGAAAACAAAAGAGTAGGATGGATACTCACCAGTGGTCGTTGTACAATGGTCAGGACTTACATGTGTTAAGCGGGGTGCATGGATGACCCTCATTGATCGACACCCCAAAGAAAACGGAGTTAGATAATAAATGATCTACCCAAACACACATTATAACTTCTTATTCCATGATACTCAGAATAGTTACACCCACATGAACGCAAGCTACCATGTCAGTCCCACGCCCCATTCCTAGATGCATGAGATTCTTGAAGTAAAAGTTAGCCCCCTTGAACACCATATCATTTCTTGCTTGTCAAATTATAAAGTGCATGCATGGACAATCCAATAGAAAGAAATTAGAGACTAAAAATATAATAATATGTCCATTTATACTTTTTTAAATAAAAATCAAAACTAACTAGTATCATTACCATTGTTTGACCAAACCAAACTTCAACTTTTTTTTTTTCTCAAAAAAAAGGGGGGCAGCTGTCCCCAAGCAGTCTTACGAGTGGCTCCGCCCGTTGACCGAAGCTCTTGTTTTGGTTGTATAAAAATGTAAAAGTGCATTCATTTTATTAAACAAACATATACAGTAAAATCAAACATATCATTTTATTAGCATACCTTTTGTGGTATGCTAAAGAAATGAACAATATTGCTAAAAAAATGAACAATATTTTTCTTCTTTTGTTAGATCCATGAGGAGAGGACTTAGGATTGTGAATCAGCCCAAGGTTCAGCAAATCACCCAAAACAAGATGAGCCTAGATTAGTTCATTCATACAAACCAGAACTCGGACACCTTTTGGCATATCGTGTCATTTGTTATGACATCAAATACTCATTGAAATTTGATGAATATGCCCAGTCTTTATTGTAACTCAAATTGTAATTTATACTGATTTTTTTTAAAAAAAAATCATACACTTTTCAAATAAAGTGCACGCTATTATATAAAATAAATTATATACTGAGATACAGTAGTGTATTTTTTTTAAATTAAAAAATAATAATTTTTTGTGCTATATATTATGATAGAATCCCGTACATTATGATAGCGTAGTATACTACGTTATCATAGCGTAAAAGGTTATAAAACAGTCTACAAAACAAACTGAGTGTATCAACGCTCATATGCATTTCATTCTTTAATCATCAATACAAATCTTTAAAAAAAAAATTCATTCTTTCTGTTAAATTAATAATTACCTCTCACCCCCCTTTAATACTGTAGAATATTCCCCGCAAAATCTTAAAATCTGTATCCAAATCCCAAATTTAAAAAAATGTTAATTATCAAGTATATAAATCTCAAGCTTATTTTAAAGACGTTAGACGATAACAGGCATTCACTATCACCATGCATGCAAAGTCCACGCGTCAGCGTCCAAATGGTTAAATGTGTTTCACGAACGTTACAAAGATATTCATACCACCTTTAAATGGAGTCTTCTCCGTTTATAGTAGTGAAGATCCTCTCCCAGATATCAATCACAGACGTGTCAAAATCCATTAAAGGACCTCAGATTTTATTCCCTCCATAGAACAAGATGACTATGAAAGATATCCATATGTTTTCTCTTTTTGTCCTTCTCAACTCTCTATAAATCCAATCCTCTTTTCAACTACTCTCAATTTCATAAAACTTCAACATCTCTCCTTTCTCTCCTCCTACTACTACTGTCTTCAATGATGAATAACAGTATAGCTTCCAACATGTCCATCTCTTATGAACCCAATGTAGGCCTCATTAAGGCCCTCATCACCAACTCAACAACAACATCTCTACTCCTCCTCCTCGTCACATCTCTTCTCTTCTACTTCCTATACCAAGACATCATCAGAAAACCCAAAACCCTCCCGCCAGGTCCGAAGCCCTGGCCTGTGGTCGGGAGCCTCCCGGAGCTTTACCGGAACAAGCCCCTCTTCAGGTGGGTCCTCGACCTCCCCAAAAACACCCCGCTCCGCGTCGCGTGCGTGAGACTGGGAGGGACCCATGTCATAGTGGTCGACAATCCCGCGATTGCGCGCGAGTTCTTGAAGAAGAACGACGCGACGTTCGCGATGCGGCCGGCGACGTTGGCGACGGAGCACGCGACCGGGTTCTTGACGGCGGGGTTGAACATGTGGGGGGAGCAGTGGAAGAAGATGAAGAAGGTCTTGGCTTCCGAGGTCTTAAGCCCCGCTCGGTTTAAGTGGCTCACAAACAAGCGCATTGAAGAGGCCGACAACCTCGTCAGGTACATGCGAATACATCTCACATATTCTTTATTTGCCAGCTCTTTTACTCGCATTATCAAGTTATATACATGGTCAGAACTTTTTATATTTTTTTATAAATGCATTCACTAAATTTATTTGTGTGTATATATCATACCACTTTTTTTTTATATAAAAACATGTATATAAAGACATGGATAGACTGGAAAACTTTAAGGATAATCACAGAAGTAATAATACATGAAACAAATGTTTGAACCATTTGTTCTATATAGCAGGCAATCCTTATTTGTGATCCCATACATGTAATTTTGTAATTATTTTTACTATAAGGGAGTCCATACGATATATTAAAGTGTGTGTGTTCTTCGTTATATGTGATGCATACATGAAAACAATATGCAAAACTACACGCAAGACTAATATTTTCTTAAATGTAAATATGAAATATGGATATACGTGTATGTCTTATTAGTATCTGTACAGGTACATATACAACCAATGCAAGGCCGAGTCAGGAGAAGGACTCATCAATGTGAGGGTCGCTGTGAGGCAATACAGTGGGAATTTCATAAGGAGGATAATTTTCAACAAGAGGTACTTTGGGGAGGGGAGGGAGGACGGAGGGCCAGGTAAGGAGGAGGTGGAGCACGTCGACGCTTTGTTTCGGGTGCTCAGCCTCATGTACTCCTTCTGTGTTTCGGATTATCTGCCATGGTTGAGAAGGTTTGATTTGAATGGGCATGAGAAGGCTGTCAAGGCCGCTGTTGCGGTGGTGAACAAATATCATGATCCGATCATCGAAGAGAGGATCCGACGGTGGAGGGGCGTCGGTGGAGGGTCTCCGCCACCGCCGCGGGAACCGGAGGACTTGCTCGATGTGTTGGTGTCGATCAGAGGCGATGATGGGAAGTGGTTGTTGTCCGAGGAGGAGATCAAAGCGCAGGCTGCGGTATGATTAGTTTTTGTTGATGATATATTAAGCTTTAATCAGTGTATTTTCATGTTTGTTAAAACTTTTAAACTGAAAATATAGATTAGCTTAAAATAAAATGGTTGTTGCGTGTTTGCTTAAATTTATTAGAATTTATTTAAATAAAAAATAACTTTGAAAAGTTAGAACGTGTAAGCTTAATAAATGATGCTTCTCAAAATTCAGCTTATAATATGCTTTAAATCATTTTTATTTTTAACACTAATGATTTTCATTTTTTTTTACTAATGATACATGTCTTGTCATCTCCTCCGAAACTCATCTCCTATATAATAAAAAGGGTATTTTTTACAATTTCATAACAAAAAACGATTTCAATACTTATTCTAATATTCCCTATTGTTTATTTAATTTCCTGGTTTTTAATGGGTATAACAAATATGTTTATTGTTCATTAGAAAAATTAAAATCTATAATTTATAACCTATAATTTATAAATTAAAATTGTAACAAACATAACGTGTATTTGTTATCTTCATTTTCCGATAATCTTATAGATGTCAAATGAGATTCAACTTATATTCATCGGTCATCAACGAGAGACTAACATATAACCCCATAGATCAGTCTCTTGTTTGAAAATTAAATATGCTTATCAATTGGATATATCATCATAATCAAACTCTCAACATGTATGGTTGGCGCAAATGATGCGTAGGAGCTAATGTACGCGACGATCGACAATTCAGCACAAGCGTTGGAGTGGGCGCTCGCGGAGATGCTGAACCAACCCCACCTCCTCGAAAAAGCGACGGCCGAGATCGACCGAGTTGTCGGAAAACACCGCCTCGTCGACGAGTCGGACATGCCGAACCTCACCTACATCACGGCGTGCGCGCGCGAGTGCCTCCGCCTCCACCCGGTCGCGCCCTTCAACCTCCCGCACGTGGCCATGTCCGACGCCACCGTCGCGGGCTTCACCATCCCGATGGGGAGTCACGTCCTCCTAAGCCGGGTCGGGCTGGGCCGGAACCCGGACGTGTGGGACGACCCGATGAAGTTCGACCCGGGCCGACACTTGGGCGAAGATGGGTCGGGGGAGGTGGACCTGACGGACCCCGAGCTGAGGTTATTATCGTTCAGCACGGGACGGAGGGGGTGCATGGGGGTTCAGCTGGGGACGGCCATGACTGTGGTGTTGTTTGGACGGATGATTCAGTGTTTCGAGTGGAGCGTGCCGAGTGGGATGGATGGGGTGGTTGATCTGGCTGAGGAGAAGAACAGTTTGTTTTTGGCCAAGGAGTTGGAGCTCCATGCGAGGCCGAGATTGGATGATGTGGCTCTTTACATGAAGTAAAAGTAAAAAAAAAATCGTAATAAATGATAATAAAAAAAAAGGGGGCGGGGGGTGGAATCCAAATAAACCCTGAAATCTGCCTGAAATCCAATGGAAGCCTACTTAGACCTCAAAATTTAGGCTACTCTTGGATCTCTATTTCCTTTTGCTATCTGTGTTGTATTTGTTCCATTATGAAAATGTACTCATTTTAATTAATCAAATAATTGGCAGATCCACCAATATCATTTTTTAAAATAATCTGTTTGAAATTTATGTAACTTTCTGATTTTTTCAAAAGTCCATTAAACCTCTTAAAAATATCAATGTAAATTCAAATAACCTCTCAGATTTAAGTTTTCATTGACATATTAAAATAATTCTATTAATATTTTGTCTGGGCAGGAGAGGAGCGGTTATGTGGCATGGCTCCGAACATATTCAGGCTTGCTTCCAAGAAGGACAGGGTAGTTAATGAATTCTTCGACGTTGCTCCCGGTTAATGGCAAATTGAACTCCTTCGATCAAGGCTTACAGAGACAGAAACAGCACAGTATGCGGGCTTATTGGAGAGTGTAGGAACGCTGAGTATCCAAGAGGGAGTGAAGGATGAGCTGAGATGGAAACCACAGGCCACCAGGGGGTTTTCAGTGAAGAGCGCATACCAATGGTGGCGAACGCCAACCACCGGCAGCACCTCGGCTTGCAGACTCTTCAAAACATATATGGAGCTCAAAAATTCCGCTGAAGATTAAGGTGTTCACTTGGTTCGTGTCACTTGAAAGACTGATAACGAAAGCTTACAGATCTAGGTGGGCTCCAAATGATTCCACTGCTTTCTCCCTATGCGTGGACCCTTTGGAGAACATTCACCATCTCTTTTATGCATGTCCGGTGGCGAAGGAATTTTGAAAAAAGGTGGGGATTCACACTGATCTGCAGACCGACTTTCAAACTCTGGACGAAGTATGGGAAGCAGGTGAGGCGTTGCAGAGGACGACAGGAGGTAGACTAGAAGCAACCATATCGTAGTCCATCATTCCAGCGGCGACATGGATGATATGGCGCACATGAAATGAAGCCATATTCAGAGGTACGCGGGTCTACCAAGAGAATATGTGGGAGTTGTTTCAAGGGTGCGTACAGGACTGGGGTCACCATATTGCAAAGGCGGACAAGGTCGCGTTCACAAATGGGAGGCTATGTATTACGGGATGATCGTGGCCAATTGAGTCCCTCTTCAATTTAGAAATCTCTTCTAATCCGACAGATAGCCGGAACTAATGATCGCAGTTTTTATTTTTCTTTTATGTATTGCATGTCTTTTCTCTCTCCTTTTGGAGTTTGTAATTCGAATTCAGTAATGAAATTGGGTAGCAAATATCTACCTTTTTTCAAAAAAAAAAATATTATGTTTGGTTAATCTTAATTAAAAACATAATATACCAAAACTCCTCTACTATGTGTTAAAAATGTTAAAAATCATCTATAAATGACATTTTTACTCCTGTGGATAGGGTTTTATAATCTATCCAGAGGGGTAAAATAGTCAAGTACAAAAGGTTTTCTGTATTTTTAACAAATTGTGGAATTTTTTTGTATGCTGTGTTTTCATTCAAGATTAATTAAATTAAATATTCATATAATATCCTTCATCTGTCAACAGAAGTTTAATTCATGAGTTTATTTATATTCATATAGGTGTTTTTAGGGGGCTATATAAACTTTAAAAAAAACAGGAGCTATATGGATTTCAAACAATTTACTTTAGGGTTATTTGGATTTTTCTGGAAAAAAAAAAATCATGGAAAGTTAGGTACAACTTAGTACAGAAAGCCATTCATTGGATTGAGGCTGCTTGATTGTTGCCCACCATGTGGTTTTCTTTTGTTGTATTGGTATTTCATACATGTTTTTTTGTAGTGCTGACATGTTCTTTTTAATGTGCAATTATAAAGAATGGATGGTGGTACATGATCAATAAAAATGTTGTTTTGAGTTGTTGATCACTCTTTTGTAATTGAAGGGTAGGCGATTCAATTTGCATACAGTTGATTTTAATTGTACCACATGAAAGTTCTATTTTATAAACAATTAATTAATTAATTTTGTTAAGTAGCAGTAAAGGATGCATTCCAGTATCTCCTTTCACAAATGGTGGAGATTTCATAGAAATTGAATTTTTTATTTTTTTATATACATATTCTTGAAAAAATCTAATTTCCTCAAGATATCCAGATGAATTAATATTTTTTATCATACCCCTCAAAAGTGTGTAAATTGTGAATAAATGAATCTTAAAAGGTATTTTTATAAAATTTAAAATATCTACGTGACTATATTGTGTATAAATACTCTTCAAAATAACGTTAACACACAATTTAACCCATTTTTAGGTACTAGTGATAATTTAGAGTTTAGGATATTTTGAAAATATATATGATTTTTAAAGGGGTTTGAATCAAACCAAAAAAAAATGCACTCGTATCTAAAACAATTTTAAGCCATCTGATGGTTTAGATCCGTCCAATCAAAACCGTCCAATGTGTAGACCATCTTCAACTTTCTTTCTTTTGATAGAACTTCAAACCCATCTCTCAAATTCGAGAGAAATTCTTCGCTATAGAACCAACCTCAGATCCTCCAATATCAAATCCCAACTTCAGCAAAAAAAAAAAAATGGCAATCTCAAGCAGTTCCATCTTTTCTCTCGCAAAACCCTCCAAGATCCCACCTTTCATGTCCGCCCACCCAATCTTCACCTCCCAAACAATCCCCCAAAAAACCCACCTCAGATTCCACCCAAATCTTCACTCCCTCTTCAACCCCCCAAAACCCATCTCTTCCCCCCCAAATCCCCGTCGATCCCACGCGAGATCCCTCTTCACGGGCATCGTCGAAGAGATTGGCGAGGTCAGACACCTGGGCGGCGGCGGCGGCGGCGAAGGCGAAGGCGACGGCTTCTCCATGCGCATAGCCGCCAAGACCGTCCTCGGCGGGGTCAACCTCGGCGACTCCATCGCCGTCAACGGGACCTGCCTCACCGTGACCGATTTCGACCACGCCGCCTCCGAATTCTCCGTGGGCCTCTCCCCGGAGACCCTGCGCCGGACCTCCCTGGGCGAGCTCGCGCCGGGCAAGCCTGTGAACCTGGAGAGGGCGCTGACGCCGACGACGAGGATGGGCGGGCACTTCGTGCAGGGACACGTGGACTCGACGGGGGAGATCGTATCGATGGTGCCCGAGGGGGACTCGCTGTGGGTGAAGGTGAGGGCGCCGAAGGAGCTGATGAGGTTCGTGGTGCCGAAGGGGTTCGTGGCGGTGGACGGGACGAGCCTGACCGTGGTAAGCGTGGACGATGAGGAGTCGTGTTTCGATTTCATGATGGTGGAGTACACGCAACGGAAGGTGGTGATTGCGATGAAGAAGGTGGGGGAGAAGGTGAATCTGGAGGTTGATATATTGGGGAAGTATGTGGAGAGGTTGATCAAGGGAGGGTGAGTTCTTCTTCAATGGTGGGTGGAGGTTGGATTGGATATTGGGTTTTCTCTGTTTTGGTGAGTGCTCTGTTTTTGTTTGGTTTTTTGTGTGAGTGAACTGTTTTTGGTCGGAGGAATTATACCGAAACTAAACATTTTCCTGAACATTTCAAGTGAGAGCAGCTTTTCAAAAAGCAAAAATAAAATGTTTGAGTTTATTTTAAAGTATATATTTGTCTTATATATTTTTTACAAAAAAAAAATTAAAATATATATTAGAATGAACTGATAAATGCATTCATTTTTACGTTTTTGTAACATGGTATGTACATAGTAGTGTGCATTTTACGTTAAATGATTTCATATACCTAAGGAGCATATGCAAGAATGAACATATGTGTAGTTATAAACCATGGATTGTTTTCAAAATATCTAATTTCAAATAAAATTTTAAATAATAATAGAAAACTCATTTGTCATTAGTCCAATCCTTAGTTCCACAAAGGATACATGAAAACTGCATGAAATGAAGTTCATTCCAAAACTCATCGGCATTGGATCAAGAAATCATGCAATCATCCTCTAAACATTCACCATCATATATTGATGTAATACCTTACTGGCTGGCCAAAACATGAAATGGCATCAGATCTCATCAATCCCGAATTAAATTGGTTTAACGGTGGTTTGTTGGCTGGACAAGATTACAAACTGCTGTTCATTTTTTAGATTTTTTTAATTTGGGATATAATGACACTCACAACAAGATTGCATGGGAAAAGAAAAAATATTGGAAGAGGGGATACTACAGCAGCAGACGATACCACAAATGGACCATTCCATAGTCAGTATGTGCCAAAACCAGGCCAAGGCAGAATGCACTCTCAAAATCACTTGGAGCAACCAAAATCTCATTGAAGGAAGTGATGCCCATTGCCACACAAGACCTAGTGTTCCAAGTCATGAATATGCACTCACTCAGAATTTTTGCTTTGCTTGTAATTGTAATCCATAATCAAGTATGCTTGAACTAGTCCACAAGGCAATGCATGGACTTGGATGATCTTTTTATGAGGTGGGCTGAAGAAAATTTCCCCACTTTGAATTCTTAGTACATCACTGGGGAGTCTCTTGGCCGCGTTAGGATTGCTATGGATTCCCATTCCAAACCGCAGATTACATCCTATACATGATGGCAAGATTTGAATCAGTATTTCATGGGAGAAGGGAAGGCAATTCATTGTTGAGGATACAAGTTATTTGATCCCACTTACAGATGGGTTTTGGGGGTCAATGTCAAAGGTATTGATTGCGCATGGCTCAGCCAACACCACAGTAGACTCTCCACCTGTGGATTTAAGATATATATAGCATTCAAATACTCTTTGCAGGCAGAACATGATATAAGGTCTTCATTAATAAACAGAAAGAGAATACTATCTTTTCATGTTTTCTAAATTGAAAGGACACTAGATATTAGACCCATCAAATACGCATATATTCCAATTTTATAAATTGAACACAGCACAGATCACACAGCCTTAAATAATAGAATGACGCATCCAAAAAGGTAGTGGATCCGAATCTGACTCTTAACAACATTGAATCCACCATGATAGATAAGGGTAGGAAAACAGAAACATTGACGGCATGGCATTTATTTTCTCAGAAATTGAATATTTACACCCAAAATCTAACTGTCACAGGTGGCAAGGATTCTTTAGCAGAACTAGAAATTAGATTGGTATGCATTGTACCTTGTTCAAGGGCTGCAAGTATACCATCCTCGGAGCACATCATAACAGGTAAAATCTTTGTGGTTGAAGCTGTATTTGAGGACTGAATGTGGCTGTCATAGTGTACCTCCCAAACCTCACTTTCAGAAGGTGAATTGGCCGGCTCACTTAGCCCGGACCCAGAAAGAAATACTGGCTGCTGTGGCCATCGAAGATCCCAAGAAAATACAGTACCACAAGACCCTCCAACCTTCAATCACTTAACAAAAACTTAATCAGCTAGGTTTTTTGGAAGAAAATATCATTCAATCAGATATTTTCATATATGAAGCAACAGAATTCTTTAACAAAGAGATGCCATATCTTAGTACACTTGCATTGGCATATGGAAGTAGATATAAATATGGCTATGTCACATAAACACCTGTCAAAGCTGTAGCAATGTACAAGCACAGAATGATCATGCATATTATACAAAGTCAATATATGATATTATTAACATTGCACAACTTATGCACAAAAACATATAAGAAAGGCATTGCAAATGATGGTGTGATGAACAAGTTTTATGCTGTATTCTCGTGGCACGTCCAGTAAGTATTTGGTGGTAGTAACTAATGGTAGTGTGCATTTGATGGAGATATGTTTACTACATACAACTACCCATGCATCATAGAAAGATTCCATGATAATGTTGATACAATGGAAACAGACAATTGAGCATTCATAATATAAAAAAAATTGAAAACAACAATTCATCCCATTTCTCTGTCTTTGGCTTTACAAATCATAGTAAAAACCAAGATTACATCTTATTACTCACTCTCAAACTGAATTTAAACTCATAATTTTAATATCTAATATTGATTTGTGTCTGTATCATAGGAAATCATCCTGCCAGGATGAAGCATCCTGGATGCCTTGGTTGACAGTGATGATGGGTAAAGGGAAGAAAAAAAATAAACTGTGATATATATAACATAAATAAAGTAGAAAATGAGTAAAAAAAAAGAATGACAGATGTAGAGTAGAAGATGATTAAGACAAGGACCAGCATGTCTTCACAAGAGAAATGGCGTGATCTATTGAAAAACAAAATACCATCTAACGTTGTTAAGTGGTATGCAAAATTTTGGTAGTCCTTACCGTATAAAACATCCTCTACATGTCCTAAGGTCAGAATTATAATGTCTTCCACCGGAACATCATCTCATTGTTCAGAGAACAAAAAATTCCTTTCGTAACACAGAATAAATTTATTTATTTGATAAAATCAATTTAGTATCTACATAGAAAATTGCTTCAGCATGCTGTCACTTGAAGATGTCAATTTGTTGATATCATCATATCATAAGACTTAAATATATCCAAGACTTATATTACCAGAAAAATGGTTTTAGCAGAACAACAAGCAATGCTAAGTTTCCCATGAAAACCATATGGTAAAAAGGAAATCAATATAAACCTTTCAAAATCCATGAAAAGTGACTGGATTTTGCAAAACCAATATAACAACACAAATTTACAAAAAGAAAAACGATGCGGAATGATATCTTACCACACATACGTGCTTTCGAGATGGATGAATATCAATTGAGTGCACTATGCCAGCCGCACCTCGAGCCCTGCAGCACTAATCCAATAGCATTTCAAAAACTCCAATGAACATATCCACTCTAGAAACAGCTACATTCAACTACAAATCTGTCCTCACGATAATCTAAATTACCACAAGCCCCCAAGATCAATATACAATCAAGTGGGTGTGCAACTTGGGTGGGTTGAACCCAACCAAACCTGACTTTTGGTAGGTTTGGGATGGGGTTTTAGCAGTTGGGTTCAACTCGAACTCGAACAACCAAATCCAATTCAGGTTAGGTTTGGGTTGAGGGGTTGGGTTACCTGGGTCTAGTCCAAATCCGATGGGTGAGTGATAGTTTAAATGTTCAGATCAGATTTGAACCATTTAATTTGTGAGATGAAATCATCTGAATCACCCAATTTACCATAAAATCTTTCACACTTACAGTTTCATTTTTCCATTCTCTCTTCATCTCCCATTTGTTAATCTCTAAAGCACAACTATTCTTTGTAACAACTTATGTGGAGTTCAATTGGTTAAATGGTACATTTTTTTATGTCAAACTCAAACCCAATCCCAACCCAAACCAACTTGGACCAAAACCGATGAATTGGGTTCGGATTGACATCCTAGGTTCTGACCATCAATTTGGGTCGGCCTCCTTCAGGCTCCAACTTTAGGACAACCCAAACCCAAGTTACAGCCCTACAATCAAGGAATGAATCAATGAAGCATTCTCACCAGTTGCTCTTGAACTGTGTCACGGGCCCACCGGGCCGCCTCTGATCCCACCAGTGGAGCCCGAACCCGAGACCGCCCGTCACGAACTCCGCCGGCGAGCCCCACCTCACTGACGCGTACGACGCCAAACCCTTGCTATCGAACACCCGGCGGTAACCCACCCCCGACTCCCCGACGCTCGCCAAGTTGACCCTCCCGTCCTCGCCGACGCTCACGCACTCCCCGCCTCCGGTGATCTGGATGTCGACGGCCGAGATCGG
The DNA here is from genome assembly GCA_030737835.1 of Acorus gramineus. Classification (NCBI taxonomy): domain Eukaryota; kingdom Viridiplantae; phylum Streptophyta; class Magnoliopsida; order Acorales; family Acoraceae; genus Acorus; species Acorus gramineus. Next base: position 13,902,211 of record CM060852.1, on the reverse strand, counting down.
CCCGCGGTGAAACCCTTCCTCGGCCGCGACGGAGAGCTCCGAATCGACAGTCCCCTCGACGGGATCGGCGAGGACGAAGTGGAGGGAGCCCGAGGCGGTGGAGGCGGCGAGGAGGAGAGGCGCCTTGTGCGAGGCTTTAAGGGAGGTGATGCGGGAGGGGGAGGTCCAGGAGGAGCGGAGGCGGAGGTCGGGGTCCCGGTTAGGGTTTTGGGAGGTGAGAGCGTGGATCTCGAGAGAGGACGCCTCGGAATCCACGTCGTGGACGGCGGCGGCGACGAGGCGGTGGAAGGCGGACGGCTGCGGGAGCCACCGGACGGCGTCGATGGCCTTGGATTGGGGGAATCGGTGGGGCTGAAGATCAGCGCCTCCTGACATTTTTGGGGAAACTTTTTTTTTTTTTCCCTTATTCGGTGTGTTTGAATTTTGGAGGGTTTAGGGTTTCTTTTCACGGGTGGAAGTCCAGGGTCTAATTGGGCTGGGCTGAGCTGGACTGGGCTGGAGAAAGAGAATGCCGAGTCATTCCTGGAAAATGTTACTCAGCATTGTTTTGAGCCTCAAATACAGTCACGATGTTATCCTTTTATTTAATAAAGTATGTATTTTATAAATAATTTATTTAAAAATATTATTTCGTTGTCTAACTAGTTCTCAGAGAAATACAATCATAATGTTGCTTTAATTCAATCAGCTTATGCGCAACAATGAATCCCTGAATATTAAGACTTTAGATAGAAAACTAATACTAATTATTATCGCATCTCAACAACAAATACAACAAGTCATTAGGTAACCTTCTCGTATTCATGAAATATACATATATAAAAATAATTTGATTATTTTCATGGTTTAACTATAAAAAAAAAAAATTGTGATGTACGCATATAAATTTAATAATAAAATAATTGTGGAACAGACCAACTCGATCATCTCCTATACACTAAGTCTCTCTTTCTCCCACCACATACTAACTCACATTTTCTTCATTTGATGTCCTTGTATGAGAAACACATTTAGAATTTGTTTAAAGTCATGGTTAATTTGTTGTTGGGATCCACTTTCAATAATAAGTGATTCCAACCACATTTTCACGATTGGGTTAGAAAAAAAGATATGTCATTTTCTTCAGATAAAAAAAACTTAATTTTTTTAAAAACTGATTGAATTCTAAAAATCTCTGTGTTTAGAAAACGATGATTGAAACGAACCCTTAACCATATCCATGGCATCTCATAAATTAAAAAAAAAAAAATGAAATGCAATATGAGATCATATGCAAAAGCTCAAATGCGATTCCCCTCTCTGACTCTCTGAGCCCTCTTTTAACAAAAACTGCATTTCATGTGCAACTCAGCTGTGACACACAAAGCTCTAGCTTTTGTGTGGCCAAAATGTGATATAAAAAAGGAGAAGCCATGAAAGCCGTAAAAAACGTACCACCTAAACAAAATTTAAAACCACGTGTGGTGCTGCTATCACGTGCCTGCCACCACTTTAACTCCAGATGGGCCATCATGAAACCTCTCATGTACGGGCCCATTGTTACTCTCCCACTTGAATCATATCTGGACCGTTCAATATGAGAGTCCATATATCGAACGGTTGATTTAGAATTGATACTTCATTCACAACAAACACACCGCTTTTCATCCGTATGGATTGATGAAAATTTCTTCAACATTTTTTTATGAGGAAAATTTTATATAAGCCACGTGAACTGTCTAAAATCTATATAACCTTCCGAATTTTTTTAAAGTCTATATAACTCTTTTGAAAATATTTAAATAAATTCAAACAATCACCTGACTTAAACTTTTATTAACAAACCAAAATTTTTTTGTCAATGTTCTATTTGATTAATCTTAAGTGAAAACACAATATACCAAAAACCTCTTATAATTTGTAAAAAATGTAAAAAACCCCTTGTAAATGACGATATTACTCCTTCAGATAGATTATGTAATCATGTTCAAAGGGATAAAATCATCATTTACACATAATTTTTTGTATTTATAACATATTGTAGGGTTTTTTATTTTGTATATTATGTTTTCATTCAAGGTTAATCAGACAAAATTAACATAATAATCATAATCTATCAATAAAAATTTAATTAAGAGGATTATTTAGATTTACATAGATGTTTTCAAGGGGTTATATTAATTTTAAAAAAATTCAGAGAGTTATATAGATTTTGAACAGTTTACATGGGATTATTTAACCCTTATTTATAATACATATTAGTTAAAAAAAAGTTGATAGAAATATGGATAATTTCTTTGAAAATTTTCTAATAATTCAACGGATATGTATCGTCATCGAAGCACACAGGAATCCGGTACTCATTTATATGAAAATTTTAAGATTTAGGAAGAGAAAGACAAAGGCGACCTGTCTAGAAACTGCAATTAAAATATTTTTATAAAAAACTGCATTAGACTAGAAAAAAACCTATGACTTCAATAGTCTAATTGACCTTGATTCAACAGTGAATTATCATAATATAATATACGTATTATTACTAATAATTATAACATATTAAATATGAAATACATTTAAATTTTCCCACAATTTGTCAACTAAGAAATCATATTATGAAGTCTTTGTATAATAAATATATATATATATATATATATATGGCATTGTTTATTATGAAATATAAGTTGTCCTTAAATTTAATATTTTAATAAATAATCAATTACAAATTCTACAAATAATGTCATGCAACCAATAACTCAGATTCACCATTGACTCTTCCAAAACGCCTTTTTTGCGGCCCATCTAACAAATTCAGCTCTCCTACCTCCCCCCCCTGTTTTAAATACCTTCCTCTTCACAGACTGTCTCTTTCTCCAAAAGAAAGCTGCAGAGAAGGTCCATCAATGGCGAAGAAAAGCAACAATAGCAGTGGAACCAATAACAATGGTGATACCAATGCAGCTGTGAAGGTGAAGAAGACCCGAAATGGCGCACTCAGAGAGTCTCCCACCCAGAGGAGCTCCGTCTACCGTGGTGTGACCAGGTTTTGAAAACAAAAAATAATTGAAATTTATGTTCTTCTTTGAATATAATGTTATGGGTCTGATTTATTTCATTTTATTTTGATTGGGTACTTTTTCTTTAGCTTGCATTGATAATTTTTTGTTTGGTTAAAAAAAACACAGGCATCGATGGACTGGTCGATATGAGGCTCATTTGTGGGATAAAAACTGCTGGAACGAATCCCGGAACAAGAAAGGCAGACAAGGTCCAAATTTTTTTAAAAAAAAAACAACAATTAAAAAAGTTTTTTTTTTCAATTGGGATTGTCGAATCTAATAGATTTCATTTTCTTTTGACTGGGGTTTTGGATGAATGCAGTTTATCTGGGTAAGTTTGATTTTTAGCCTTTTTTATTTTGATAAAAATAATTTCTTTTACTGTGTTATCTCATTTTTTTATAAAATTATTTTTTAGGGGCTTATGATGATGAAGAAGCAGCAGCTCATGCTTATGACTTGGCAGCATTGAAATACTGGGGTGCTGATACCAATCTCAATTTTCCAGTACATGATCCACTCCAACTTTTCATATCTCATTTTATTGAACATTTTGAACTCAAAAATTTTAACCTTTCATTTCATAAATCACAGTTAACAAATTACAGTGAAGAAATGAAAGAAATGGAAGGCCAGTCAAAGGAAGAATACATTGGATCTCTCAGGAGGTAACCCCCCTCTCTCACTCTCTCAAACCCAATTCAGATTTTGATTTGATTTTTTTAAAATGATATATTTTGACAGGAAGAGCAGTGGATTCTCACGAGGAGTATCAAAATACAGAGGCGTTGCAAGGTGTGGGTATTAAAAAATTTAGGTTTTTTTAAAAAATTTAATTTACGCATCACTGACTCAGTCAGTCAAACAGCCTGATTTTTTTGAATTGAATAACACCTGTAAATTCAGTTAGCTGTTCATCAGTTTTTGCAGTGGCACTATTCAGTGTAACTTCTCCTTTTGATTAATGCATTATAAATCTGAAAAGGGTATTTTCGTCATTTGGTAGGCACCATCACAATGGGAGGTGGGAGGCTCGGATTGGCAGGGTGTTGGGAAACAAGTACCTCTATCTTGGGACATATGGTAATCTCTCACCGTTCATTCCATCATCCAACGGTCTAGATTTGTTATTCTTCCTAAAAAGAAGGAATAATTGGGGAATAATGTTGGGACCATATCAAATCTGATTTTTCAGGGGTCTCTGTTTTTTTTTTTTTTTTTACTACGATTTAAGGATTAGTAACCAAAAAGAGGACAACATATTATGGTAAGGAAACTCGAGGTCAGATGCAAAAACCATTTCTCATTTAAATCATCTCAACCGTCCACCGAATTCTCTCCCATCGATGCTATGGGAACATTGTCTCCCCACGGCTTTAGACTTTCTTTGAAATCTCTTGGGTTCAAATCCGGCTCATGGAAAGGGCAATAAAAGCGATCATATAATTTTTTTTTTATTTTGTGATTTCATACACTATGATAATATAATATATAATGTACTATCATAATATATGATGTTCTATCATAGTGTAATAAATAAAAAAATATATTATTATATCTCATTATATACTTTTAATATAACAGTTTGCACATTAATGAGAGAGTGTATAGGTGTAAATTTCAAATGAGATTGTAATGAGACCGGAAAAAAAAACAGTGTGTAAAACAGCTCTCTTGGGCTGAATTGTATGGGCTTACACCTATTATTTGTTGTGTTTATTATTATTTTTAAAATAAACTCACATGTGTTCTTAGTTTTTACTTTTTACTGGTAAAAAATGTGAGTTTAACATGATCCTTATTTGAGTCTTGGCATTGTGTCTTACTTTCTGTTTGTTAGGCGAAATTCAAAAAAAAATTTATGTGAAACTAGAGACAAACATGCGAAGGTAGCCTACTAGCTTGACCGTAAGGCTAGCCACAGAAAGTCCCTTCATCATCAAAAAACATGGTTGTTATTTGTTATCCCTCCGTTTGGATTGAGAAATTGAGTTATTCTGGATAGATAACTATATCAATATAGATAACAATTCTACATGAATAAGAGATTTTCTGTTTGATTGTGTGTTTTATTATTCTTATTGGAAAACGTAAGGATAAAGGTTGAGTTGTTTGGTTGATAAAGAATAAAATATAAATAAAGTGTAAAAAAATTGATTTGACATATGGACCATTTGATGTATAAAAGGTGTTGATAAGTGATTTGATGTGATGTAAGAAATTAATTTGACATGTAGGCTCATAAGAATAGATAATCTGAGTATAGCTTATCTCAGGGGTTACTTAAAATTGTTATACTCTTTTATACTCGTTTAAATTGACTTAGTAATACCAAGTTATACTCTAAAAAAAAAAAAAAAAAAGCCATTTTCCTTATCCATTCTTATATCACCCTTATTCAAGCTTAACCAGTTACCCAAACGGGGGCTACGGGTCAACCATGTACGAGGGGGATGGTGTTGCCCTTGTCAAACAATGTTAGGGTTCCATCACCAGTGTCAAATTTTATGACCCTCGACCTTCAATCCGACGGTCCACATTTTTCACACGTGCCTCTCTATCTTCTCAGCCACGCAAGAGGAGGCGGCGATGGCGTACGACATGGCGGCGATCGAACACAGGGGTTTGAACGCCGTCACCAACTTCGACATCAGCCGTTACATCAATTGTCTCCGACCGAACCCCAACCCGGACGGCCCGATCCTCGGCCCGACTCACGAACTCGGGCCGAGCCACCCCGACCACATCGGATCTCAGCCCGGACCCGGCGGAGGGGCCTCGTCGGCGCTGGGGATGCTCCTGCAGTCGCCGAAGTTCAAGGAGATGCTGGATCGGACGTCGGCGGCGGCGATGGCGGAAGCGGCGGACGACGGTGGGGAGGGGTCGGCGACGCCGCCGGAGGGGGAAAGGACGGCGGGGAGGTGCTCGTTCCCGGACGACGTGCAGACGTTCTTCGAGTGCCAGGTCAGCGAGGACGGCGGCGATGACGTCACCATCTTCGGCGACATCGAATCGTTCGCTCCCCCGATGTTTCCGTGTGATCTAGACTCTTGATTCGGTGGGCCCTTTTTTTCTGCTCGAACCTTTTGGTTTTTTATCGCTCTAGACAGAAAAAATTGTCGTTAGCACGCACGAAGTCCGACCCGGAAAATAGAGATTTTTTCACTAATTTTAATGTTTAGTCTTTAAAAAACGCTTTTTGTTGCCACTAATTATCTTTGATTGATGTAGAATTGTAGTTAGAGATTCATTTGTCATCTCTCGTGAATAATTAAGGGCTCGTCTAAGCCCACCAAACAATTTTCTTATCCCACCACCGACCAAAACAAAAAGCCCAAAACATGACATTTAGTTTTTTAGTGGCTAACCCCACCAAGGGCATCTCTTCCCACCAACAAGAACTATATAGTATTGCTGTTCCCACCTCCCCCAGTGAGATTAAAACAGTCCAACATGTATTGTTCTCTCTCCCGCCCATTTCTTTCACTGTCGACCGTGACGTTCGCCCTCGACTTGCCGGCCAGAAACACAAACACTCTCTGGTGACCACCACGGCGACGTCACTGACCGTCCCTGACGATTCTCCACCGACTGATCGTGCCCTTTCTGACTCCTGCCCATTTTCTCCACGATCAACAGCGACGTTCACCCTCGACCTGCCAGTTGGAACCAAGAACACCCTCCAGTGACCAACACGGTGTTGCAAACCCTCTCCGACGACATTGCACCATTTCAAATTGATGCCCTAGTTCAGAACACTTCATTTATGTGAGTATCTATTCATTTTTTTTTTGTTAAATTTTTTGTCATTTCCAGTCCTGGTAGATGTTATGTTAAAATGAATGGTGATCATGGTGTTGTAGGTTTTGGTTGTTGGCTTGATGATAAGTGTAGTCGTTAGGGCCATCTCCAGTCCTTACTCAAATCTATACCCAAATTATACTTAAAATTTGAGTAAAAGCTTGATTTGATATGATATGTCTCCAACAATCACTTTATGTTTTACTCAAATCTTTTAAAAATTTCATATCTTCTTCTAATTATTTCCTATAAACATTTTCAAAGTCTTTTCCTTAAACATTTTTACTACTCAATTTTTCTTTGCTTCAAAATATTTAAATTTAAAAATTATTATCATCAATTTTTTTAAAAAAATTAGGTAAAAGTAATATTTTTTTATTGGAGTAAAAATAAGAAGTTAAAAAACAAAGATGAAAACTTAAGAAAGAAGACTTTTTTTTATTTATTTCAAGAGATGGTGAAAATTTTGGGGGGTGGGAAAAAATCTAATATAATTAAACTAAAGGTGGAGTTGAAGGGAAAAAAATGTTACATTGGAAGAAAATGTGGAGATAAGGGGAAAAAAAAAGATGTTAAAATTTGGGTAAAGATTTGAGTCTCCCTTGATTTGAGTAAAAATTTGAGTAAAAGCTTGATTTGGTATAGGTATGGGTAAATGATTGGAGAGGGTTTTGGGTGATTTTTACTCAAATTTAAGTTTGAGTAAATGTTTGAGTATAGGATTGGAGATGCTCTAAACATGTTATTGTGCATTTTTTTAGCAACCATGTGATTTTGTTTATCACCATTGTTCTTACAGGCATGGTCGGACACGGATATGATCAACCTTGAATTATAGAACCACCACAAGTGTTTGAAGCATGAGTAGTGAGGTTAGCATTTAGAATTCGTAATCTTACTTTATTTAGACCCAATGATGTATATGTAGTCATGACATATGTTAAATGTATATGCAGAGATTGATAATACCTTTCGTTCAAGATGTTGAGGAGCCTTTCCCTGAGGTGAGGGAGGCCATTTCCAATGACCCTGTCACGAACATTGACACCACCGAGCATTTCTCTACATCCTTGGTAATATGAAGCCCTCAAACATTAATTTCATTTGTTGGTATATATGAGATGTCCAATGTATATATTTGATATTCTCATTGTTTCAGGGTTTCGACAATCGAACGGAACTACTTGACTGGGTCAAAAGAGTTGGTAGAAATATCGGAGTCATCGTTGTCATTGGGCGGTCAGAACATTCAAGGCCGAATAAATCAGCCCGAGTGGATCTAATATGTGAGAGGGGGGGTAAATATGATAGTCGACCAAGAAAGAAAGACATTGACAAGAAGGATAGAAAGAAGCGTCAGTCGGGTACGAAGAAGTGTGGTTGTCTCTTCAAGTTGCGCGCCATAGAGCATTCAGGGAGATGGACATTGAGAGTGTTATGTGGTTCACATAATCATCCCCTTATCATCAGCTTCGAGGGTCACTCTTTTGCTGGGAAGTTGCTGGAGGATGAATACACAGTGGTAGAAGGAATGTCAGTGAGTGGTATGCGGCCACGCGACATCCTAATGCACTTGAAGTGTAGAGATCCAACCAATGTCAGCTCAATGAAGACCATATACAATGCTCGGTTGAAAATGCGGGTCCTACAGACGTGTGGTCGCACACATATGCAACAATTGATGAAGTTAATCTATGATCACGGGTATATTGAGCGGCATCGAGTGCAAGAGAACGCTGAGGTTGTGTCAGAAATCTTTTTTGCGCATCCTAAGTCTATTCAGCTAGTCCACGCGTTTCCTTTGGTCTTCATGATGGACTGCACTTACAAGACCAACCAATATAGAATGCCATTACTGGAGATAGTGGGGGTGACTTCCACAGGCAAGACATTTGTTGCAGCCTTAGTTTATCTACGGGCAGAAAAGGAAGATAACTATGCCTGGGCGATGGAATGTTTTAAGTCGCTCTTTGACGGTATCCCATTCCCGAAGGTAATCATAACCGACCATGAGCTCGGTTTGATGAAGGCTGTATCTATGGTGTTTCCTTCTACTGTCTGCCTACTTTGTCGTGTTCACATTGCAAAGAATGTCTTGAAAAACTGTAGAAAAGCATTCTCCGATCTAGAGACATGGGACAAGTTCAATGGAGCATGGTTTGGAGTGATGAGAGCATTAACGGAGGAAGAATTTTGTAGAAAATTGCAACTTCTGGAAGATGAGTTTCGTGCATTTCCAAATGAGCTTTCATACCTTCACAAGACTTGGGTGGTCAAGCATCGAGAAAGGTTCGTCTCTGCATGGATTGATAAACATCTACACCTTGGTAACACATCCACAAATCGAGTCGAAGGCCACCATGCAAAGCTGAAGCGACAATTGCAAACATCCATTGGCAACTTTGTGAGTTCCTGGCAAACGATCCACAATCTGTTGGAGTTGCAGATATCAGATATAAGGGCTTCCTTTGAGGAGAGCCTTACAAGGATCCCCCATCGGTACAGAGGGTTTCTTTACCGGGAGCTCGTGGGTGTGGTCTCCATATATGCGTTGCAGAAGATACAGACAGAGTCATATGTAGCAGATGGGATTGGTCCAGATAGCAGCCTTTGTAATCATGTTTTGTATACCACTTGCGGATTACCATGTGCCCATATGATTGGGAAATACAAGCAAGAAGGTTGTGCCATACCTGTTGCTGCGATTCATCCATTTTGGTGTAAGCTTGGGATGACTTCTTTCATCGAGGATTTCACCGACGAGGTGGACATAGGCCCGGAGATTGAGATGCTTCTCGAACGCTTCAATCATGGGAGTATTGCCCAACAAAAAGAGATGAAAATTTGTTTAAAAAAGTTGAGTGATCCAACTTCCACCATTCTTCTGGAGCCCACCGTTAAAGTAAACACCAAGGGTCGTAAGAAAAGTGGACGGAAAAGAGCAATAGCCCTTGCAGAGGAATCAACCAAAAGATGTCCAAGTGGTTTTGAATATGTACTTCAATCAGTGGAGGAATCAGTTGAAGTGGGGTCTGCTATTCCACCACAAGCCTCACATTCCCAGGGAGCCAAGCGTTCAAAACAATCGAAGATGAGCGTACAAAGAGGAAGAGTTAGTCGGAGTCGATCTGTCAGTGTTGAAAAATACATTGCTGAATTCCCCCCCTTCCTAACTCCATTCATAAGTAACATCTATGATGTTCCAGGGGACGGTCATTGTGGATTTCGGGTGGTTGCATCCTTTTTGGGTATGTCAGACAATGGATGGAGAGATGTTAGGACCGATCTACTCGCCGAGATCGAGCAACATCCGGACGAGTATAACCTTGTGTTCTATGGGTTGGCTCATGTGCAAGAGGTGAAAAGAATTCTGAATTGTCAATCTTCCACCGTCGGCAAGGAGCATTGGATGTCAATGCCAGATATGGGATTTGTGATTGCTTCTTGTTACAAGATCGTGGTGATACATATATCAAAACACCAATGTCTAACATTCTTCCCACTGAGGGATCCTCCACCGCCAGTCAGTGCCCACCGGATCCTATCGATTGGTTACGTTAATGGGTGTCATTTTGTCGGTTTGGAGTTCACCACGGACTCGCCGTTACCTCCCGCAGCAAGAACATGGGATCGATTCCGTCTTGATATGGCTAGCTCATGGGTGACGCCCTACATTGAAAGGATTGATCGGTTCAGAGCCCTAGCAGGGACTGATGTTGCAGTGGCTGATGTGATCGATCTGGAGTAGTCGAGGTATAAAGGTCGCAATGTTTTTATGTATAGGTGGTGTAGGTAGTCAAAGCGATGGTGTGAAAGTCAGAAAGTGATTCATTTTGTCTATGTACTGTAAGTCAAAATCCGTTGGTGGTGTAAAGGTCACACAGTGATTTATTTTGTATATGTAGTATAGTTAGTCAAAATAGTCAAGGTATAAAGGGCATGATATGATTCATTTTGTATTTAGTCAAAGATCAGTAGTACTCTTGTAAATTTCACGAGTTTATTTTGTTCAATCTAGATGATGTTATTGTATAATTATTTTTCATGCTGCTCTCATTTGTTTATATATGACTCATATTAATCATTGATGAGTGAGAATGAATGATCGAGTCATTTGTTATTGTGAGAATGCTTTAGTGATTCATTTGTTTTGTAGCCCCTAGACACCGTTCCACAAAAACAAAGATATGTCCAGAAAGGTGCAGACCCCATTCCCCATTCGAATCAACAAATGAAATTCACAACTCCCAAATCGACTAGACGTAGGCGTCTTTGTAAGTTATGGGCGATCTATTTCAATCAAACCCAAAAAATAAAAAATCATACAAAGATTTAGTATAAACATACTCAATCCATTTAGTATAAAAAAAAACCATATTCGACCCGAATCAGTCGTACCTTTTGTCTAAAGGCGACTGAAACCGGTCGAACACATTGAAAACACAGGCATGTGAAATTCAGACCGTTCGACCCGGATGAGTCGTAGGTTTATGGTCTGGGCGACTAAAACCAGTCGAACACTTTCGAAACACAGGCATGTGAAATTCAGACCGTTCGACCTGAATGAGTCGTACTGTTATGGTATGGGCGACTGAAACCCGTCGAACACCTTCAAAACACAGGCATGTGAAACTCAGACCGTTCGACCCGTATCAGTCGTATGTTTATGATATGGGTGACTGAAACCAGTCGAACACTTTCAAAACACAGGCTTGTGAAATTCTGACCGTTCGACCAGAATGAGTCGTAGGGTTATGGTATGGGCGACTGAAATTGGTCGAACACCTTCAAAACACAGGCTTGTGAAATTCTGACCGTTCGACCAGAATGAGTCGTAGGATTATGTATGGGCGACTGAAATGAGTCGAACACTTTTAAAACACAGGCTTGTGAAATTCTGACCGTTCGACCAGAATGAGTCGTAGGCTTATGGTATGGGCGACTGAAACAAGTCGAAAACTTTTAATCAACAGGCTTGTGAAATTCTGACCGTTCGACCCGAATGAGTCGTAGGATTATGTATGGGCGACTGAAAGAGTCGAACACTTTAAAACACAGGCTTGTGAAATTCTGACCGTTCGACCAGAATGAGTCGTAGGTTATGGTATGGGCGACTGAAACCTGTCGAACACCTTCAAAACACAGGCTTATGAAATTCTGACCGTTCGACCGAATAAGTCGTATTTTATGATATGGGCGACTGAAACCGGTCGAACACTTTCAAAACACAGGCATGTAAAATTCTGACCGTTCGACCAGAATGAGTCGTAGGTTTGCTATGGGCGACTGAAACTGGTCGAACACCTTGAAAACACAGGCTTCTGAAATTCTGACCGTTCGACCTGAATCAGTCGTATTTTTATGATATGGGCGACTGAAACTGGTCGAACACTTTCAAAACACAGGCTTCTGAAATTCTGACCGTTCGACCAGAATGAGTCGTAGGGTTATGGTATGGGCGACTGAAACTGGTCGAACACATTCAAAACACAAGCATGTGAAATTCATACTGTTCGACCCGAATCAGTCGTATCTTTATGATAACGGCGACGGAAACCGGTCGAACACTTTCAAAACCGGTCGAATTGAGGTATACTGTATACATTACATGCTGTCATTGATCTCTTTGTGTCATTTTATTTTCAACTTCTAACTTTATCTTGTTTTGCATATTGGTGAGATTTCAATTTCATTTGGAGTCTCATGGTAATTGCGCTCTTGAACTTCTCATGTTTAAGTAGCATCCTTGATTGATGCGTTTTGTGGGTTTTAATCAAATGATGACTGTATCTTAAATGGTATTGTGTGTTTTGGTGTCAGTGGCATGCAATCAAGTGCTTCCTTATGTTCACGATTGCAAATATAAGTACTCATGTTGTTGAAATGATGACTGGTTCAGATCATTCACTAATGTGCTTTATGTTTTTCATTGATAATGGTTATTTGGTTTAACATGGATGGTTGGGGAAATTGTACCCCATATGTTCAATAAGATTTGGCAGTAGAATGCCTACCAGTTTCTCAAAAAAAAAAGAAAAAGGGAGGGAGATGGCTGAGCTTTGATAATTTGAAAACATGTATCACCCATTCATACTACCTTGTGGCAGGTTGTCCTTGGGCAACCCCTAGCCACTTTTTAAATTATCAAATACATTGTTTTGCTCGTTGTTATTTTAATTAATTCATTTGATGTCAAATGAATATTATCTTCAAATGCTTGTTAATATATTCTCGGTTTCCCGCATTCTTGTAAATATGTCAGTTACACTTCAGAAATAAGGCATTTTTCTATTTTTTTGTGGTTGTGGGTGTAGTTGGGCTATCCTTTCATGGATTTTGATAAGTCTGTGCAATGCTTGGCAGATGTTCTTTTCTCATTTCATTTAATCAAATATTTTTCTTCCTTTACTGTTTTTGTAGAAGTCGTTATAGATCATCTACTCCTGGACCACAATAAATTTATTTCCACTGTGTGGTGTTTTTAAAGGAAAAGCAAACATCTCCATGCTTTCAAGATATTTCGATAATGCAATTTTGTCTACCAAAGGAGCCTAGCATCCTTTCCTTAGTTTTCTTATTGATGCATAGGTCAAAGAAGCAGGAATTGGCATCACTTCTCCAGTCAGCTGAGGATGTCATCCGAGCAGCGGAGGAGGCTGCCAAAAAAGAACTTAATAGTTCAAAAGATGATGTTCTAGAATCTGAAGCAGACAAAGCAGCCAAGCCACGAGTTGAAAGGAAGAAAGTGGTCATTTCCATTCAAGACCAGAATGAGTCGTAATCATTGGTTATGGGTGACTATTAGTGGTCGAACAAAGTCGAGGACCCACTAAACATTCGTGATAGTGATGTATGCAGAAGTAACATATTAAACCTAAAAAATATTGTGGCTTAAGAGAGGCTAAAACCATCAATGAAGAAATAATGTGAACCCTGAAAGCAAAGTCAAAGAAGCAAATTCATATCATATTTAACTAGATGGACATCCAAAAAACACCCACTTTTGTCTACACAAAATAACATGTTACATATTAGCTTTCGCTACAACATTTGACCATTGATAAAAATACTTAAACCTGTCAAACTATCCAAAAAAAGTACATAAACAACCAAAACATGACACTGTTTTTTTTTTACATCAACAAGCAATGTCAAATCCTGCGATCATGCTTCCTATGTTTGGACCTTCGCTCCAATACAGGTGAGTGAGGGAGGGGTGTCCCGTGTTGGAGGAAATTCATCATGCCTTCAAGAATAGGCCTTTGGACCGATGTGAATGTGCTTCCCCTATCAAGTAAATCTTCAAGAAATTGACATGCAGTTGTGACACGCTGTATGAATGAAATATAGGGTCAATTCTAAACATAGCATTTCCAGGTTATGAGAAACCATCAATAAAATAAGTCAGAATTTATTACCGAGAGTAGGTCAAAAGAGGTACTGCCCCTGTTAAACAGTCTCTTGTTCTGGGGGTTTTGTAAGATTATATGACTGATCTTTGGAAACCACCCCAAGTAATCTGGGACTGCATCCCATGGCATTTTGGCACGGTCTCCCCTGGTGGCTGCACCTAGTAGGTTATCCTCCCATTGCTCAAGTACTTCCACGCTACCAGGATAATCAGCTCTGTAACTGGTAGCGCTACGATGCCTTCTCACATTTGAACGGGGTCGAATTGGTGCTCTGGGGATGCACTGAACATGGCTAAGCTGTCGAAGTACCCTGTCTGGCAGATAGGGTTCAAATATCACATTGACACAAAGACACCCCTTGAAGAAGGCGTAGTCCGGGAGCGGTCTACGTTCCCGGACTGATCGATATGGATCAAACTCTACCTGAATGAAATAAAAAAATGTGACTGCATTTTACAATTTAAGTATATAACAAATAGAAAAGAAGTAAAATATTACTTGCTCAGCCGTGGTCATATCTAGAATCTCCCGAATGATATCAACTGAATTATTCGGCAACCCCGGTGCATTACGACAGTTGGTCCATCGATTAGAACGAGGGGCATCTTCCGTATACTCTGGATTCGGTGCTGGACTGAGAAAGGCAAAGTGCTCGTACACCCATACCTACAAACCAGTCGTGAGAGTATAGTTTAGATATTTAAGCGAAAGGATCAACTAAACATGGAGGAGTAAATGAACTTACTTCCAAAAGTGTAAGAAATCCAGAAATCTGCCTGCACTTTGCACGGGATGCAATCCCTAATTGTCGATATAGATGAGCGAGTGTAGCAGCCCCCCAACCAACTGATGCAATGTCCTCCATATCGCCCAAATATTTCAAATATGATACTGAAACGCTACTGCCGGTCTTATCACAGAATAGAGTACACCCTAGCACAAACAATAAGAAACCCCTAACCACGAAGTGAATGCATTCCTCCGGCAAACTAGTGGACTTTAAGACCAACTTATCCCTCAACCAATTCAATCTCAAAGCACTGCCGTTATGCAGACGCAACTCCTCATGAATCTCATTCATCGGTAGATTCAGGCTTTTAAAAACTAATTTTGCGGCGTCCTCAATGTCCATGGATGTTGACCCGTACACTGCTCTGCCCATCACTGGGATTCCAATTATTTGTGTCACGTCATCGAGGGTGATGGTCATCTCTCCGAATGGTAGGTGAAAGGTGTTCGTCTCTGGATGCCACCTTTCCACCATTGAACTAATTAAATGTCTGTTTGGTGCGTGGAAGCTATATTCAACCAACGGCCACAGGCCACTTTGCTTCACCATGTTCTTAAAGGTGGTTGATTCATCATGGACATTCCATCCCTCCATGGTTTTGGTAGGTTGACGACATCGTAATGTTCGATCGCCCTACACACAATCGAATAGTCGTACCTTTTAAATGATATCATACACAAAACACATTAACATAAACAAAATAATGATATGAATTCAGATGTACCTTTCCGTTCCAAACACGATACGCGATATGATGCCTGTAATCAACAAGAATTGCGCCTGTTTCAGGTCCACCCGGGAAAGGACCATTTAGACTGTTTGGGTCTATGTCTGAATCTACAATTTTGAGTGTCGATTCGTCTTCTTCCACCTCCTCTCCCTCTACCTCAGGATCATCTACATCTGGTTGTTCCACATGTGGAACTACTGAACCAGACGATGCATGTTTGGCAATTCTTTCTGATTGACGTCTTCGAAGCGAGGCTGTCGGTGGAATGCGAGGCTTTCGGGCCATACTGAAATGAATGTGTATATAGTTGAGGACTTGTTTCTTATTTCCTGTTCTTGTTGCCAAAAAATTCTCCACAGTTACCAATCACAATAACAACAAAAAGCTTCACAACTCTAGTCAAGACCAAAGAATAGCCTTGTCAAATGAGAAGAATGTAGAGATTCCAATATTTTGTATATAAGTTATGAATTTTGACACTGGGTTCTCTTATATTAATAAATGTAGTAGTTGAAGGGTTCTGCTTGTCTTTGTAATTTCCTGAAAGAAAAAAAAAATTGGAATTGAAATTGTGAAGTGGATTTTTTTTCTTGGGAATATAAAGTGGATTGTTTTGCATGTGCCAGATCAGGGGATTGGCATTTGGATTAGTTAGGTTAGATTAAAAAAAAAAGAACAGATTCATATAAACATGATTAAAAATTATACTAACTGATATGCAGAGTGGTACTCCAACAGAATGCACAATGAGGTACACAATATACTAGGAGGCAGGAGCCGAAGAAAAGCAAATAAAATGCGTGATGATGATTAACTCTACATAAATAACATGAATCAATTCAAAAATGGTTCACCCAGGATACATCATGTTCCTTATCTGAATGCAATTCTAATACAATTCTATCTTTCAAATTGTGCATTTAGTACCTTCAAGATCCGGACATCCATCCAGCTATCCTTTTAGTTTGGGTGGTTTACCACATTTTTTATAATTTGTAAATTAATCCTAAAGTAGCCTTACCTTATTCATGGACTCCATGCCAGCATATCATATAGATTTTAGATGGTGTCAATCATACTTGAATTATTATTCATAAAAATGTAATGAAGTATATCTTACAAATCTTTGACTCTCTGTCCATGTGTCACTGCTCCCTCACTTACATTGCTAGGTTCTCAAATATTTGTATGTAGAAGTCTTTGACGTCCAGTATCAACAAAATGATCTTACCACTCTTATAAGGCAAGACAGGAATATATTCATCCACACTGTCATTGAAGTATTTCAAGCACTTGCCTTTATTCCTATTTTACACACATGCCAACAAACTATATTAAAAAAAATGAGAATGTTCTCTTGTGCTGACATTACACCAATGGAAGATAAACATTAAAGATCACACAGCAAGTTAATTTGAAGTCATTTTGTTTAATATATATGTATGCTGACTTCATACCAAATTGAATTTTCCATGTCCATTTCCACTTCTACCTAGCACATCCATTGCAAAGAAACTTGTCTCCACATGCATATAAGGAGATGAGATCCAGTGTTGGAATCCATCCGACATTATCATTTTCCAATAGAAGACTGACATGTGACATTACAACCCCCTCCCCCCGCGTGTCCGCCCATCTTTTACATTATTGCCATGCACCAAAGTGATAATTCTCAAAAACTTTCCAATTAGTCTCCTAACAAGATTCTAACAAACAAATCTTACAAAATAAGATGCTAGGAGACTTGGTTTAAATATTAACTACATATTCCCAACACACATCTCATCTACTATGCTTCAATTATTTCATCTGATTCAACATTTGAACACAGTCTAATATCCAGTAGTAAGTCTTAACTGTCAAGGCTACCTCAACATTGATCATGAAAATAATAATTGAAAAAGATTGTTATCCATGCTTATATGTTGTGTCATCAATGTATATCTATAACATAATCTAAAAATGCAACAGCCGGGGAAATTTTGTAATTTCCTATCGGTCAGACAGGTGGACTTCTTCTTGAATTCACCATGGACGTTTACAACCTTCCTCCAGATTCAATGTCACTTCACCTTTCATGGAGTCCTATCTGTTGAAGTAAACATCTCACAAAGGTCCTGCAACACAATAGTTTCTACAAGTGCTACCTGACTGTCTGGCCATCAGAACAGCAGAAACATTTTGATTCATGGACAAATCTTAGTTTTCATATTATTAATCAAATTTGTATCCTTTGTAGGATGGTGCAATTAAGTTCCGAGGAACATATGAATTTCTCTATCCGGAGGATATTGAACTATAAGTGATGTGTCCCGTATTGTGCTTGGAAAGCATAGGTATGGGACTCATTGTTTTTCTTGTTTCAATTGACCATCACAATTAATATCACTAAGAAAACTTCTTTTATTTGTGTTAATCAATTTAAAGGAACAAATATAGGACTAGCATAATGGTGGGGGGATAGTTTTAAGAGTGTAAAATATCTCATGAAGGATGAAATTTGGGTAAAAAATGAAAGTTAATTTCAATTAGTTGAAATTTACCTTTACTATAAGACCATTCTTTTGGTTGATGGAAACCATGCTTTTTGTTCCCTTTGACAAATCATCTATTTATTACAACATATTTCTTCTTCTTCATAGCTGCATCTGTCACCTCACCATTAATATCTAACAAAGTTTTTTTTCATTATATTAAATTCATCTGTGTGATTTAAAACTAATTTATGGAACTTTCTACAAGCTTCTTGAGTGTTGTTGTGCTATTATATATCCTACAAGATGCCCAATTACATTATCATGAATTGCTTTCTTGCAAATTCAGCTTCGATCTTACAAATTCAGCTTCTTGAGTGTTGTTGGCTAGCACCTTACAAATTACAAATTATGGATCGATCTTATCATTTGATTATCATAATATTGTTTGGGTTATGAATTTATTTTTGGAGTACATAGAAAAAATGAATACTTACGAATGTACTATTTTGATACATAGAAAAATATGTAATCTTATTTTTCTACCTTAATGTGTTTTGCAGTAGGCGACATGCTTTAAAAATCATGGCTTAGAGAGGTGCATTCTCTTTCATTATTGTACTTCATTTTTTTTGTAGAAAGGCTCTATATTCAGAGTAGATCATTGGCATCCGAATCAAATCGGGAAATGCCCTAAAGGACCATATAATCCCTATACAGATCAATGAGCCCTAGACAGACAGTAGACCATAGGCTCAAGAATCAGCCCAAAACAAACTGTAGGACAAAAGCCTATGAAAACCAGCCTCAAAAGGGGGACCGGTGTCCTAATGTTTTGATACATGGGAATATCATGGTGGTGGTGTTTAGATATTAATTTGTAATGTGTGTGATCATGTTTTCAGCTTGCTTATGATATAAATGGGAGTGAACTTGATAGTCTCTTTGAGCGTTTCATAAAAGTTGCAGAGAGCAACTTGGTTAAAAATGTATAGTTCAATAATCTAAACCCAAAAGGCCTACCTTCGGCGACATAGTTAATTCGTGGAGTTCATGGTGTGGTTGTGCCTAGGCTACCCGTGTTTTGTTTTTGTTCTTCCTCAAACCCCTTTCCCCCTCCCCCTCTTCGACTCAATTGTAACTATTTTGCTAGCAGGATAATGAAAACATCTCTTTTGAACTAACTTTGCATGGGTTGAAAAGAAACAAAAAAAAAAAAAAAAGGAACAACCCATGGATGGCTTCAACGAATGGCTTCAAGCTTATTTCAGATAAAAAAAAAAAAGAGAAGAGAAGTACCTGAAGAGGGTGCGGAAATGAAAACACAGCCTTTGTTTTTTTTTGGTCGGAGGAAATGGTGGTCGTTGACGGAGTGATCGATCTTCGCCGGTGGCACAGGACGACGGCAGGCGGCACGGGACGAAGACAGGCGGCACCAGGGAGTGGTTGGACGTCAACAGGAATGGTGAGGGGGAGAAAGACGAGATTTCGAAACGAGATGGGCTCGGGGAAGAGAGAGAGAGAAGTTTTTGAAAAGGGGGAAAGGTGGGATTAGATTTTCAGGTAAGATATATTTATCACATGGTGGGCTCAGTCACTTAGTAAGTTGTAGGTGGTGGGTAGAGATTACTGGTGTATTAAGAAAATATGTTGGTGGGGATAGACGGGCCCAATAATTAATTATACTTGGCTGATTTTCTGTCAATCGGGTTTACGTGGATTATGATATTTGATAAATTGGAGACCATTAAAAATATACTTATAGTTGTTTAATTTTTTGGATATATATATATATATATATATATATATATATATACATACACACACATATCTGTATACATGTTTGAGTTAAAAAAGACTCCGGTAAAATATAATGATTGTGTTATGTTATAATTTTTTTTTTAACATCAATTATAGTTTATGGGTGTTTTTAAATTTTTAAAAAGAGTATACATCATGTAATAAGATACATATTTTTATAAAAAAAAAAAAAAGTATATACTTTAATTAATTGTATAGATGCATTTATAGAAAATATGATTTTTTTTATTGAAACATATATTTCATTAATGTAAATATATGTTTCGATAATTTTTTTATCGAAGAATTAAGATTAGAACGGTGTATAACGCCACCCAAAGCTAAGTGAATCCATGGACGAACTCTGTAATTGGGTGGTTATATGTATTTACTTATGAAAATGACCTTATATACATTCCTAGATTTTAAAAATCCACGAAGGCATGAGGCAGGACATGTGTATTGTCACAATGCATCATTGATATTCGAAGTCGTCCTTCACAACTTACTATCATCGATCAATAATTCCATTTCAATTGAAATCTTGTCATTGCCTACCTCCACTAACATAACTGAATAGAAGAACAGAATCCGACGTGTTAAACTAATCATTAAGAAAGGCAGGGGCCCAAGGTCGATTTCACAATCTAAAGAGATGTTGAAATTGGCCATGTAACCATGTTTGAATAGAAAAATAATATTAAAATAGGTTGTAATATGTTAGAATAAATACCAATAACATATTTTTATAACTAAATAAGTTGAAAATTGGACGCCGGAGCTTAGAATAAATTAGTATAAGATGGTAATTAAGGTATATCGATTTCATCTTCTCTCGTGGATTCAAGCAAAGGAAAATGATATGTCAACTCTTTATATTTGACAGGTTACGATCTTTTTTTATTTTTTAAAGAAAAATCATACATTATCATATTGAAAAATATGTTGTTATATAAAATAATAATTAATATGTTATAATAAAATCTCATACACTATGATGATGATATGATGACTCATCATATACTACGTTAATTAAATTTATCAGACTAACTCTAACAAAAAGTGTGGGGTGTATTTAAAACCTCCGTGACCATATAACTATATAAGTTCATGCGTGAATGGTGAACCCTCATCCAGCTCAAACTTAAGATAAAGTCCATCCGAAACGTGTGGATCCGATTGGCCCATTGTTTCATCAAACTCATGAATTTTTTTTTCTTTTTTTTCAAAAAAAAAAAAAAAAAGCCTTACAAAAATCGCGCCGACCAAAAATGGCAACCACAGTCGCCACAACATCCACTTCCTTCTGGTTCCGCCTCGGCAGCACCTCCAGATCCGCCACTGTTAAGGTTCGCGTCAGGCCCTCTTCGGCGGAGATGACGACCGCGACCTCGACCGCGGTCGTCCCCGCCGTGATCGTCGGTGGGGGAAGGGTCGGGAGGGCCCTCCAAGGCATGGGCGGCGGCCGCGACGTCCTCGTCGGACGGGGGGAGTCCGTGCCGGTCGATTTCGACGGTCCGATCCTCGTCTGCACGAGAAACGACGATCTCGAGGCGGTCCTGGAATCGACCCCTCCGTCTCGGTGGAAGGGTAAAACTAAAACCCTCGAAATTTTGATCTCCTCCTAATTGTTTTGAATTAGGGTTTTTTGTTTCGTGTTTTCAAGAAATTCGATTGGATCTAACGGTTTTAGCAGATCTGGTGTTCTTTCAGAACGGGATGCTCGAACCCTGGCTCGAGGAGAAAGGTTTGGGTGGGGCGGACCAGGTCCTGGCTTACTTCGCCGTGTCGAAACTCGGGGAGGCCCCCGTCGACGGGAAGACGGACACCAACCCGGAAGGATTGACGGCCGCGTTCGGCAGGTGGGCGGATGCGGTGGCTGCGAGGTTGCATTCGGGGGGGCTTTCTTGCAAGGTATGGGCTTTTGACTAATTTGATCGATGGACTGTGGTTTCTCTGTTTTGATCAACACTTTCACCCAATATATATGAAATCAGCTGATGTAATATATATTTTGTTTTGTTAATAGATACTCTATTACGGAAAATGTTAAAATGTATGTATTCAACTCGCTCAATTATGTTAATTTTTTTTGTTTGTAAAAGCATGTATTTTTTTAGTGAATTATATACTTCAAAACAATTCAAACCATGTGTGATGTGTAAAAGAGATTGCAAGAATGACTAGGTAAAACATATTTCTCTTATTTTTTTGTCACATAAATGATCAGAGAAACAAAATTAAACTAGTTTTGTTGAAAAATTGGACCGTGAATCGAAACATAAGCAAACCATGGAAGAAGAGATTTACGTTGTTTGGCAAAAGATAGCTTACATCCACGGAGAGAGAGATCCTTTTCTAATTACAACTATGAGGGGCTATAGACTCTGCCTCTTCCAGTCTTAGGGTGGTCAGGTGGTGTGTATATGCTCCCTTAAATGGTATGTGCTCACAAGAGAGTATATATATTTTAGGGTATATATTATATATAATATAGACGCATCGTCATGTCATCCTCCACATAACAGAGAGTTATAGAACGGGGGAGGGGGTGCTTTTAATCTGACCTGAACCCAACCTGACCTGTGCCGGATTCACAAACCCATACCTGCTTGCAAATCAACTCTTATGAACTCTGTATGACTTATTTGATTCGCATTATGTGGTCTTTTATAGTTGAATGTTAATTAGATGCTTAACAAATTTGGTCTGTCAGCATCACATTATTTGGATACATGTTTCTATTGCATCTCGTAAGTTCATTTTAATATCTGTGCAAGAAAAAAATGGTTTTATCTAGATCAATTGCTATCAACATATATATAGGCAAATCCTATAGGTCGTATGCTTCATCTTTTGTTCATCAAAAACTTAATCATTGAATGAATGGCAAAATTTATGTTAGGAGATGTATTTTATTAAGATTCAATAGAGAACAGAAGCACAGGTGACGGAATTGCCATGGGCCCCCATGTAGGTCATCCACCTGTAAGGCTGTACCTGAACCCTACCTGTTCCCTTGACAGTGTTAGTCACCTGAACATCACCTGACCAGATCACTCATAACCCCTATTGATTCCTGCATTTTGCAATTCGGATTGATGGGTCTATTCAATTTTTTCATGCTTTATTTCGCAATTCTTTATGTATTGTCTCGTTCTTCTTTACAAGATTCTGGTTTTTAGAAATAGGATTCTTTTATAAATCATGTGTTCATAAAATCCTTTAGATGGTTGCTTAGATTATACTTTTTTAAATTATTTGGCTTTTTCAACAATTTTTTTTCCTTTGGCTTAGACTTGTAAACTTGAAAATGATTTGTTTGTGTCAAAACAATTCTTTCTTTTGTAACTGCTTCTATAGTGCAGTCATTTCAACCACCTGTGCTGTTCAATTATTTTCCCTACATTCCCAATAATAATGCAATGTGTTTTATTTCAAAAAACATTATCAACTTCATCGCTAGTCAATAGTAATAGATGCATAATTTTGATAATTAGACCAATATGGTTCTTACAAACACTTGTAAATTGCATCAGGTTCTTGACAAGGAAGCTTTCCAAAAGCAAATGTTTGAAAAATTAATATGGATATCAGCATTTATGCTTGTTGGAGCCCGTCATCCAGGTGCAACAGTTGGTGTGGTTGAAAAGGAACATTGTACTGAGGTAAGCCCCCCTTTCACTCGCCATTACCATTTGAAGTAGCACCGTGCTCTGTACCTCTTTTTTTGTTTGCTTATTAGAGAGCATAATTGTTTCAATTACTGCGAAATTATCTAACAACTCTTTCTAGATGTTGGCATATGGAATTCTAAGATCTCTCTGTCTAAATCTGAACAGTACACGTACAACTTGATTTTTGCTTTAGTACTCAGTGGTTCAAGAAAGGTTAAGAACTTTAGTTTCCTCCAAAGGATGGTTTCAGGTCTGAATTGCCTGATAATAGCATTTCGACCGTCCAAGTAACTTCCTCCATTGGATGGTTTTATCTACTGATGTTTTTTAAATTTTTTGGTTTAGGGAAAGGATAGTTTTTTTATCTATATCCTCTGTTCTGCTGATCTGAGTGGTTTTACTCTATGGCCATCTTCTTTGAGTCGGGGGCTGTTGGTACATAACTTTCTCGGCAGGACATCATGGTTTTACGTATTCATTAGTGAATGTGAATATATGCCTTATCAAGATAGTTAAGGCAAACAAGGAGGAAGTTCCCTCTAAAAATGTTTAGGCTATTAATGGATTTAATGGTTTACTCAGGTGATACCTAGTTGCACATAATGCTTCCATTAGAGCTATCACTCAATGAAATTATTGTGTCTTGAAGGTTGCCAGTCTCATAACTGAACTCGCATCAGCAGCAGCTGCAGACAAGGGGTTCAAGTTTGAAGATGGGATAGAGGAAAGGCTTTGCGCCTATTCTAGAACTGTTTCGCACTTCCCAACAGCAGTGAAAGAGGTTAAATTCATCCCCTCATTATTTTCAAATCTCGAATGTCAACACGCATTAAGGTCTCAATTTTTTTTTTTGTATCTGCAGTTCAAGTGGAGGAATGGTTGGTTCTACTCATTGACTCAGAAGGCAGTTGGTGAAGGAAAGCCAGATCCCTGCCCCTTACATACAGCTTGGCTCAGGGAAATAAAGATTATCTAAGAACTGTTTTTATTTTATTTTATTTTTTTAAACTGCCCTCAGTTATTGATGGAAAAGTTTTTGATGGATATCTCCTACGAAACATATATATATAAACTCACATTTGTACAGCGAGTATTTGGCAAAGTTGGACATTGGTGAGGAAGTTTGTTCATGAGTATTTGGCAAATTTGGACATTGGACATTGGAAAATGATACGTACAGATCCATTTGTAGATCTGTCTATAATGCCTAACTGTTCTGATTTTTTTAGCATATATTCATCTAGTAAAATATATATTATTATAAAAAATAAAATATATATCTAGTACATATTTTTTGTTTTTTCAAAATAAAAAAAATTAATCGAACATGCATGCAGTAGTGGAATATATACTGCATGTATAATTCCACTGGGAGACAGCCTTCAGATTGCAGAGATGATTTACTTGGAAACAATGTTCTTGTAATGGATGATGTTACATATAATTTTGATTCAGTCTACACGTGTTTGAAATTTTTAAAAATAATATATTTCATCTAATATGATATATGTTTTTATAAAAAATAAAACATTTTATGAAAAACACAAAAAAAATTATATTGATATATGTCTCAGTATAGATATATTTATAAAAAATACAAAAAATTTATATTGATCCATGTCTCATTAATGTGGGAATATATGGAAAGTGCATTTACACTCAGTTTTTTCTCAGTCCAAAACACAATCCTATATATCACGTTAGAATTCCAGTGAAGTATATATCTCATTAGATATTCTATATGCCAAATTAAATATTTTCTTATACTAATTAAAAATTAGTTCATTCAACTCAAAATGAAACGATATACATTTTTTTATCAAAGCATATACATCATTAGATGATGTTTACTATTTTTTTTTAAATGAAAACATATAAGATCTGAGTTTTAATCGATAAATATGACTGAATCTAACATTTTCCATATGGGATGACAGGTGAATGTGACTGAATCTAACATTTTCCATATGGGATGACATGTTTCTGATCTATACCTGAATCTGATTTTATTTTATTTTAATTCAGGTATGGATTTGGATATTATGTATTACACCCAAAATGGATTATAATTATGGTTTTTTAAAGAAAATATACATTAAATATTGCAAATTTAACAATTCAGATAACTATCAGATTTTGAACATTTATCCGAGGATTACTATCCTTATCCGACTTATTAATTCGACTCCAGAAATCCAACCAGACAACACGAAGCCAAACGGAAAATACAATGATAAGAACAACTGGATAGAGTGGTATTCTAGGGCAACCTTCTCAATTCGGGCAAAGTTCGTATGTCGACATAACTCTTGTGAGAAAACTATCTGGTAAGCCATCCACAAAACAAGCCTGCAACAACTCCTGCTAGTTTGGGTTTTGGAATTCCTGGGACTACAAAGTCTTATCAATGCAGGGCAATTTCATGCTTATGTGCTTCATTTGTTACTTCTTGTAGATGGCTGATATCATGGACTAACTTTCAAGAAGCATGGAGGGACCTAATCTAGATTCTAGACCACATTGTCTGAATTCAGTTTAGTAGGTGATGTCATGAGTTTTATCAGATTCAAATTGTAAACATCAACAAGTACAGGAAAAACTCCTTGTCCTTACCACTTTTCTCACAAGGTAATGATTCTCTGAACCATGTTCTCTCAGTTTTTTTCTTTCTTTCTGTTCCTCAGTTGTAAAATTTCGCTGAGAATAATAAACGGTTGATATCTTCAGCCTCGCACTCATTCTCTGCTCCAGGGGAAAAAAAACAGTTACACATGTACACAGTATTCGACGATAGAACATGAATGAGGCTTCTTACCTGTCTTGAGCTTGACCTGATCCGTCCACTCATCCATGATCTGCATGGAGAGAGCAAATTATTCAGGTAAGTAATCAGGAAAACCCAAGTTCCAAGTAGAATACTGTTTGAGAGCTCCAAAAAGTCAAAAGGTTTATTCTATGTGGAATTCAAATTCATATGCTCTAATAAGTGAACTGCACCATAAATTTTAACATTAAATACGCTCCCAAATGAGACAAAAGAATCTTTTAAACCTCCCCAACAAAATGCTCAGAGGTAGGAAGCACGATTTCCAGTGGAACATAGAATATGACATGACATGACCCTTCTAAGACAAAGCTTCATGATCTATGACTTGAAGATGTGACAATCCATGTGAGACAGGTTGCTCTTTGTGCAAGAACTGATGTAACTATCCCCATTGTGCACTGACAATCAGTTCCAGCCTTAACTGACTTGCCATATCATAGTTGGAATGGATGATGAAGAAACAAAGAGGAAAGACATGAATTTATAAGAACTAAGATCATGAACTTTTAAGCAGCCTTCTTACATCCAACATGAAAGATACAAGCAAAACAATTGGGCTTATCATACAAAAATGATTACTCTGCGAGGTATTATTATTCAAGAAACACCAAAGCAAATAACTGAAATTATCAACTGGTTACTTTCATTATTAGTATCACAAAAATATTCATTTAGTTTGAAAAAATGACTGCAGAAAATGAAATAAGATTTTGATTATATGATAACACATTCCAAAACACCAAACATCAAACTGGTATTAAGGAATGGACTTGAATATGGTTTTATCTTAATTCAAGATAAATGCACGAGATCCAAGTGTCTTAAGAGTAATCACAGATGTGCATGACTTATTGTATGTTTTAGGCAAGACATCCTAATTTTGAAAAATGGGCGGTGTTTCAATTAGTAGACTGCTAATGTTCCCCAAATGGTGGCTTCCAAATGGTGGCTTCCAAATTCCTCATTTAGATGCTTCCCAGTCTCGGCAATTTCAAAAGTTGCAACACAATCTTGGTGGAGCTTTATATTTCTCAGAGTTGAGGCTTCATGCTAACCTTATTATGACAGAATAAGGTTTTCTTTTTCCTGCCACATCACAGCCTTACAAATAAAGAAATCTTTTAAGACATTTCAAATGTGAGAGTAAGGATAATTTGACTGACAATGCAAAAAGAATGTAGCAACGTCCTGTCTAAACCATGTCACCAAATTAGTATTGTAATTTGTAAATGGCTTACAGGGAACGCCCTTCAAAGGCATTGCACTATATATTTCTCAAGTTGCATGCTGACAAAGAATGTAGTGCTATTACAAAATTTGGAAAATGCAACCATGTGCTAGTATAGGACATTAGATATTGATTGTTCAGGAAAATCATTTCAGTGAACTAAGTGCACTTCAAAGGGTCCCCATGGGTCATGAAAATTTCTACTCCTCTGATTCAAGGCATCGCTTCAAACAAATATGAAAGGAAAAAAGGACCAGGTAGTGAGCCAAACCACACAAGCAACCCAGAGCATTTAAAAAACTGTGCAAGCACATTAGATAGATGGCGAGCATTAAAGATCACATGCAAATACAGGTATCATCGTCCATCAACTTTGATGACTCATGCTTTTGGTGCACAAATTGAGCTTTGATTAGCCAGTTAGCACTCCTTGTCTCTAAAAAGGAGATCACAGGTTCAACCCTAGTTGTGCCAAATAGGGCTGCAACTTGGGTCGGGTTGAACCCGAACCCGACGGGTTAAACCCGATTTTTACATGGGTTGGGTTGACCAAATCGGGTTCGGGTTCGAGTTGACCAATTCAGGTTGACTCACAAATCAGGTTGGGTTCGGGTTGGCCTCACTCACAACCGACCCAACCCGAACCCGTAAACTAATAATTAAAAAAAAAATCATTGCAATTCATTTTGTAGCTTCTAATATGGGTAATTCAAATTTTAGGTAAACCCAGCTAATCTTATAGGTGAAGTGGGGTTGATTTATTTAATTTGCACATTATGTTAAAAATTCGGATTGGGTAGAGTTGGTCCAATTCGGGTTGAAAATCAGGTTAGTGTCGGGTTAGTCCAATTCGGGTTGGGTCGGGTTAATTACAGGATGGGTTCGGGTTGGTCCAATTCGGGTTGAAAATCAGGTTAGGTCGGGTTGGGTTAAGTAGTTTGGAATTCGGGTTGGGGTCAACCCGAACCCAACTCGCCCAAGTTGCAGCCCTAGTGCCAAATGTGCACAGGGAGGCACCAATTTTCAGAAAAAGAGAAAATGCCTATGAGTTACCATGCATCGAAATGGGTGTAGTAGAGTTTCATCCATTGTCTCCTTAGATGGGATTCTGTCTGAGGGACAGACACTTGTAGTCACTTGACAAGACCATACCTTATGGAGCGGGAGCTCCTCATAATCAGTTAGGTTGGCAAATTTTGTTGTCAACCATTGAGCTATGGGTTCAAGCCCCTATCTCATGCATAAATTCTGTTAACCGTTTGAGATTATGTTCTTTTTATAGTTCATTGTGTGCTGCAGCTATTATATGGATATCACCCATAAATCCATAATGTGCTCATAGCTTTTAATCCTAAATAAATACATCAAGATTGACATGACCTGGACCAAGTTCATGTATGCCGCATCCTCAGAATTACGTATGACTGGAAGACCGCAAGATGCTTGTAAACGTTGAAGTAGACTCCTGTTGCCAACCAATATACTTCTCGCGTTGTCAATCAAATCCTGCATGACAAAACTTCAAATTCATATTATATGAAAACCAACCAATCACTGATTCCAACAAATCTTCCACGAAACTCCCCTCACTGAAAATTTTAAAGAAAAAAAAAAAAAAAAACACAGAAAAAATTATGTCTCAGAATTTTTACTTCAGTTGCAAATTAAAAAATCCATGATATTGACAATCGATCCATCCAATTTTTTTGTTCACTGTTTAGTCTGATAATAGTATTATTATCCAACACTCCCCTCACTCAAAATTTTAAACGCAAAAAGTTTAGATTAAGGAGGGGGCAACAACACAGAAAGGATAATGTCTCAGAATTTCCACTTCAGATGCAAATTGAAAAATTCCTGATATTGACGGTCGATCCATCCGATTTGGTTTCTTGTACATCACAATGAAAACCCTAACTATCCCTAATCGCGAAATTTGGGCACAACAGAAGATTGAAAAGCATACTTGCTTGGCAGTGAGAAGCTCCCGGCACTGCTCCTTCAGCGAAGGGAGCTCTTCCTGGATCCTCCTGATCCTCGAAACCAGCTTGCACGGATTCACCTACACAAGAAGGTGTGCACACATCACCGTCGATGACCGACTCAAGAAACCCTAATCGATCTTCTGTTTGAAAACCCTAGATCTTCGAAACAAGAGGGGGATTTGTTTGGGGGAAGGGGGGGGAATACGTTGTTGGGGTAAGACTTGTCGAACTGCTTGTCGAGCTCTCGACGGACGAACGTGAGGTCCTGATGGGCCTTCATCAACAGACTCTCCAGATCCTCCACCGCTCGATGATCCCTTCGACGGCTGTGATTCCTCTCCGCCATCTCTCTCTCTCTCTCTCTCTCTCTCTCTAACGTGTTTTCCCGCCAATATAACCGGTGAAAGTCGAACCCGGGCCGAGAAGATGGGCCATGGTACAACGTGAAAAGGGGGCGTTTATCGCCACCCCAGTCCATTATTCACCCCACCCCAAAGTGGTATAAAATGAATGACCGAAGGAAGAGAGAGGGGGGCAGGCTTGGGTATCATGGGTATCGAACTGCATAGCATGTTAATCAAACTATATGGCTTATGAATCGAACCACACAGTCAATTATTGTATACAATATCACTCTTTATACATTTTGATTCATAGGTTATGTAATTCGATTCATAAATTGTACAGTTCGATATGGATGACATTAGGTTTGACTGGATCCGGTCCCAGGAGAAGGGAGAGTGGGGTGAGGAAAGGGGGAAGAGAAAATAGAGACTTGGCCTCTCTTCCATATATCACCGTCCGTCTCTTTTCCACTCTCTTTCTCTCTCCCCCACTCCATCACCGCCCTCCCTTGGTTGAATCCACCCGTTGTTGTCATTCTCTCTTGCCGTCTACAACAGCACCCTATCTTTCTTGGCCCACCATTTTTCATTTGTTAACACTCTCAATTATTGTTTAGATATGCGGTCCAAACCCGCATATACGGTTTGTATGTATGGCCGAACAAGCTCTTTTATTTTTTTTAAGGCTCACATGATTTAAATGTAAACTTTTAGGGTGTCTCTGTATTGAAGGATAATTTTTGGATAGTTTATGCTTTCTTTTGAATGTTAAGGTTACTTTGGAAGTTTTATAGCTTATAAAATTTTGGTTTTCTATTATTTTTTCTTTACTTTCTATTTTTTCAAACATCTGGATATATTAATTTTTCTATCCACTATCAAATATACATTTGATCAAATACTTAAATTTATAGCTTAAAAAAATTTATAATTTTGTATCTAAAAGACTAATGTTGACTTATTTTTATTGCTAAAATATTTTTCCAATTTGCAATCAAAATCCTTTGTTATAAATTATTAATAGATATATGTATTTATCTTATTATCTACTGTTTTAAAAAAACTGTATATCTTTTTATTAATAAAAATATAAAACCGCATATACTCACACATATCACATATACTTTATGCAGTACCATAACTGTATGTAAATGCATACCGTATTTTTAAACATTGCTCCTGATAAAAATATATGAATTTTTTTTAATGAAGTGAGGTGAATGAGATGAGAGGTTAACCACCCCATTTGAAAAACAGATTTCACATGGAGGGGCAAATAGGAATTGCCTAAACAATCATTTTAAGTTTTAGCCCACCCCTTCTCTTATTTTTTTTTCATAATAATTATTATTAATTCCATAAATTAAGAGCTAACAATCATTTGAAAAATATCTTCAATACTTTGAAATAACTCGTAATAATATTTTAAAATATGTTTTTAAGTATGAAACTTTTGATTTTTCTTTGTCCTTCGACAACAATTAAAAAATTCAACATCAAAAACCCCATCACTCGCCCGTTCTGATCTGATAATGTCCTCCGCTTTATGCCACGCTCACTTTGAGCACCACCCTCCCACATTCGCTCCTCTGTCTCTCTCTCCCAGACTCTTGAATTTCAATCTCCCTCTATGGGTTCGAAAAAACGCAAGCTTGCAATCCATGGAGGTAAGACCCTAGCTTTCCCTTCTCTTCTTAAACCGTTAAAGAGAAGCTCGGGCGATCTTTTATATACACACTACAATGCAGGAAGAAAGGTCGGTCGATGCGTTTTGAAGTACTACCACCAGAGGTACAGCCTCTTCTCGAGGTACGACGAGGGCATCGAAATGGACGACGAGGGCTGGTTCTCCGTCACCCCCGAAGCGATCGCCGCGACACACGCCGAGAGGGTCTCCGGGTCCGCGGTCGTCGTCGACGGATTCTGCGGCGTGGGTGGCAACACCATCCAGTTCGCCACGAAGTGAGCGTCTCATTCAATCCAAATTTCACTGTTTTGCCCGTCGCAGTACATTAAAAAAAAGTTTTTTTTTTTTGGGGGGGTTTTATTTATGTTAATGGTTAGGTGTTCCCATGTTGTTGCCATTGATGTTGATCCTCGGAAGGTCGGGTTTGCGGCCAATAATGCGAAGGTGTATGGAGTGGAGGACAGGATTGATTTCGTCGTGGGTGATTTTTTCGAGATCGCTCCATCTCTCAAGGTGAGTTTGGATGGTTTAGTGGGGGAATATGTGTTCTTGGTGGCATAGTCACATAGTACTCTGAACTTTTTGAATGCTTTGAAAAGTTCGACTAATGGATACCTTTGGTAACCATTTGTCGAACATACTTCTGTTCATCAAACTATACTTTTAAAATTCGGGTATTTATTTATTTTGGATGGATTACCACATTCTTTATAACTTAAAAAGCTAACACTAATTGTTGTTGTCGCTTTGACACCTAACATAGAATTTTTTATTTTTTTTTCTCTGTATTTCTCACACTAATGATAAGAACACATCAAGAAAACAATTTAATCATCTTTGCTCTTTTATCATCACTTACTATACCCAAAGGAACCCTGCTGAATATTTACCATGCATGAACTTTCAATTTCACATTCACATGTTTCTTCAGCATTGTTATGACGCCTTTATTTCTATGTTTGGGAAACAATAAATCAATGTTTATCTTGGTCGAAATTGTCTATCTGAGCTAGAAAAAAAAAATTGAATTATTAGTGGTGTTGAATAGGCTGTGTAGTCCTTTTTTAATTGACAGCCTTGGTTGCTCCATATTTCTTGGAAGTAGTGTCCTTGATGTGTTGGGTTTAAAGTTTCAGTCTTGTGTTGCCTTTTGCCTTTTTACAGGCAGATGTGGTATTTCTTTCGCCGCCATGGGGAGGCCCAGCATACAGTACAGTCGAAAAGTTTACACTTGACTTTCTTAAGCCCTTGGATGGGTATGTGTCTCCCCTTCTTTGGAATGATTCTAACTGTTTTTTTCCTTACTTGATGAATGTTTTGATTGATAATAATTTAATCGAATGAAGAACATCTACTGATGCTTAGCACCAATAGTTGATCACAAATTCTGAGAAGTATCCTTTGAGAGTCGTTTCTCCCACATGACGCATAAATAAATGTGATTGAGGCAATTTTTCCCTACATGATAATTACCAATGTACCATAAAAAATCTAATAGTGTCTGTTGTCCATCATAAACGCTCGTGAGCCTATCAGAAATTTAGGAATCTTCATTGGCTGATCAAATATGTTGAATGTCTACAGCTTCGGAAATGATACCCTTATCATGTGATGTTTTTACCAATCTTCTGATCCTCCTTATTTTTCCTTTGAAAGTAGAATATCCTAGAGAAACCATCCAGAATTTGATGTTCATTCGTTTGAGTATCAACCATCTATTATGTATGATTTTCCTCTGGTTGTGTTTTAGGGGCAGAAGCACATGAGCTTTATGAAATTGTTAATATATTTGCTTTATGAAATTGTTAATATATTTTTGTGTACTAATACTAGGTGTTTATGGTGTAGTTATTCAATTTTTCAGGTTGCTCAGAAGATAACGCCCAATATTATCATGTATTTACCACGAAATGTGGACTTACATCAAGTGGAAGAGCTTTCCTGGTTGTCATCCCCTCCCCTGAATGTAGAGGTATATTTCTTTCCAGTAGGCAATGGATATTTTCACTTTGTATACGTGGGAGAATATGCTTAATTTTACGTTATTTCTTGGTCATTTTTTTCTTCTTGTTCCATCTTTTCTTTTCTCAATGGACAGTGGACATTCGAAAAAACAAAGTGTGCAGTATGAGTTGTA
Source organism: Acorus gramineus (assembly GCA_030737835.1). NCBI lineage: Eukaryota > Viridiplantae > Streptophyta > Magnoliopsida > Acorales > Acoraceae > Acorus > Acorus gramineus. The sequence goes on along the minus strand of CM060852.1, from coordinate 13,868,284 downwards.
ATTACAATTGTTTGAATGATTGGTCTATATATAAACTTACCCACCCCTTCCCCTAGCACAGTGGAAAGAGACACCCCTCCCTTAAATCCTGCCTAGGGAATGCGGTGTGAATTCTTCCCCCCCAAAAAAACCATAAAATAAGTAAATAAAATAGGATATCTTGGCATTCTGAAGAATGCCAATGTGCCATTTTGTGCTCTACTAATGCGTAATGGACCAACTAGAGATCATTATACCAAGAGTGCACCTAAGCGAGTGGTGATGGACTAGCATGAAGAAATGAATTATTTGGATGCTTTATGGTCATCTATACCAATCCCTAGATATTAGGTATGTTAAATAACCAGAGACAATAATATAATAAAAATGGAGAGAAATGGAAATGAAAAAAGATATTAAAGCATCATAGAGTTGTGGATTTTGATCATTTTTATAGTTTTATGGGTTGTCTGTCTAGATGAGGGTATTTTTAATGTGTCACTATCCTGCATATAACCAATTTACAGTGCACAGATTGAAGAAAATTATGTACGGGGTTATTTAAAGGGAATTACTGCTTACTTTGGTGATATTGCCTGGAACATGCACCCAGTTCTTTAAATATTCTTGGCCTTTGCTTCAAGAGGTAACCATCATTTTCTGTTTCGATAACCGATGAATTTTCATATGTATTATATTTCACTTCAGCTTGGAATATTAGTTAGATTCGTTTCAGCAAGCTGCAAGCTGCAGTGTATGGAAACAGATGGTTATATTTCTGATATGCTTAATTAGCCATATATATATATATGCACCACCTGATGTAGCAAATCCGTCATCCACTTGTTTAATGATAGAGTATATTGTCATATCCTACTGAGTTATATGTAAATAGATAAGGGGATACATAAGCAGAAGTCTTTTAATCAATACTTCGATTAGTGCACACTCATTTCTGTGTTTATATATTGTCAAGTTTTCTATAATTCAACACTTCTACCATGAATGTTATTCTACTATATTTTTTTCTTTCTTAAATCAAATTGGGAGACGCAAATATCCTCAAGAATGGAAAATATTGTTGCTTGAGTAATGAAACTGCTCTGTTTGCTGTATGGACTATTAACTAAACAAATACGTATGCCTCCCATGCTCATTAAACTTTAGGCCAGAGATTGAAAGTAGTGCAACATACAAGCCTTTTTTGAGCCTCTTGGTATTATGGTTGTCACCATTGAACAACACCCACATTACTTCTGTTCATTTCTGGATAATCATGTTATTGTTCATTCTGTAAAATTCAAGAGAAGGCCTCTGAATCCAGAATTTATATGTTTCAGAGGGACCTTCATTTTGGAAGAAGACTGCCTGGGCATTGCCCCAAATCTGTTCTGCCATCCTTTCAGCATTAAAGATAGAGCAACTCAAAGTCTTTAATCAGGGAAGAATTTTTGCATCCTAATCATTGGATTGGCCTGTCTGTACTGCCTCCCATCCTTCACTTGTACGACATATTCTGCTTCTTGCATGGGAATCCTCCTACCTAAAATCTTTTTGCAGGCAGGTTTCTTTTGATTTTATGCCTTTTCTGTTACAATTATTATGCTTTTGTACTGCTGTTTATATTTGACAAATTCATTAAAGGGATGTTTGGTACACACATTTCAGGTGTCATATTAATATAGTGAGTTCATAAAAAATTGAATGGTATGCTGTTCATAATTTGATTGGGTGAGGCATCGCATGGCATAAATCTACCTTGTTCCTCATCGGCCGCTACTTCCACCCTGTGAAGTGGGAACCCAGCCCCCCCTTTTTATTTTTTCCTCAGGGTGAGAAAGATAACAAAGGAAAAAGAAAGAAAGAGGAAGAGCGGGGGAGGGAAGGAGGTGGTGGCGGTGGGCGGAGGAAGTAGTGGTGGGTTAGGGGAGAGAGAAAAAGAAAGAGAGAATGATGGGTGGAAAAGGGCAACAGAACCCCCCCCCCCCCCACCTTTATTTCCATCTCTTTCTCTCTCTTTCCCCTCGCATCCTCCCACCATCCGCCGCCCTCCCAGGTCCCCCCCCCCCCCCCTTCCTTTCTCTCTCTCTCTATCTCTCACATTTTAATTCTCTCTTTCCTTCTAGTTGGTCATTCCACCTCCAAAAATTGTCTCAGAGGTAGGGTGACCAAAGAACAGGTGAGGCTAAACGTCCCCATTCATCATTCATAAACCATTGCAATCTAGGTCTATCTCCAAATTGGGAGCCCCCATTCATCATTCATAAGCCACTGCAATCTAGATCTCTCTCCAAATTGAGGGTCTGTCAACAGATTTAACACAGGAGCACAAAGCCGACATGCTCATGTTCATTTTTGTAGAGTTCGACAGATATTTAAAACACAATGAAATATTCAAATTTGGATAATTATTCAAATTACCTGATTTATATATTTTTCATAAGTAGAAACTAAAGATATTTACAATATAATATAGTGTAACATCCATTGGATAGGGGCTAAAGACTACCTGCCATAGAATGCACACATTTTTCCCCTTTGTTTAATCTCATCACTTAAATGCGTGTACAAGCACACTTCAGTCCCATTACTTGTATTTTCAACCTTTAAATCACAATTCAAAAATAGTATAAGTTACCCCCCAATATCCTGATCTGAAAATTAAGATAATTGTGGATTATTTTAGGATAATGCATATATTTTTTCCCCTTAGTTTAATCCCATCACTTAAATGCGTGTACAAGCACACTTCAGTCGCATTACTTGTATTGTGAACTTTAAATCAAAATTCAAAAATAGTACAAGTTATCCCCAATATCCTGATCTGAAATTAAGATAATTGTGGATTATTTTAGGATAACTGAGCGCCTCAGATCCCTAAAAAAATAACAATTTATATTCATATATCAATATTTCATTTCTGAATGCAAAACACATCCTCCAACTAAAACTAACCTGATCTCTATGGAATTTAGCACCATTATATCAATCAATGTTCAAGAGCTACAAATTCAAATAAGGAAGGATGTTATACATCAGTGAAACAGAGACATTGCAAACACACCTCTTCAAAACACGAAATCAACATATAACAAGGACACAAAGGCTATTGAAACAAAATAGCAGTACCAGTCTTATGAGATTCAAAATACACATTTGATGTATGAATGATTGGTTAACAAGCGGCATCCAAATCTTGCGGATAACCTACAATGCTCCAGAAATACAAAACCCTTTTTTTGCAGGAATACCTGACAACAATCCCAACTTAGAAAAATTTCAGTTTTCCCTTGTATGCTGATGACTTAGCCTGTTGCAGTTGACATAAAGCCTTTTCAGAGGCTGACATCCCCGAACAGGATCCGGTGGCCCCTAAAGTCACGGCAAAATAGAGATAAATGGTGCATAGGAAGAGCAATAGAACCAACATCGTTAGGAGGAAGCGATGTCTCTCAAAGAGAGTCGACCAGCTACCCAACTCATCACGTGCTACTATTTGTTTCCTGAATGATGAGGAACTAGAGAACGGAGTTTGGGATCTCCTATGTGGAGATGATATGGTATCGAGGGCCATTTCTGTTTAGAAGAACACCTGCACACATTCGAAACCAAAATCACAATTGTTAGGCGTAGGTCCATAATAGTTATGCGAGTGTGAAAGGAAAAACAAAAAAAACAAAAAAGTGCATGCAGAATATTTTGAATAAAAAAGGGAAGAAACGGAAGAGTGTTTTATTTCCATAATTTATCATGGATCTAGTACATTTTCTTGGTTATTACTTATTACTCATATTAAGCGTCTTTGCCCCATCGGAGAATCAATAAACCAGAGCTACATGATCAAAACATTGAAATTCCAGTAGCGTGAACCTCTATGAAACTTTGGCTAGAAGAGATTCATTGCCTCATACTGCCCACTGATCTACCATGAACCATATCATATAGAATTTTGACATTTTCAGGACTATGAGAAAGAACTAAATAGAATCAACAAGCCTTATCCCATCAGAAGAGTCAGGATATGGAAGACACCTTGAAGAAATCAAGAAGGATCCACAATAATGCTGGTGTGGTTATTACCAGTCATCTCCCAGATGAGACCCTCTTTATATCGTTCAAAATATTGGGAGGCCAATGGTGAGCAAGGCTGCAGGAGCCCTCGGCTAAGACTACTACTCAGGGAGGAAAACAAGGAGCAACTGTTTTGACTTTCCTAAACTTCAAAAGCATATGCACAAGGGGGGAAGAAGACCCAGTTGATATAGTGGGTGCATTCATCTCCTAGGCATTTATCAGACAAATAACAATCTGCAACCTGACCACATTCAATCGGGTTATGTTTTAATTGAAAGGGATGATGGTTAACAAAAAAAAAAAAAAAACAGCATGATAGGAAATGATATGGAACACTCAAAATTCAAAGCGATGGATGCATGGCAATTGTATCTACAAAATTCAGTATCTCATTCAGTTCATAAGTTGAGCAATCCAATAGCTTAGTTATCCAAGGAGTACAATCACTCAATCATAATCAAAGCATTTGTTTCACAAATTAAAGCCAATCAAGTGCCCAGAGACCTGTTTCAAAGAAAAAATCGGTAGACCGTGTAGGGAACCTAAGCTAAATACTTCTCATTGTGCAACCACTTCCTACATTTTCCCCAAAAAAATCCAAATCCATCGAAGAATCGCCTATCTTTCATCTGTGCAATTAATTGCTCTTCAGATGCCTTTCTATCTACAATAAGCTTAGCATTAAAGCTAAGAATCTTCCTAATAAAGCCATTTGTAATATGTAGAGTGGGAATCCATATTGGAATCAGAATTGATTCTATGGAAGTTTTTATATTTTTTTTTAAAAAAAGTTTGATTGATTAATGTGGATACTCTCCGATGGATAACCTAATAATCAATTAGTAATTCCACGAATTGAATTACCCATACAATCAGATAAATAAAACATAATCCCTTGTTAGGCAGAAAAATAAAACAACCAAACGAGGTCTTTGGAATCACAAAGAACAAGAAGCCAAATTAATTTTCGTTCAGATTAAAATGTTCCATTTTTTTCAAGCCTTGGCGTTTGTAAATCAGGATCGAATCATAAATAATGTAGAAACAGAAAACCCGAAGGATCTACGATTCAACTTCACAAAACAACCAAAATCAACAATTAATTCCAATAGAAACATCAGATCCCGATAACAACAGTAATAAATGAAACAGAACAAGATCAGCACGTATGGCATCGATTGTTCGACGACTTACCTTTGCAGATCTGGGGGAGGCGTTTTAGGGGAATGAGAGATCGATCTCTGGTTTTTCTTTCGATTTATCGGTGGTGACCACAGTTACATTTTGGGTGGAGAGAGAGAGAGAGATAGTGACGCGGTTAAATGTGGGTTCCACCCTTCGCCGTTTATTATTTTTTGGAAAAAATCCAAATAACCCCTGTAAAGTGTCTGAAATCCATATAACTTCCTGGCTTTTTTTAAAGTTCATGTAACCCCCTAAAAACACTTGAATAAATTTAAATAATCATTTGAATTAAACTTTCGATGACAAATTAGGAATATACTATGAGTATTCCATTTTGTTAATCAGAATAAAAACATAATATACCAAAATTTTTTGATAATTTGATAAAAATATAAAAAAATTATATATATGACAAATTTACTTTTCTAAATAGATTATAAAATCTTATTCAAATTGGTAAAATCGTTATTTACGGATGATTTTTTTTATTTTTAATATATTGTATGAGATTTTTGGTATATAATGTTTCAACCAATGTTAATCAGACAGAATATTTAAAGAATAATTATAATATGTCAATGAAAATTTAACTCAGAAAGTTATTTGAATTTACATAGATGTTTTTAGATGGTTATATGACAGTTATATGGATTTCAGACAGGTTATAGGGGGTTATTTGGATTTGTCCCTTCTTCTTTTTTGGTGGACTTGCCGACGTCCCTTCGTTTGGGGGAAGGGGTGTTTTATTCTTTTTTCCGCATCACCCGCATGTAAGGATAAGTTGTTATTACCCATAGTTGTTTGGAAAATTTAGAGTGTATTATGTGCCAAGGGAAAATGAGGAAAAATGGTAAAAAATGAAAATTTTCTTTTTAACTATTGAAAAATTTAGTGTTTATGCAATACAATGAAAGAAAAAAAAAATTTATCTTTTTTTCTTTTTTATTCTGTCTTATTAGAAAAAATGAAAAAATATTTTCTCTTCCTCGTAGGTGAGAATTTAAGAAAAAGTGATGAATTTTTTTTCACCACATGCACAAACACCATAAAAGTTGGTCAAAAAGAAAATATTCTACTTTCTATCACTTTTATTTGACCCAAATTCTCTCACTTTCTCTCATTTTCTCTTCAAAATTGTGCACAAACACACCCTTAATATCAACACGTACCATCAATACGTGTTAATCAAAACGTAATTAGATGGAAGAAAAATGTCCTCCAAAGAGTAAAAAAAAAATTATTAATTAAAAAATCATTAATAAAATTCTATTAATACATTTTGATGGACACGTGTCACTTATCCAAACATGTACTAATGGAAATACCATCAATAGATATGAAAAAAATTTAGTGGGGAGTCAGCTTATCCGAGTAAAACTCGAGAATGATTCTCGTGGTGACAAAAGGAAAAATAACTCGTTGTCATAAAGAAAAATGTTCATACATTTAGTTTGTTATGCAATGTCTTCTAAAAGTTCAAAAATAGTTTATCAACTATTTAAACAATGCGTAATGTATATTGTATCATCACAATGCATGAAAATTATTCTAACACACACACACACTAGTATATTTTAGTGTATATTTCACATTTTTTAATAATATAAACTTCAATAGACGAAAAAGAAAATTATTGTGGACTGCGATGAGGCAGTATACAAGTATGGACATATCATTTTTCCATAAAGAATTCCTCTCTCCTCACAATACAAAGAAAAATAGGGACGTTTTGGAGATACTCTTAGGTAGCATTTAAAAATGATTTTGCGCAATTTTTTTGGAGATTTTGATTTTATATAAATCTTATTTAATTTAAATTTGTTTACAAAAATTCTGGTAATCACATCTTTCGAAGAAAGCAAAAAATAGCACTTAGTTAAAAATAACCGTTGTTCAAAATTTCAACAAAAGTATGTTTTTATGAAAAGTTGTTATCAAAAGCTGCGATAATGATTTTTTTTTCAAACTTATTATCAAACATAGCCTTAGCTAAAGTAATAAATTAGGGTAGAATGCACTATATAATAAAATATTTTTTTGTTTATTAGAATGAATGAAGCCTTAAGTTAATATAAGTCATGATAATAATTTCAAGGGGCTATAATAGTTTATACATGCCTTATATATCCCCCAAAAAACATTAAATATAAAATAATAATGTTAGAATAAGAAAATACAACTAACAGAAACTGCTCCATTGTTATCTATCATGAATAAGCTTGAAGTTTTTGCATGGATTTTATTTATAATATGAATACATTTAAATAACAGTTTAATTATATCTATATTTTTATCATACACATTCCCAATCATTTATGGAATCTACACATTCTTGTGAAAAAAAAAATAGTTTCTGGTGTAAATTTTCTTGTCAAAAGTTTTTTGAGAGGTCATGGTATCATATGATTTATTTAAGTTAAGTCATTCTTGCACTCACTTTTATAGTCCCAATATGTACTGACATAAATGTTTGAGAGGAACATTATGAAATACGGTGAGTAGTGGGTGTGAATAATTAGGTTTGTAATTGGTCGACTGTGTATGAAAGGAATGTAATTGTTCAATAGACCATTGGATAATCAATAGAATAGACGAAGAAGACATTTTAGGGATTCAACGAGTCAATTATATTGTCGTCTCGTCCATAATACGAATGTGGATTTTATTATTTTTTAAGAATTTATTCGAATATAAGTTTTAAAAATATATATACATATATGGAATATCGAAGAAATATATTTTTTGAACCGGCGGGTTTTTAATCCAGGACTAAATTAACTAACCAAGATATATTTGTAAGGAGTTGATATTATTTAAATACTTTGCAAGGACCTTTTTGCGATTTCAACAAGTTCAAAGGGAGTTACATAGATTTGTTTTCCTTATTATTATTATCCGGAGAGATAAAAGTGAGTAAAATATAAGGCGAAGCTCCTCTCCCCAGAGAGAAACAGCCGATCCTCTTTGGTCTCTCATCGAGTTCTTCCTTTCTCAGCTTTTAATCCTCGATCGTCTCTCTCTCTCTCTCTCTCTCTGATCGAGTTTCCGAATTCCGTCGGTCGGTTTTTGAAACACACACGCGAAGAGATGTGGGCGGCGTCGTGTTTGGCGTCGTGTTGCGCGGCGTGCGCGTGCGAGGCGTGCAGGTCGGTGGTCGGTGGGATCGGCCGTCGGTGGGCCAGGATCGCCTACTGCGGCCTCTTCGCCCTCTCACTCGTCGTCTCCTGGATCTTCCGAGAGGTCGCCGCTCCCCTCCTCGAGAGCATCCCCTGTAAGCCCTAATCGATCTCATTATGCCCCCGAAATCCCAAAATTCGATGCTGATGTAGGGTTTTAGTGTGTCTTTCTGGTTGAGTTACGCGATTGATTGAAGAGAATTACGTATGGTGTTGCATTCGTGCGGAAGAATGTGAAGTTTGTTTTAGTTTTCTTGGATTTGGTATAAATTATGATGTTCTGATGTTATGTGAATTTTTATATGGTTTTCTTACAGAAATTCGGTTATTCATTATATTTGTATTTGTTTTTCATTGTTTTTTTTTGTTGTTTTCTTCTATCCGAAAAAATGTTTTTTGAAAAAAGACTTTTTTTTTTCACAACATTTGTGAAAAATTTAGGTTACCATGTCCTCTACTAACAGACATTTGTGAAAAATTGAGGTTACCATGTCTTCTACTAAAAGAGAGACATTTGTGAAAAATTGAGGTTACCATGTCTTCTACTAAAAGAGAGACATTTGTGAAAAATTGAGGTTACCATGTCTTCTACTAAAAGAGAGACATTTGTGAAAAATTTAGGTTACTGATGCATAACAATAGTGTGAATGCTTAAGAGCATCTCGGATTGTACTGTACAATAAAATTACTAGAACTGAAGTTGTTGTTTTTTACTTATTTTACACACAATTTGAAAAAAATAGATGCCAAAGCTAGATGTTTTGGTAAATTTTGAGTTTTGGTTGGTGGGCTCTAAGTGCCATGTCATTTATCATACCTAACTTTTAACTTAAAAAGGATTCTAAACTGATGTGCACATGCACGGGTCAATTCAAAATTTTTGATTCAAGGTTTCTACATCCATGCATGGTTTTGTTGTTGGCATTAAAAGTGACAGGAACAGTAAATGTTCTTTATGTCTACAGAGCTATCTCAAATCACTAGTGTGTGATTTTTACTTGAAAGCTACATCTGCTCGACATTGCCCAACTTCTTACTTGAAATATTTTGGTGTTTCTGTATGAAAATAGTTGCGTAATAACAAGTACTTGCCTGATTGTTTGATGTTTGCTTGTGTAGGGATCAATCATTTCAGTAAGACTCCGAGCAGGGAGTGGTTTGAGACAGATGCAGTGCTGCGTGTCAGCTTGGGGAACTTTTTGTTTTTCACTATTCTTGCAGTTATAATGAGTGGAATCAAAGATCAGAAAGATCCCAGAGACAAATTGCACCATGGTGGATGGATGGCAAAGATCGTCTGCTGGTGCATTGTTGTTTTTCTAATGTTCTTCCTTCCTAATGGGATTATCAGCTTCTATGGTGAGAATTGTTCAATTAGAAAATAAAAAGATAAACTTTCTGGCATGCCAAACAATATCAGAAAGAATGATGCTTCCATTGGCATTTCGCCATATATATAACTTCTCTTGATGTGCTTTATTCGTTGCCACAACTTGCATATCAGTATTTCTCATGTCAACAAAATTGTGGATGACCTGTGCCATATAAACAAGATCTACAATCTCCCGTGCACTTTCTATTTATTCAGTTGCATTTTTCATTTTTTCTGTAATATATTTACTGCTATTTTGTTTCCCATATTTTAACTTGGGCATGGATGTTTGACACCAATCTTAATGTTTTTAGTACATTTTAGATGCATTTTTAAGACGATAATTATAAATTCAGTTTTGGTTTTTGGGACTTCACACCCTCCAAGCTGTTTTTTACTTCGGTTAATAGTTTATAAATATTGGTCTAAAACAAGGATGATCAGATCCTACCCAAAATAAAAAGAATGAACAGAAGAAATGGGACAAGAGATGTCAGGTTACATATTTGGGTAAGATGGTTTGTTTTACTACTATGAAGTAGTAACAAAAAAGGCAGAGTCACATTTAGAGATCTGGTTTTTCTTGTGTGATGACATATTTTTTGCACTCAACTAGCTGCCTTTGTCCATATATTGAGTTTTCTTCTAATCAAACACACAATTACATTTGTATGTGATGAATGGTTTTCTGAACCTCTATTTTTTGGGTGGGTAAAAGTTATGTCGCTTAAACTCAAACCAGTTTCTCTTTGAATTTATGCAATGATCTCACGGGGATATGTTTTACATTTTCTTACTCTTATCTGCTTATTGTTTAATTATGTATTGCAGAGACAACATCAAAATTTGGCTCGGGATTATTTCTTCTTGTACAGGTTGTTCTCCTGTTGGATTTTGTGCACAATTGGAATGATAACTGGGTCAAGAAGGATGAACAATTCTGGTCTGTTCTTATGTATCTTATTATGTTTTTTTGTATTATTTACTTTGAATGGTACATGTTAAGCATGAATCCTTCAAATATTCTGATAATTGTATAAACAACTGATATCTTGTGCATGTTATTGGATAAATACTAAGCTCGTATTCTAAATGCAGGTACATGGCTTTGCTTGTTGTCTCACTTGTTTGTTATGTGGCAACGTTTTCATTTTCTGGGCTTCTCTTCCATTGGTTTACTCCCTCGGGACATGATTGTGGCCTCAACACCTTTCTCATTGTCTTAACTTTGATTCTAGTATTTGTTTTTGCAGCTATTGCTCTGCATCCACAGGTAAATTTATTCAGTGTTTTAGATTGTAATTTTTTTTTTGTAAGAGTTGCACAAAGGTAACGTCTTGATGAATTGTGTTTAACGTCGGAACAAGTCCTACATCATTCTTAGACAGGAACTTGATATTCTTTTCCGTAATTTAGTACATAACAATGTATGTTATTTCTCTCAAACATAAGATGCATATGAGCGATTTAAGATTGATGGTTTAATGTCTTAGTTGGCCATCCGAATGTAGTTCAGAGTCTGACAAAATAGTGGTTGTTTTTAGTTCCTCTACTTTGCAACTGCATATCGAAGTGAGTGCTGCACTTTCTTTAAAGGCTATAATACCAGTGCTATCAGGAGACTCTTAGCACTTGTGCTTGGATTGCAGAAACCCAGAACCTTTTACCTGTCTTGGAGCATATGTAAAAGTGCCAGGTTTACCTAGAAAACTAGCAAACCAGTGGAGTCAGGGTGATTTTATATTGTATAGAGGTTTTTTCAAAAATGGACTATAGATTGCACATGATTAATCAAGATTGACTAGTTAACCTTTCAGCTTTGCAAAAACTATAGACGTTGCCACAACTAACAAGGCCCCTAACCAGTGGCAAGATTCGTTGCCTCCCTCTCCCTCTCACGAGTTAGGTTAGAGTGTGACCTGCTGCTAAAACACGTCATATGATATTTTACTGTGCAAAACAGGTTCTAGGCACTGGATTCCAACATTTTGTTTTTGGTGCTGTCAATAATATCAGAAGTTTAAATATTTGATTACATCATCATGTCATAGATTTTATTACAATCTTTTTTTATAGTAAGTCATGGTGATACTAGACTAATGATACAACTATGTCTTGTAGGAAAAAGAAAATTTTATAGCTTGATTTATCAGGCTTATGTTTTATACAACATTTGAACATGTGTTTAAATAATCATGAAAGTGTGATGTAAACTCATTGATGTTCCACATATATTTGTGTCTGCAGTAGATTTTCTGGTAAATTTGAGTTGTTTACAAATGTTCAACTGAAGCAATTTCTTTATTTTTCTTTAACATTTGTTTCAGCTTTCAACTTGTATAATATGTAGACCAAAAAGAGGTTAATAAGTTCATCCAAGTTAATGCTGTTGGAAATTTAATTAATTAGAATATCTATAAACCAAAAAGTGTGGTTAATAAGTTCATCCAGGTTAATGCTGTTGGATTAAATAATTTGAGACTTTAGATAAAAACAAGAACAGATTTTATTACCGAATAAGTCACGCACTTAAAGTGCCAGTACATCATGCATTATAGAATCTTGAGCCAGCAAAGGTAGCTAGCGCTTTTGTTGATTTATTCTTATGGGTGTTGGTGTGATGATTGAACAATGGATGCATTTATGTATTCATCCTCTTGTTGCTTCCACAGCTGTAGAGTTTATTGGATGCTGAAGCTGATAAACTGTTGGTTTTTATTAATCATGTCAGTGGTGATGCCCTAAGACAACTTGCATATTTCATCATATGATTTAAACAGGTTAACGGCAGTCTTCTATCTGCTTCAGTGATATCTCTCTACTGCACTTACCTCTGCTACAGTGGACTCTCTAGTGAACCAAGGGATTATGAGTGCAATGGCCTCCACAATCATTCGAAGGCTGTTTCTACTGGCAGTATGACGCTGGGACTTCTTACCACAGTTCTCTCTGTTGTCTACTCTGCAGTCCGTGCTGGCTCTTCTACAACTTTTGTTTCACCACCCAGCTCGCCACGTGCAGGTTAGTGGCTCCGTTTCTCCCCGCCTCCCCAAATAAATGAAACAATAAAGGAATCCAAAATGTAAGTGTACTCATTTTATCCAGCTCCCTGACCATGTTCCAGCCCTAAACCTGTTCAATGTGGCCTAATTCTTGATTTGGTTAGGTTATGTATTATATATATAGACCTTCTACAGATAAAATAAAGCAACTTACGCAATACCCATATTATCCTTTTTATAATCAATGCTAACATACCATGATTTGATGATGTGAACATTCATTAAATGAACTTGTCATGCTTAAACCAAACATAACTACTAATTTGTAAATCACAAGAAAACATCCAAACAATCTGATCATGGTCTATTAAATGGTAGTTGCTGGTGATTTCTAGACTCCCAGTGTGGAATCTCACATTCAACCTTTTGTTTCGTATTTGTATTTTGTTTTTATGGTGTGCAGGTTCTGAAAAACCTCTGCTTCCAGTTGACCAGATGGACCGGCATGAAGACAAAAAGAAGGAAGAATCAAAGCCTGTGTCATACTCATATTCCTTCTTCCACTTGATCTTCTCCCTTGCCAGCATGTACTCGGCCATGCTTTTGACTGGGTGGTCGACCTCGGTCGGAGAGAGTGGAAAACTAGTCGATGTCGGGTGGCCCTCCGTGTGGGTCCGCATTGTCACTGGGTGGGCAACCGCAGCCTTGTTCATCTGGTCACTTGTGGCTCCCATTCTCTTCCCTGAGAGGGAGTTCTGATCAGCAATGACTTCGCCTTCTGAATCGAAGATAACTGATGAGGCCATGTGATTGTACATAAAAATCAAGGAATCGATTGTTTTGTTATGTATTTGTCTTGTATACAAAGATTTACTGCTTGTTTGTGAGGATTTACTGTCTTTCCCTACTGGTGGGTGCCAGCTCGAGTGATGAATAAAAATAACTGTTGCTCGTGTGTTTTGTCATTCCATGAGCATTATATGGATGGATTTTTTGGCAGGTGTTGTAGAGATGGATGTGTACCTCACCTAAAGTCATTTTAGTAATTTCTAGTCCAAAGGGAGAACTAGGAATATACTTATGATACATTATGTAGAAAGAGAGATTTTGCTAGGGGTGTTCAATAATAAACATAGGTATGAAGCATTCCAAATATAATTTTTTTAGGTGTTTGAATAGAAAGAGAATGAATACCAAATTGATTTTTAGCCCATTGGGGGCGCGCCTTAGGTTGATATTGTCGGATAGTTACAAGAGCAGCTTCTATTTTATTATATTTTTCTTGTTCCGTTGTATAACGTTTTCAGGGAATTATAGTTGGAACATGTATCCACTTAATTATTTGGTTTCATGATCTTATCAATTTATCTATACAAAATAAACATTTTTTATTTTTCTTTTTTCCAAACAACGGGCAAAGGAGCTCATGAGTTTATTGATAGAGCGTTGATACACAGTAATGCAATATATGTTTTGTTATAACATGTATTCAATAAATATACATATGAGTATGCTTAATTCATTAACTAAATATATATTAAAATAAAAATAAAAATGCAGATTTACGGACATGACGAGACTCATCATTACCCAATTGATGTATGGATGGATGGCAATATGAAGCTCTGACAGAAGTGAGAATAATATGATGATGTCTGTCACATGTGATGATCATTGGGTTTGTGGTACCACCTGTAGCACTCGTGATACGGTATTGAGTGCCCTATGATACTCAAAATAATATTATATCCAGATTTCCAATCCTTGAATAAACCCCACAATAATTTATTCAAAAAAGCTTATCGTATTTTTAAATTTTTAATTACCCAAAAAGCCCAAACCGTCGCAGCGTCGCTGTGCCGCTGACAGGGATCAGTAATGGCGGTCTTGTAATTCCCCGACAAGCGAAAGCGGTTTATCGTAATTGCAACCCATCTTCCGCTAATTAAATCCAGATCCGGTTTTCAGATTTCCCGCTCACGAGTTTTCACCCCCAAATTTTTGTTTTTTCAGATATCCTCCTTTTCTGTCTTTCATTCATTTCCCCCTCTCATTCAAGAAAAGCTGAGGATGCGCAAACCCTAACCCAAGGTTTCTCCATGGTTTCCGTCTCTTCTTCTCCGATGCCGGACCTCGGCAACCTCTTGATCCCGTCCTCCATACCCTCTCTACTGTCCTGCGACCGCATCGACGGACCTGCTGACGCTGATGCCGTCCAGTCTGAGGTCCCTGGAGGTGAGGCGACCGCCTGGATTTGCCGGTGGGACCTCCGGCTCCGGCACTCGGAGTTGCACTCCTCCGACCGCCCCGGGAAGAACGGCATCCGGATCGCCGTCCGGAAGAGGTCGGCGGGCCAGGGGAGGCCGGCGAGCGGGACGAATCTTGCGGAGCATGTGAAGGTCTGGATGGAGGGGAAGATGGCTTCTGGGGCCGATAAGGGCGAGTGCTTCCTTCCGTTCCTTGACAACGCTCCGAGATTGGTGAGGTTTCTAGGTTTTGGATGTGTTTATGTGTTTCTTTTGTGCGTTCGGATTCTCTAATGATATTCTAAAGAATGATAATTCTTCTACATTGTGTTAAGAGAATGTAATAAATACTATGTGGGATGTTCGGATGGATAAGTTCTTTTTGATATACTGATATGAATTCCATGTTAAACTTTGTGTTTCACCCTTATGTGCATGCCATTTGAATTTTTTATAGTATACATTGTGTATTAAGACTTTATGATGAGCTAAGTTTCCATTGGAGCTGTGCAATGTCCCTTCCCATGTTAATTTTGATGTTCTTGACCATTCATTTCAGGTTGAGTGTCACTCATGCAACAAATTTATCTTTCCTGGTGACCAAGTGTTCTGTTCTGTCCACAATTGTCATGAAGCCTTCCACAAAAGATGTGCTAAAAGAAAAGATCCCGAGTGCTCCAAACATGTAATTTTCTCCTGTTCTTGTCTTCTGCAATTTAAGTATAAAGGAGAGCAGTACTCTTCTGAGTTTGAGATGAGAAATCATGCTGACTGTGACTGGATCTTATTAGTATGTCTCATTAATTTCTCTTTAAGCTTTGATCATTTGATATGTGATTGTTCATATTGATTTCTTGATGTTATTAATCGATATCTATCGGTGATCCATATAAATGATCATTTCAATTGTTGTTTAAAGTAGAACTATCAACCTCTAAACTGGATATTTGGGCTGCATAATATGGGGAAGGGGGAAGAGTTACCTATTCAAAAAAAAAAAAGTATTTCACAACTCAAAAAAACCCTGTTAAAATACGGCTCTGGGAAGTTTGCATGGTTCTTCACTATTTTTAAACTAATTAGTAAGTAGATGAGATATATGTAGATTATCAATTAAATACGTAGATCGTTAGGTTTTATGGAAAAAAATCTCTCAGTGTACCTTCCCTATCTGGTGATCAAGCTTCTATGGAAATCTGATCATTTCTCAATTTCTATTTGTAAGGCTGTTTGCATTGGTATTATGATATTAACATCTTTATAAATATTATATATATATTTAATCCCAAATATTATTTGACAATAATTCGAATAAAGTGCCAGTTACTGAAACTGTGCCCTGATCTCTACATTAGCAAAAGCATGATACTAATTTTTGATGTATTTTTTACCTGAACCACCTGATTAAATCTTATGGCTGTTCAACTCAATTTGGCAGCCTTAAATAGGACAAGCAGGAGTTTTGTTATCAGTTGGTGGTGTCAAAATCTTTATCCTCCTCCACACATATAACTTGTATAACACTGAAGTGAATATTTTTGAAATAGAATTATTCATTTACTTATAAAGTATCATGAATATTATTTTTTTCTTTTGCCATGCATTAATGGCTCATTTGCCAGATGTTTTCCCATATAGGTCTGTTTATATTGCAAACGGAGAGGATGCTGGCGCTGCATAAGATGTAGGATTGCAGCACATACAAAATGTGCACCTTGGCCAGATTATGTGTATTTGCTTAAAAAAAATCCTAAACGTGCTATCTGTTGGAAACATCCTACTGACTGGAGGTTGGATAATGAGGTCGATTTCTTCTTTCCTCCATCAGAATTATAATCCTTTACATTTGTGTTTTCTGTTGAACATTTCATGTTGTCCCCTGCTGTTGTATGTTGACATGTTCTGGCTTTTACCTCTACATGGCCATACCATCAGTGCTCATATAGCTCATATGCATTTCTATAGAACATACATGTAATTACCAGATACAGATAATGCTGATAGCTTGAAGTTAATTCTTTATACAATTTGCCGGGAACCTTATCAAATGGTCTCAACTTCCAGGTTTCTCCCTTCTACCAGCACAGAGTCATTGTATTAGTAAAGCCTAAGAAAATTCAACCAATAACTGGGTGATTTCCATTGCATTATGATCTGATAGATTCCATCAAATATATCAAAATGCAGATGAATAAAAATCAAATTTATCATGAGTATCCAATACTTCCAATACATAGAACTTCTAAATCAAAACATGTTTTGTCAGAGCTACTAACAACAATAAATCTAAACGAATATGCATAAACTAAAATAAAATGTAAAACTTACTGGGATTATACTACAATTGCCTGCAACTCAAAATAAAGCTCATCCTCTAGAACACCAGATCATACACTGAAAAATATAAATGAAGGAATGAGCTAAATAGTCTAGTGAGATAACCGATACACACACTACTCAGAGGAAAAAACATACCCACGCCAAGGCCCAAGTCAAAAGCACAACGAAACAGATCACACACTATATCCAGGTCAAATGTGCACCAAAAAAATGCTTGCTTATAATTGGATGTTTTTTAAATCTAGTTTTTCATTTTATGGACTCGATTTTGATAATGCATGACAGCAGGCTCGTCAATAACCTATAATAAGAAATTAACAAAATAGTCATCTAGCAACTGAGCTTTAGCTAGTCAGTTAGAACCCGTTGTCTCCGAAAAGTCATTCAGCAGTTGATGCAACACTGTCCCATTGATGTCAGACATTAGGTTATATTTTTAAGTTATGCAAATATGGGATCTGATTAGTATTAGTTTTTCTTAAATTTTTTGGTATGAACAACTCAGTTCTGCTCCAGTTTTTCTTGTATCATTTCTTTATTTTTGTTTTTTATTGATTAGGCTGGCTGACAGGGCTTATGTATCTGATTGGATAAACAGCATGCAGATCCCACAAGCGATGTCGAGGTCAGCTTTTAAGACAGTGTGATGTTCTCTTGCCTGGAATCACCTTTTCCTTTCTAGTGCCTCCTTTGATTCTCTTGCCATCAAACATGTATTCCATATATTTTATAGTGCAAATTGAGCACCTTAAATATTATGTTTGCTATATATTCTGGTATAATTATCTAATGGATGTGAATTTGAATGATATAGTTTTTGTTTCAATGTTCACAGGAAATTTTCCGTCGCTTACCCCTTCCATACATTGAGGAGGAATATAACATCGAATCTATGTGGAAGGACATCATGGAGAATAATGTGGAGCCAACTCCTTACATTCACATTAGGCGTAGTATCCTTTCACATGTGATCCTCGAGCCAAGTTTGGTAACAGTTTGCCACTGCTTAGTTGTTGATATAATTCCTTAAAGTGGTATCAAAAAAAGACTTACAAAAATTTCTTGATTCACAATTATTGTTTGACATGTGCATATGTTTCAGTTCTCTACATCTATAATCTACACTTTAATCTATAATTCCTTAAAGTGGGATGCAAAAAGGACTTCTGAAATTATCATGATTCACATTTATTGTCTGACAAATGCATATGTTTCAGTTCACCACATAATAATATACACTATAATCTGTCATGTGTTCACCATCACGCTTGCACATGCATGTGTTAACTTACTCCAATTCATAAAACACACAGATGCCCAGGTGGGGTATTGTAAATTACACACTCTTCTATGCTGATTCTCTTCCCTGTGTAGGCACTCTAAAATTTGCAAATTGGTATGTGTATCCACGCATATGCATTAACAATGTTCTACTTTGACTCAAATAAGATGTCTACCTCATGAAGAAAAAGCGCGATGATACAGTTGATGATAGTGGATGCAAAAATTGCAAAACCGGTGGTACTTGCGATGAGGATTGTGTTTGCAGGTACTGTATATTGTTTCTTCATTAAAACCCACTGCAATCGTCACCTCTTAAATAAAATTAATGTTTGTACATTTGCTTCTTCCATGTTAATAATTTTAATAATTGAAGGGTTCAAATCTTGTAAGGTTTTCTGTAATTTTATATGTTTTCCGTTTCTCCAAGGCGATGATTGGAAGATTTGGATTGTCTCTGTTTCTTTGACAAAAACCGATGAATCAAACTAGGAAAATCATAGATTGATTGGGAACGAGTTTTATACATAACATCAATGATAAAATAGAATTCACGTCTGACCTACGAAGTTCAGCAATGATTGTGATCATGTATCATGGCTCTTTTTCTGGCATATGATGTTGGAAATTTATAGTCTTTTGACATGAATTTGGTTAGACTATGTGGGAACATGACTTGTTTATATATCTTCTGTACACTATTGTTTTTGCTGACAAATTTGAAGCTCTTGAATCGATAATCTATTATTGGAATATATATTTGTTTGACAATTTGAGAAAGATATAACTTGTGCGTGTTCTAAATACATTGCTTTTATACTGCATCTCATTGAAACTTTTAATGGTTGTAATTAATGTGGATTAAAATATAGATAATTGTTTAACAGGGGTCAGTCAATCAGCTGCTCAAAGGCTTGTAGTTGCTCGGATAGTTGCACAAATAGGCCATTCAGAAGAGAAAAAAAGGTGAAAATTGTCAAGGTAAGATCAAACTCATTAGATGCTAGTAATATTTTCAGTGATTTTAACTAGATGAGACTGATTGTATTTTCCCTATGCTGAAGCACTGGATTTATTTGTTGGTGGATTGAGCAAATTCTAGTGTTTGGTCCATTATTTTCTGATTTAAATATCTGTCAAAGAAAATTTCTTAAGCACTTGTTGACAAGCTTCTTCATGCTTTCCTGTGATCTTAAAGTCCTTACCTTTTAAATGATAATTGTTATGCTTTCTGCAATTGAGTACTGATCTATTCCTTTCAGACTAGACTCTGTGGATGGGGAGTTAAAGCAGCAGAATCCATTAAGAAAGGGGATTTTGTAATAGAATATATTGGAGAAGGTAGGTCACCTATTCATTTCTGGATGTCATGTAGTTTTTGATGAATGACTCTTGCTAGTGTTATGTCATGCTTTTTTTTATGGGTTATTTAGTTTCCACCCCTCCTAAAACAAGTCAATTATTAAAAACCCCCTCCAAAACACAATATTATTATAAACCCCCTTTAAATGCTAACTGGATTTGTAAAAAACCCAAATAAGTTATTTTTTGACGGAATAGGTTATTAAATGATGGATTGACAATAATACCCTTACTAAAAAATATCATAACCTGATAAAAAAAAACTCTTTCATTAACATAAACCCTTTTCCGTCAAAATTTTTTTGGGGGTACTAATTTCTTTTTGTTTTGTTGACTGTTGGGTTTTACAAATTCAGTTAACATTTAAAGGGGGTTTATAATGATATTGTGTTTTGTGGTGTTATTTTTAATAATTTTCTTGTTTTAGGAGGGGTAGAAACTAAATAACATTTTTTTTTCTATCAAGTTAGGATTTTTTAGTAAGGGTATTATTGTCAATCCATCATTTAATAACATATTCTGTTAAAAAATAACTCATTTGGGTTTTTTACAAATTCAGTTAACATTTAAAGGGGGTTTATAATAATATTGTGTTTTAGAAGGGGTTTTTAATAATTTGACTGTTTTAGGAGGGGTGGAAACTAAATAACCCTTTTTTTTATATATATATACATATTGGTTAAGCAATATAAAGATATCACATGCATTCAAATAGAGAGGATGACAACTGCAAAAATATCTCATATATATAGTACGTGAGAAATGAACTTCCTGTTAAACTTCTTTATAAAATAAATTTGAGCAAAGTCTACACTATACTTAATAGCTATTTAGCTGAGAATTGTTTACAGTGTTACTGAGTGAATCTATCTGTCAAAAGTCAAAGAGATTGAAGATATGTCCTCTGAGTGGTTTATATACTTATCTTTGCTAGACATTAAATTATTAGGTTAAGGTACTCTTAGATTGTGATTTAGTGATGCATTAAATGGTCAGGTGATTTTATGTCCTCGGCGATGCTGATACATATCTGAGATTTGATAGTTTTGTTCGTAAACATTAGGGTGGAGCATACTTCTGAATCTGATACATCATTCATTATCTAAGTTGTTTCCTTATCTGCCCATCAATTTGCCTATCTGTCCATTTGTCACCACCATCATATACATTTTGAAGTTTTTCATGGCTTCTGCATATGTAGCTTTCCAAGTTCCAGCAGCCCCATACGTCAAGGTTGAATTGCCAAAAAGCATTTTTTTTATTTAGTTTTGATAGTGTGCTACATGTGCACTGCATTTCTGGAACATGTTTTTGCATCACCTAATCAAGTCCAATTGAATTAAAAAATTAAAACGCCTTCTCAATCCTACTCTCCCTCTACGTGATACATAGGTACTCAGGTCTCAACATGCATTGCACTTTCCTGTCACTCCTGGTTATTTCAAAGTTGATCCCTGTAATTTTGTTCTTTCATTGAATTTAGTTGCAGTGTTTCTTAGGTTGATCATTTTTACCATATTGGTTATACGTTCAATTTGCAGAATATTTGTAATGAAATGGTGTGTTTGCCAACTAGGAGGCTTCATTTTCATTTTAGATATTGCATTTGTTGTTGTAAATAATCTTTGTCAATGTATTGCTGAGTTTGCTTTAGTTTCTTGCTTATTTCCACCTCCAAAATTACTGGACTGATGTATTGATAAACTTGATATGTATTTCTTTTGTTTCAGTGATTAATGATGCCTTATGTGAGCAACGACTTTGGGACATGAAACACAGGGGAGACCAGAATTTTTACATGTGCGAAATAAGGAAGGATTTCACTATTGATGCTACTTTCAAAGGAAATGCTTCTCGATTTTTAAATCACAGTTGTAATCCTAACTGTAAATTGGAGAAGTGGTAAGCACACCTCCAACTTTTCTTCTTCCCTTTGGTACAGTGATTGCAGTATTCTAGAGGCTCCAAAATGTCTTAGAAAGTAACCTAGTTTTTTTTTAAAGATATTTGAAAAGTTATATTTGTGTATTATGTTTGCTGTTTATAGGCAAGTTGATGGAGAGACACGTGTTGGCGTGTTCGCGGCTCAAGCCATAGAAGCTGGTGAGCAATTGACATATGACTACAGGTATTGGAGAATTATCCCTGTTATGATCATTCATGTTTCAGCTTCACCAGTCCTTTTGCTGTATCATTTATTGAAATTGTGCAATATTTCAATATCATTCATGTTATGACTACAGGTATTGCTCGTTGGTGCATTGCTTGGTTGCTAGAGTGTGTAATAATATATGCAGTGAAATTTGATTCTGGTTTTTGTGTTTTTCTATCAATATGTTAATTTCCTGCATGTGATGTCCTTCAGAGAACCTTAGTAATATTTTCATGCATGTTTTTTCACATTTAATTTAATGTCCAAATGATGTGAACCTCTTTAATATGAGAGGACATATATGGTGCAGGCACTAGAAATTTATATACATGAACTGGAGACTTTTGCATTATTATGATGTTAATTTGACGCTTGGCATGCCATCTTGCTGTAGGTTCGTGCACTTTGGGCATTACATCAGATGTCACTGCGGCGCATCCAATTGTCAAGGTTATCTAGGAAGCAAGAGGAAGTCAGACAAAGAGAAACCAAGCTGGGGCCGGAAATGTAAGAGAACATTAGCAGTTTTGGAATCATCACAGCAGGGACACACTTTTGTTCATTCATGTACTACGAAAAGGGTAAGAAGTTGAAAAAATTCTACATTGATCTATCCATCTGTACACACACACACACACTAGAGCGCAACCTAACATTCATTAAGCGTCGTATAAGGGAAAACTGAGCTGGGGGCGCAAATTCAAGAGATCGCTTGCAGTTTCAGTGTCGTCGAAGCAGAGAGACACTTCCATCGTTGTATGTACCAAAGAAACAGGTAATTAGTTGAGGTTTGTCTTGGTTACTTACCTTCAGTCTGTATGCGTGTTAAGTGCATGCTAAGATTTGTCACACGTTGAGTTTTTTTGAAAAAACCTTTACGGTCTTCCATCAATTTTCTATAGGGCAGGTTCAGAAAAAAAAATTCCATCAAATTTTAAAAAATTTTCCTCCATCAATTGTTGTAATTGTACTTTTATGCTAGGGGAAGAATATTATATACAAGCAATTGTAAGGACTCGGACAGTCTCTTTCATTATGTAATGAAAATTGCTATAATGTCTCTCATTTTTACAGTTATCATCTGCTTTGAATTATTATTTTTTAAAAAATTACATGCTTGTGCTCTTTTTTATATGTATTATATATAAAAAAATTACATGTTTCATCGAATGAAATATAAACTGAGGTTTGACAAAATAGAACAGCAAGTGAAGCATTGTGCGTAATGTGATTGATACACAGATGGGCAAACTTTTACCTTTTCTGACTTGTCTCAGTTTATTAATTTAAATTCATGGTCTTGTGTTATTATTATTATTATTATTATTGAACATAATAAAGAACTTGAAAAGTGGAATATGGTTCTGCTACGTTACATTGTTTGATGTGGATCATGTCATCATCTGTAGAAATTAGGGCTGTAACTTGGGCGGGTTGGGTTCGGGTTGACTCCAACCCAAACTCAATCCTAACCTGATTTGTAATCCGGTGATTGCAACCTTAACCTGACCCATGGTAAGCATTCAAAGCCTGAACTAACCTGATGAACCTGAATTGGGTATTTGACAGAGAAAAGATTAACAAATCAAAATATCATTTTTCCCTGTCCTCTTGTTGAAAATATTTGTTGTGAATATTTTTTTTGAATGATTTTGATGCGATTGTGTTCATGGAGACGGCAATGTTATGAAGTACAAAAAAGAAAGAGAATGGGTGGTGGTTGGGTTTTGTATGGATTGTAACAAAAAAAAATATAGAAACACGGGGGTTTGAATGATTTTTTGATGGTTGTGTTTATAGAGAAGGCACTGTTATGAAGAAGAAAAAAGAAAGAGAAGGGGTAGCGGCAGGGTTTTGTTTGGATTGTAACAAAAAAGAAAAAAAAAATGAATTAGAGGGAGGTTTGAGTTAGGGTTATGTTATGAGGGAGAGGGGGAAGGAGAGAACAGGGAGATTGGCGGCTAGGGTTGACTCCATTTGATGGGTTTGGGAAAAGGTAAAATGAGTGGTATAGATTAGAAAATAAACATCCAATGGTTCATATGAAATCAAAACCATTCTTATTTGTTGGGTTCGGGTTGGGTCGGGTTGGCTGAGATATCAACCTGAACCCAACCTAAAAATCCATTCAACCTGAACTCAGTTTTTTCAACCTGACCTGTCCAAAAATTGAGTTCAACTCATCGGGTTCAGGTTAAACCCCCCACAAGTTGCAGCCCTAACAGAAATGCAGTCTTGAATGGTTTCATTGTTAGGAGGCAGCCAATGGGCCGAAACTCGCAATGAGACATGATGGACCAGCCCTGCCCTGTCCTTTGAATGAGGCTGGGCAGAGGTGTTAGTCCTGGACATTCAAACTCCAAACCATGCTTCTTGGAGTTAGATACCGTGGGCCTTGTTTGGATGTGCGGTTCCACTGTTGTAAACTTTATTCAATGAAATGCGTATCTATGTCTTGTTTAAAAACTGATTTGGACAACTTTTGAGTTTGTAAGAAATTATTTTTTTCAAACCTGTTTTCAAATGAAAAAACTAGAGTCAAACTATAGATAGATTTTTGTGAAAAAAAAGTCCAAAATTTGAGTTTTTCAAATACTGTAGAGAGACATTTTTTTGCAAAATCAATTTTAAACCCAATTTTTGTTCAAAACCAGTCTTACAATTGTGCAACCAAACGCAACCCTAAACGGAATCACAGTTGAAAAAGCTCTATGACAAATATTTGGCAAATGTTACATTCGGTATGGAGCTTGTATATTTATCAATCATGCAGGGTTTTATTTAATATTAGGTGGCCATGACAATTAGGTTTAGTTTTATAAAATGTGAAATGAACTAAATAGATGTCCCATTTTGGAGGTAATAAACGTGATTTGATGAATAGAAATGTGTTCACTTGATAGGTACAAGAGATATAAGTAGTGCCTGTGGGGATGGGTTTGGCGGAGATGCTAAAACATTTTTTTTTATATTGAAAAGTAGATGCATGCTATACGGGGGGGGGGGGGGTCATAATTTAAAAGACAAAACAAACTTCGAAATGACTATTTAGGAGTGCCACATTGGATTGCATTTATGAATATGTTGCAATGATGAGTGTTAAGAGTAGGAAAGTCAATAAGTCATGCACGACCATCAACTGAGAATGTTTTGTAACCACTACATTAAGATGTTATTCTTGTGACCATTCTTCCGTGCCTCTAATAATATTTTCAAATTCTTTGTTTGTGATCCAATCTAGATGACAAATGATGGACAAACCCTTTATGATTCTGGCTCACATAATGACTGACGGTCATGTTAGTAGGTCTGAACTACTCGACGTGGAAAATAAAAATGAAAAAAAAAAATGCAATGAGTGGAGGCTAGACACTACATATAAAGTTGTAAGTAAATATTATGCGAAATGCAACATGACATGTACCAGGTTATTTAAGACACCCGCACATGTAGTATCCCCCAAAAAATAATCAATTCTCACCACCAAGCCAGTAACAATAACGAAAAAAAAAAAAAAAAACATTTTGCTAGCAAGGAAAGGGGGTTGTCAAAAGAAAACACACCGTGTCTCATCAGGACAGCAGGATGTTGAAGTACCAATTTATCCGACTTCAATATGAAGCGCTGGATTTTCGCGATGGAGAGCCATTTCCTAATGGTACCTGATACATAACAGAATTGGAATACAAACTCAACAAAGAGAAAGATCTTTTGAAGAGAGAGAGAGATGACCGGCTTAAAAACATTAATGAAAAGCATAAATAAGGACCAATTTGGTAACTCTAATTTGAAAAGAAAATTCGATCTTCCTAGAAATGCAATTCTGGTATATTCTGCGAAAGAATAAATTTTGTCTGGGATGTTCAAGAATGCAAGATTCCAAATGTAATGTTCATGGGGGTTCCGACTGAGGAAAATAAAAATGAATGCCAAACTAGCCCCGAGTATGCCTTCGGATATACCATTTCAATCATCAAAATCACCCGAGTGCTCCAATAAATAGTTGGCTGCCAATTCTTCATTCCTGTCACAAGCTAAGAATGCCTCGATGACGAGGGCTCGTTCGAATCCCATGGCCTCAAGCTACAGAGAGTGAAAAACTATTAGTTATTAACTGCTTACTAGAAATAAAATAGACGAATATAGACATACCCGATCGAGAGCTTCCTGCTCAGCAGGTGTCACATTGATGGCGTGGGGCATCTCTTGCTCAGCTGGCTCAAACATATCCCTGTTTATATATAATAAAATTAAAAAAAAAAAACGTATACCAAGTTCATAAGACAATGAAAAGATAATCACAAACAGTAACAAGCAACAAGTAGAAATAAGTAAGCATTTTTAAGGCTGCTTTTGGTTGCACGATTACAAAACTGATTTTAGGCAAAAGTTGAGTTTATAATTGATTTTACAGGAAACTGACTCTCCACAGCTTCTGAAAAACTCAGGTATTTGGGCACTTTTTCACTTAAATACATTTGCAATTTTTTGCCTCAGTTTTTATGTTTGGAAACGGGCTTAAAAAAAATAACTTCCTGTAAACCCAAATGCTGCACAAACCCGTTTTCAAACGGGGCCTAAGAAGCATAAGACATTCATGTGAAACCGTAGAAGCTCCAACAAGGAATTCCTGGAAATGGCAAGTGAATTAAAGATTCGGTTTGACGTTAATGGGCATGAAACAACTGAGTAGTAAGACTTGATAAGACATGATTTAAGCTCGAAATATAAATGCTCTGACACAAGCATCCTCAAAATTGAGAGATTTTATAAATAAGTTTCATTTGTCAAAGAATTCAAGTCTGCAACGGGATCATCCATGCACATATACTACACAAATATAGCAATCTGCTTCAGAGATGAGTGGGAAAGCTCAGTGATTACTAGTTGAATAGATAACTTCTCGAAAACATAATCCGTAGAAAGGCAGATAGAATATGATAGTACATGTGCAAAATAGTGAAATCTAAGTGCCTGTTCAATAGGCTAAGCTAAGTACGCTGGATCACTTATCCTTTTATTTGGCAGGTTGTTAAAAGTTTAAGAATGTAAATTTGAATAATAGCTTATCTTTGTGTTTTGTATTGTCAGGCTTTGCTAAAAGTCCCTTTTCTCATGCTTAACCTAGTTGCATAATAGAATTGCTTGCATCAGGACCCGCGATCTCATCTTCATCTACTCCAAGACTAATCATTTCATATGATCTGAACCCTCATAAAATCAATACCAAGAACTTTTCCCAAAAATAAAAATTAAATAATCTACAATGCAGTATCAATATGAACAGTGTTTGATATCCCCATTCCAGAAATTTTGAGAACCCAAATTCATGGTCAAACCAGAAAAATGCTGACTCCATCCTACTCAGTTAAATATAAGTTCAATTTTTGACATCATTAAAATGCCAAGATAAAGTACTGAAAGAGAGTTGTGATATGATGCGTTTCTATTTTTTTTATTCAATGGAGTTAAATGGATGTGGATTCGAACATAATATTGGAAGAAGTACAAAACTCAAAAACACTGGAGAATTTACACACACATACCTATTCATAGAAGGATTTATTTGGGATGCATATAAACAAAAATGAATTCCAACAATTACAGTCAAATGGAGGATTGATGATTCCAGTCAACTGGAAGGCATGTATAACTTATTAGCTTTTCCTTTATTATGTTTTAACTTTTTGCTTCTAAGAGAAGAGCACCACATCAAAAAATTGGACAGATAGGTCTAGAGCCTAGACAAACGTCCGGTCTGACCCAGTTATCAGCGTAGAAAAGGGAACTAAAAGGGAACTATTTGCAATGTAACTAAAGATATGTGAAGCAACAAAAATATTTCCATGGAAGACTGATTCTTTTGTAGATGTGGGATAAATGCATGAGAGGACATTTAACTCGAAAATATATATTCAATGTGGGACAAAATAAAATAATGATCAACCTTTTTTTTTGAAAAAAAATAATGATCAACTTTTATCTATGGCAAATGTATACACAAAAATAAGCAAGATAAGCAAACACATAGGAAGCTTCCACTTTACTTTTATGCTTGATAATCTGTTAAAAAATTTATACTTTAGCAAATCAAATGCAGTGAGAATTAAAAAAATCTAGATGAGCACAGAAGCATGAAATCATTCAACGATGCATGCATAATCAAACAAAAAAGTTCACTTCAAAAGAATCTGAAGCCTATTTGCTGTCAGTGGTCTTCATATTCCAGTATTTGCAAAAGAATTCGCATGGAAATGCAAGATGAAGACTCACCCTTCACCATCCAAAGGCTCATTTAACAACTGAAGAAACTCTGCATGGTTCTCCTGAATGAGCCTTAAAATTCGAGGGTTGTGCTTAGCTAGCTCCTGAAGCATGGGCTGCAACAAAAAAGTAGATAAAAACTCCAACTCCGAATTTGCATAAGCAATAAAAAAAAACTCCAATAATTTGAATACAAACCTGTAAAATCTGTGGATTTGCTTGAACCAACCTACGCAATTGTTGGAACTAAGGAAAACAACACCAAAAATGAATGTCTTAAAAGCCAAAATCCACAATTACATGTCATTCAAACAATTATAAAATAACAAACAAATCCTGCATGTCATCCAATTTATATAAAGTTAGACAATTTAAGGATTAATTTACTATATGCTTAAATTTATTAGCCTCTTGTAAACGAACTATGAATAAAGTACTTAACAAAATCACATATAAAGCGAAGGCATACCAGGCAGTCCAATAATTAAGATCAATATATGATAAGAGGAAAAATATATTACATACTTCATTTTCTAACACAAACTAAAAAAAAGGTCACCTGGTGATTATCTCTAAGAAATTCAAGGCTTCCACCTTCAACACCAGCACCAACATTTGCAGCTCCCTGAATAAACTAATTCAGGCTACAAAACGGAACATATAAAGTATGTATGGAGCACAACTAAGAGAGGCACTATACCTGGGGAAACAAATTCAAAGGAGATGAATTGGGTAAACTCGACAGAGGTGCATCTCCCACTATATTTGCTTCAGTTGAGTCTGTGCTTTGGTCCGATGCCTGATTAGATGGGATCCGTGCTACTGGAATGTCTGCTGATTCTGGAATACCCTGGCATTAGAAAATAGATTCATGAATAAGCCCATGTATAGAATTGTCAAGCATATAAATATAGAAATAGCAAAGCCATACAGAATATAAATATTCCACAGCACGCTCTGGATTGTTATAAGCCGCACGAAGTGCACGAACAACCATGTCCCTGTCCCAGTTACCACCGCCCATATCAATCAATTGCTGAATCATCGGATCAAGATTACTGCCTGCGACAAGATTGGATGCAGCCTGACCATAAGAATTGGCAGAAATCCTGCAGATAAAAGATATTTTTTTATGGTATCTGAAAAAAAAACATATTATGGCTATTATCCATAGATGCATGGGGCCTAGTTCATACAGATAATATCTAGGCTCCATAAGATAAATAGTGCAACATAAATGGCAGAGGAAACACAGTTTTTTATTAGAATGTGGGATGTCCATCAGATTTTATGGGCAATAAAAAATCAATCCTTAAACAAACAAAATCAAGAGGGAGACAAGTATTTCCAAAACGCAAACCATAGAAAGGCAAATATGTGAGGCACTAGAAAACATCAAACAAGAATATATATATATATATATATATAGGAAAATAAAAATGGACTCCGTACTCTGTTGCCTGTCCTTCAGGAGCAGGTGTAATGCTCACAGGGTTCCTATAACCAGAAATAATCAATATAAATTAGAAATATGACAAAAAAATACTTAATCAAACTTGTAACAAATTAAATAAAATTTGCTTATTAGAAACAGAATCCATACTCTGTCACCAGTCTTTCAGAAGTAGGTGCACTCACAGTGGTCCTATCACAAGAAAAGATAAAAAGTATAATGTGGACAAACAAAATAAAAAAACTAATTTAAAATGTCTAACAGGTAGAAAAGAAAACTTTGTTTATTAAAACAGGATCCATACTCTGCTGCCTGTCTTTCAGAAGATGGTGCAATGCTCACAGGTGATCTACAACAAAAAAAAAAAGATATGGATGACAATAAATTAAAAAAAAAACATCTAAACTTTCAAAGGATGTAACTGTAACTAACGGTGTTGCTGCAGGAGCCTCTTGGGGAGTAGGGTGAGAAGCTACAGAAGTTGTTAAGGGCTGTTAAAATATAAATACATCAGGATTATAGAAACTACCAAAGCAGTCCAAAACAGGAAGTGTCCTTCAAATGAATACTTGATAATAAAATCGGATACCTGAGCAGACGAGGAACCAGATGTACTCAAAGTTTTACTCTGGCAAGTACAAAAAAAAATGAATATCACAGTTAAAAACAAAGAGAAAAGAACTTAGATTCCAAAAAATTAGGATATTAATAGGCAACTTCCAAGCAAAAATAGCAAAGCTAGACAACTTCTACATCACAACCATAATGCTTAATCAATATGCCAAATCAGAAATATATAATAGAACAAAATGATTTTACTTAATGCAAGTAGATGAGAATGCGAGAAATCAAGCAAACACCATACAATAACTGGGCGAAGCCTGTCGGATATTCAATAGGTTAAGTCCATTGTTTTGAAAAACATAATTGACAGAGATCTGATGACTTATGATTGACAAAGAGCCGATGGATTATAAATAAAAAAATTGAAAAAAAAAATGGCAACAATAGTACAACTTAACAGAATTGTGTAAGTATTTCAGGACCATTCCATGAAAATGGAAAATGCAACATAGCAGATAAAATTTACAAATTATGTTGATGACTCAAACAATTGTTTTTTTCTTTTTTCTTTTTTTGGAGAAAAGGTAGGTGCACTTCCGCTATTCCATTAGAAACATGGCATACACCCAAAGCATACAAACAACGAAGGACAAAACTAAGCCAGAAAAACGGGTTGGATAAGCAGAAGAGATTTCTACAAGCTCCCACCCACTACACCAACCCTATTCCTCAATGATAAATCTATCATTCTTGAACATACTTTACTTGCCCTACACAAAAGTGGCCCCAGTCCCGAATGGACTCAAACAAAGATTATTCATGATATAATATGTGACAAAACAAAAAATACTACATAACGCGAGTAATTAAAGTTGGAAAAAAAATAATGCCATGAAGCTTAATTTCAATCTAAAGATGTCAAAATCTTCAGGCCAATATCTATATATCTAGTTATTTCATGCGTCTGTAGGAATATTTCAAATGAAATTCCATTGACCATAGGAAAGATATGCTACTTTAATGAGATCTGAGACACCTACATAATGCAGTCATCGTAATAAGTGGCAATTAAGAATATGTATAGGACATGTAAAGTATCCATATAACAATCTAGATGACATGTCAAAAATTTAATATTCCTCAATACTGTATTGTATATATTCCACTAGAACCAGTTGTTGAAATTACAGAGACCACAAGCATATCCCCCAAGAAAAAAAAGCCTTATACCATCAAAACCTCAAAAATGGGATTACATAAAAGATCAACACCATGCAACACAATACCTCATAAAATTGCCAATGACATTAAATCATGTTGTGGGACATTTACATGTAAGGTTTTTAAGCCCACAATCAATAATATTACAAAAGAAATAATTACATTGAAGAAAGTAAAAATTGTAGGAACAAAATACTTGCTCCCAGGAGTTGAATAGAGCACCTTGCTCAGCATGACGACAATAAAACCGTTGTCATCGATTTTGTTCTCTTCCAGTGTAGTCTCATCCTTCAAAACCTTACCATTGTGAATCAACAACTGCTGTCCACATGGATACTTGTCTTTGCCTTGTGTCGTTTCTTCTATATTCTTCTTCACAGCCATTATCTTGAAAAATAATGCAACTAATATAAATAATTTGTTACAATAAAAACAAATAAAAAATGGCACAACATTTTATGACACTTGCATCATACTTGCTTGCTTCGTAGCAAAATATATAGTATATGCATAACATAACTTCTGCCTAGAATGCACCACTCATATAGAAACGGGTCCTATTGGAAGATGAGTAATGCTACCCTTACCCTAGAAATCCAACCCTCTTGCTTATTCTTTTTCTTTTTTTTTCCTATCTCTTTGGATGAACAATCTAGTCCCAATACTAAACCCCAAAATTCCACGTAAGATGATCAACCTACAGATATACTTTAACTGGATTAAAAAAAAAAAATCACGGACCACCGATCCCAGTATACCACTGCATATCAATGATCCATTATGAAAGTTGCACTTCTTCGAACGAGCAATATCTTCAAAGTAAACAACACGCTAGGGGTTACAAAGCATTGTGATTACATTCAATGGCTCGATATCAATTTGAATTGATGCATTTTAGTGAAGAATCCAGGCTTACAAAATGTGTAATTTTGTTCAGGTCAAATGAAACATTTACCTTTCAAAATTTATAAATAATAACACACACACATCTAAATTTATGCACATAAGCCAATTGTTCTACAGAATCAATTCTGCTTGTAGTCGAGTCAACTATAAAATTCCATTTTATGGTCTTCTAATAAACCACTGATCAGGTTTATAAAGAGCATTCGTCTTCATTCAAAACCCAACTCCTCCACATTAATTCAATGAATATCAGATCTAGGTCTACCAAAGCCAAAAAACCAATTCGCCAATCCCAATCTAACATGTTTTCGTTACAACGACAAATAACAAAAGCACATAATCAACTGAACGGAACATATATGGAAAAAGAGAAACAGAGATTCGAATCGCCCACCGTGTCTGTCGGCTGGACGTGTATTTGGAAGTTGCTCCCCTTCAGAGTCTTCACTTTCAGATTCATCGTGGACCTTCCGATGGATGATATGCCGCCTTTCGATCGAGAAGACTCGCTGAAGATGAGAATCCGACGAGGAGGAGAGAGAACCCTAGACGGAAGGGAAGGGAAATGAGAGGGGGGCGCGTGAGGTCACGTGATCGTGAGAGAGGTCCCCAGTTTCAGAGGGGCAAACCGCAAATGTGGCCAACGGGCCCGGGTTTTTAGAAAGCCCATGCGGCCATGCCCGAATTTCGTTTAGTGGATAAAAGAACATGTTACACTAAACAGTCATTTTTATCAATAAAAAATCTTGATTATATATGTTTCATTTTTCAAAAATAATAAACATCATATGATTAAATATATGATTTAATAAAAAATATATATCATTTTATGTTAAGTTAAATTAATTAATTTTTAATAAGTGTAAGAAAAAAAAATTAACGATGTATATACATCATCTAATAAGTTATATGTTTTACTGGATTTTTAATGAATAATATAGGACATGTATTTTAGACTATAAAAAAATGTGAAAAAAATAATGTTGTGTCTGTTTGTACCCCTCAAATCTTATACACAACCTTTGTCTATACTTATCTCATGTAATTAATATATACAATTTAAACATCTAAAATATTCGTTCTTCTTATTTTTTTTTTTTTATACAAAGACCCAGACCGGGAGATAGTTCCGACTTACAATAACGATACCAAATCATAATTAAATAAAAATAGGTCAACAAGAGCCTAGAAAACACAGTGGGCTAATGCCTATAATACCCAAGCCCAAAGGACTGTACAACATAAATTTTCAACTCCTTTAAAAGGGGGGTATTCCTATCCACTGCTCCAAACTGTCGGGACTTCAAATATTTACACTCTTAAATAATTTTTTTGTACATCCTATAAAAAAATTTCACTAGAGAATCTCTCATGTGTTTCGACACCTGCACCGTCCCTCGTGACCAAGTCTTTATGTGTTTGATTAATTATATTGGTATCCTAGGCATTCACTTTTCTGTAGGCAAATTTAAAACAAATATATTCAAAGGGTATGATTTTTAAAAACTAAGGAATAAACTTCTTGTAAAATCGATTTTATAACTCAGATTACTATAGAATCAATTTTACAATTGCGTAACCAAACACACCCATGGAAAAGAAACATTATTCGGGCTGTCTGCATATAAGAAATGGATGGTTGTGATGAAGCCCACGTCCAGTTTTAACATCCGGTTATGATTGTAATTCTCCTTTTCAAATACTTGATCGACAGCTCCAAATCAACGGTTAAAAAACAAGGCCGGGATGGAGCGAATGCTCTTCGTGCAAACCTCGCGAACCTTGACATCATATTCACATGATCCATCGACAGACCCCAAAATCCAGTCTTCGATGTCTCTGTCAAACATCCCCAAATCCCAGCCGTCGATTCACTGTCGGTACCATCAGGACCCCAGATCTCGATTCAGCGAAAATAACCCACAGCCGTCTGATCAAATCCAACTCATCCATCGACCCGTACACGTGGAACACCATACTCACGGCGTACTCTCGCCATGGACCTACATGGGATGCTCTACAACTGTTCGAAGAAATGCCCGTTAGAGACACCGTCTCGTGGAACGCGACGATCGCGGGACACGCATCTCGAGGCGACAATGCCTCGGCGCTCGCGCTCCTCGTCCGCATGGTGCGGACCGGGTTCGCGCCAGACCAGCACACGCTCGGGAGCGCGCTCAAGGCGGCGGCCGGCGCGGGGCGCGTCGTCCACGGCCGTCAGGTGCACGCGCTCGCACTGAAGACGGGGCTCGCGCACGCCGTCTTCTCCGGGAGCGCGCTTGTCGACATGTACGCCAAGTGCGGGAGCATCGGTGACTCGGCCTCGGCGTTCGAGGCGCTGCGCGCGCGCAACCGCGTCTCGTGGAACGCGATGATCGCGGGGCACGCGCGATCGGGCGACCGCGCCGCGGTTTTCCGAATTTTCGATCGGATGGGGCGGGAGGGGATCGGGCCGGACGAGGCGACGTTCGCGGGCTTGTTGGCGTTGCTCGACGACCCGGCGGTTTACAAGCTGACGACGCAGGTCCACGCGAAGTTCGTGAAGCACGGGCTGGCGTCGGACGCCACGGCGTGCAACGCCACCATCGCTTCATACTCCGAGTGCGGTTCAATCGACGACTCCATGAAAGTGTTTGCCGAAATGGATGATGGAATCCGCGATCGCGTCACGTACAATTCGGTGTTGGCGGCTTACGCTTATCACTGCGACGGAGACCGCGCTATCGAGGTTTTCGTGGGGATGCGGAAGCTTGGGCTCGAGCAAGACGCGTACGCGTACACGAGTGTGATAAGCGCATGCGCGCAAATGGAGCAACTGAAACAGGGGAGGTCCTTGCACGGGCTTGTCATTAAGAGAGGATTCGAAAACACTACCACCGTCTCGAACGCGCTTGTGACAATGTACGCGAAATCGGACATCGTGAACGATGCGATGACGTGCTTTGAGCGCATGGTCTCGAAGGACAGCTATTCATGGAATGCGATCCTCACGGGGCTCTCGCAGTGCGGGTTAAGCGAGGCTGCGTTGAGGATCTTCTCGCAAATGCGGGCCGCCGGCCTCGAGATTGACCCGTACTCCCTCTCCACGGCCCTCCGATCATGCTCCGATCTTGCGGTCCTCCGATCGGGCCGTCAAATCCACGCATTGGCAGTATTAACCGGATTCCGTGACAGCGATTACGTGTCGAGTTCGTTGATATTCATGTATTCGAAATGCGGGCTCATAGATGACGCGAAGGCGTTGTTCGATGAGAGTCGCAAAGTCTCGCCCGTCGCATGGAACTCGATCATCTTCGCGTACGCGCAGCATGGGCAAGGGCACGCCGCGCTCGAGCTGTTTGCGCGCATGCGAGAGAGGGGATTGAGACCGAACCACGTCACATTCATCGCAGTGATCACCGCGTGCAGCCACATTGGCCTAGTCAACGAAGGGTCGAGGTACCTCGAATCGATGGAGCGCGACTACGGGGTCCCCGCGCGGATGGAACACTACGCGTGCGGGGTTGACCTCTACGGGCGCGCGGGGAGGCTCGAGGAGGCAGAGGCGCTGATCGAGTCGATGCCGTTCGAGGCGGACGCGATGGTACTAGTCACGCTGTTGGGGGCGTGCAGGATGCACGGGGAGATCGAGATGGCGATGCGCGTGGGGCAGCGGATGATGGAGATGGATGCGGGGGAGCATGCGACGTACGTGCTGCTCGGGGAGGTGTACGCGCAGTGTGGGAGGTGGGGGGAGCGGAAGGCGGTGAGGAGGGCGATGAGGGAGAGAGGGGTGGCGAAGGTGCCCGGGTGGAGCTGGTTTGAGGCGCACGAGGGGGTGCACGCGTTCAATGCGGAGGATCGGTCGCACCCACGGATGGCGGAGGTTTACCGGATGGCGGCAGAGTTGACGGCGGAGGCTGGGGTGCCGGATTGTGTTGATGGTGATGTTGAGGTTTATTCTTTGGATTAGTTAGGTGGCCATGTTTGTTGCAGCTTTTAGATTTATAAATTATAAATTATGGCTAGTACAAATTACAGCTTTTTAGTTTACAAATTATAGAGCATGGCCCGTAGAAATTAGATTTTAATTTTTTTTTATAAACAACATATTTGTTTGTTGTATCTGCTAAAAAAAAATCAACAAATTAAGTTATAGGAGTAAACAAGTGGTGTATTTTTTTTTTTTTTTATTTAAAAAAAAGGTAAAATTTTGCTATTTGATTTTATTTCTGAATTTGAAATACAAATTCTGATTTAAAAGTCCCTTATTAAGGATCAGTATGGACTCACAAACTAGCCATGAGCTAAAGTCTAGCATACAAACCCAAAGAATGGCCTTTTTTAAACATTTTCAAGAGCCGACAAGAGCTTGAAATCGGGTTTCCGAGAGAGGAGCGGTGTCCTCAACCACGAAGCTATATCCGGGTTTGACTAGTCTTCATTGTCGGCTCTTTATTATTTTCCATGGAATCATGATGTCTTGTTTTGACAGCTGAAGACCAAGTTTTTTTTAAGAAAGACAGCTAAAGACCAAGTTAAAAATTCTATTTGAACCATTCAATTGTTTTTTTAAGTCTTGACTTTTGATTTCTTCCATTAGGTCTTGTTTGGCATTAAAGTTGAAAATGGTCGGAATAAGTGGATTTCGCATTCAAAATCTCTTGGCCCCTTTTTGTTTCAAAGAACGAGGTAAGAATACAGTGATCATTAGCAAAAACCTTTCTTGGTCTTTCCTTCACTTCACTGGAGTTCGAATCAAAAGTTTGCTCTTGGATAGCAAATTAAGTTATTATAAAATTTATGATTATTTTAATATAAATAATGAATAAATGATTTTTCATTTGATTATGTTTTTATTGTCGTTATAAAACATAATAATAAAGTTTTTATTTTTTGGTTGATCATTGATAAATTATGGATAAAATGTAAATAAAGTGTGGATAAATATTTATAAAATATGATAAATAATTTGACCTATGGGCTCTCTGATTTATAAGAAATAATGATATTTGATTTGACAGTGGAGCGCACGTTTTCAAATAGATTAAATAACATGAAATAATTTAATTCCAAGGGATAGTAGGAATAATTATACCACTTTATAGTACTTAATTATGATATATAAATTCTAATTTATTTTAGCCATCTAAACACCCATTTCATCACTATTTCACCTTATCTCCATTTATTTTACCTCCTAATTCCCCAATCAAACATGTGCTAAAAAAGAATTTTCACCAAAGTTTTTTTTTTTGAACAAGGAACTTTAACCAAAGTTTATCCGCTCATTCAAGACTCCATTTGGTCAGCATGTCCCGAATCCCTACACTTTACTTCATTTGGTCAGTATGTCCTGAATCCCTACACTTTCCTTTGTTTTTTCATTAGTTTGGTAACTTTGATTCAGAATGAGGATTACTTCATTTTCATGGATACAATTCTAGTAGATTTCGTGAAAAGAAAATTTTTATTTGAGTTATTTAAAATAAACACTAAGAATGAAGGATTTCAAATTAATTTTTTCACAAGTGTTCTAGACACTTCTAACATAAGAAGAATGAGAATGAATGAGAAACTGAATAATTCCTTGGTAATGAAAAAAATCATCATCTCTTGTTTGGCAGCAACCCACTGAATTGCATTCAAAATCTGTTAAATAGTAAACCTAATAAAGTCTTTAGATTTCCATACTTTTCTCTGTTTTTCCAATCAATGATATCTTAGAACACATGTAGATTAAAAATAAGACTGAAAATAATACTGGATGTAACATTATCTTTTAAAAAAAAAACTCCATGATTTGGTATTCTTTCGCAGC
Organism: Acorus gramineus; assembly: GCA_030737835.1. Classification (NCBI taxonomy): domain Eukaryota; kingdom Viridiplantae; phylum Streptophyta; class Magnoliopsida; order Acorales; family Acoraceae; genus Acorus; species Acorus gramineus. The sequence goes on along the minus strand of CM060852.1, from coordinate 13,829,907 downwards.
ACAAGACAAGTTGAAATTATAATTCTGTTGGAATCAATGGATTGCGCATTCAAAATCCGTTGAAAGTGTAAACCAAACATTAATTTTCTCAAGTCAACTTGAAACAATGTACCATGTAAACTGAATATCAAGCTCAACTACAAAACAATAGAATTGAATGCAATAAATAAAGATCTTTTCGAATCTTATATCTGGTCAGTCAATGATATTTGATTTACTTATTTGTTGGAATAAGAAGAATGAGAATAAATGCGAAACTGAATAATTCCTTGGTAATGAAAAAAATCATCATCTCTTGTTTGGCAGCAACCCACTGAATTGCATTCAAAATCTGTTAAATAGTAAACCTAATAAAGTCTTTAGATTTCCATACTTTTCTCTGTTTTTCCAATCAATGATATCTTAGAACACATGTAGATTAAAAATAAGACTGAAAATAATACTGGATGTAACATTATCTTTTAAAAAAAAAACTCCATGATTTGGTATTCTTTCGCAGCACAAGACAAGTTGAAATTATAATTCTGTTGGAATCAATGGATTGCGCATTCAAAATCCGTTGAAAGTGTAAACCAAACATTAATTTTCTCAAGTCAACTTGAAACAATGTACCATGTAAACTGAATATCAAGCTCAACTACAAAACAATAGAATTGAATGCAATAAATAAAGATCTTTTCGAATCTTATATCTGGTCAGTCAATGATATTTGATTTACTTATTTGTTGGAATAAGAAGAATGAGAATGAATGCGAAACTGAATAATTCCTTGGTAATGAAAAAAATCATCATCTCTTGTTTGGCAGCAACCCACTGAATTGCATTCAAAATCTGTTAAATAGTAAACCTAATAAAGTCTTTAGATTTCCATACTTTTCTCTGTTTTTCCAATCAATGATATCTTAGAACACATGTAGATTAAAAATAAGACTGAAAATAATACTGGATGTAACATTATCTTTTAAAAAAGAAACTCCATGATTTGGTATTCTTTCGCAGCACAAGACAAGTTGAAATTATAATTCTGTCGGAATCAATGGATTGCGCATTCAAAATCCGTTGAAAGTGTAAACCAAACATTAATTTTCTCAAGTCAACTTGAAACAATGTACCATGTAAACTGAATATCAAGCTCAACTACAAAACAATAGAATTGAATGCAATAAATAAAGATCTTTTCGAATCTTATATCTGGTCAGTCAATGATATTTGATTTACTTATTTGTTGGAATAAGAAGAATGAGAATGAATGCGAAACTGAATAATTCCTTGGTAATGAAAAAAATCATCATCTCTTGTTTGGCAGCAACCCACTGAATTGCATTCAAAATCTGTTAAATAGTAAACCTAATAAAGTCTTTAGATTTCCATACTTTTCTCTGTTTTTCCAATCAATGATATCTTAGAACACATGTAGATTAAAAATAAGACTGAAAATAATACTGGATGTAACATTATCTTTTAAAAAAGAAACTCCATGATTTGGTATTCTTTCGCAGCACAAGACAAGTTGAAATTATAATTCTGTCGGAATCAATGGATTGCGCATTCAAAATCCGTTGAAAGTGTAAACCAAACATTAATTTTCTCAAGTCAACTTGAAACAATGTACCATGTAAACTGAATATCAAGCTCAACTACAAAACAATAGAATTGAATGCAATAAATAAAGATCTTTTCGAATCTTATATCTGGTCAGTCAATGATATTTGATTTACTTATTTGTTGGAATAAGAAGAATGAGAATAAATGCGAAACTGAATAATTCCTTGGTAATGAAAAAAATCATCATCTCTTGTTTGGCAGCAACCCACTGAATTGCATTCAAAATCTGTTAAATAGTAAACCTAATAAAGTCTTTAGATTTCCATACTTTTCTCTGTTTTTCCAATCAATGATATCTTAGAACACATGTAGATTAAAAATAAGACTGAAAATAATACTGGATGTAACATTATCTTTTAAAAAAGAAACTCCATGATTTGGTATTCTTTCGCAGCACAAGACAAGTTGAAATTATAATTCTGTTGGAATCAATGGATTGCGCATTCAAAATCCGTTGAAAGTGTAAACCAAACATTAATTTTCTCAAGTCAACTTGAAACAATGTACCATGTAAACTGAATATCAAGCTCAACTACAAAACAATAGAATTGAATGCAATAAATAAAGATCTTTTCGAATCTTATATCTGGTCAGTCAGTGATCTTTGATTTACTTATTTGTTGGAATCAATAGATTGTGCATTCAAAATCCGTTGAAAGTGTAAACCAAACGTTAATTTTCTCAAGTCAACTTCAAACAATGGACCATGTAAACGGAATATCAAGCTCAACTACAAAACAATATAATTGAATGCAATAAATAAAGATCTTTTCAAATCTTATATCTGGTCAGTCAGTGAACTTTTATTTACTAATTCAGCAATGTGTAGTGTTTGTATGCGCATTGACAGATATCTGTTACAATAGCACTCAATTTAAATCAAATCATAGTCACATTACACTCAGAACTTTTCCAAGTGACTGGATGCATCTTGCCGGACCTTTCAAGTTAACAAATTTTTGTTGTCAAATCGTGCATTTTGTACCTTTAAAATAAGAGATTTTTAATTTTAAATATATGTAAACATGTCTATTTAAGATTGAGTTCTTCACTTTTTCATATTTATTTTTAAGTTTTCATATTCAACCGCTTATTTAGTTTTTAGTCTCTCCGTCAAACGTCCGTCTATACACCGTTAATTTGTTAAATGTGATTTTATTTTTAAGTTCTTGTAAACTATGTTATTTAGTGCTAAGTTCATATAAACTATGAAGAAGGGAGGGATTAATCACTAAATAACATAGTTTACATAGATTTAAAAATAAATCACATTTAACAAATTAACAGTATATAGACGGACGTTTCACGGAGGGACTGAAAACCAAATAGGCGATTGAATATGGGGACTTGAAAAGAAATATAAAAAATGGAGATATCGATCCTTAAATAAGCATGTTTACAGGGACTTAAAAATAAAAATCCCTTAAAATAAGGGTTTGAATGATTTATGATAGTCTTCGTAATTTTAAAAATCAAGTTTGATTATCATTTCACTCACATGTTTTTTATTTTAAAAGATGAAATATAAACATTAATGAATCATATGGACTCATTTTTAAGATAGATATTTATTTACTAACTTGGATATATGAGCTATAAAATGGAACAATAATGAATTTTAGGCCTCAATTGATAGACCCCATCCCAAACCCCATGAGGTGGCAAATTTGAAATATCTATATTACCTCAATTTAAAGTATCAAATGCACGTATTTTAGATTTTCAAATGGATTTCAGATTCAATCAGATTAATAGGAGACTAGAAAACGAAAGGAATCGTTTCATATTTAATTTTGAAAACTAGATATTTCGTCATATAAGAAGTGCAAAAAATTAATTTAAATTGATTTGTTTATATGGCCCAAAAAAAAAAAAACACGACAGTGAAGTTTTGATTGTGGCAAGAAATCTAACATTTTATTTTTACCATTGTTGACGATGTGTTTGGGGAAGAGAATCAGATGATATGAACTCTTCATAATCAATTTTTTTTTTTTGTTCGTATGATTTTAACCGATTTGAAAACCCTAAGTTTTAAAATTTTTTTGGAATATGTTCAGTCGAGAGAGAGGATTCAATGACCCCCCCTTTTTTTGGGATTCTGTTACAAGGATTAATGGTAATATTAGTTAATTAAAGTCAATTTTTAAAAATCTTAGAAGGGTAGTCATGTTATTAAAAAAGTCAAACAGAAAACCAATAAGAGAGTACCACTTATTGGGGCTCATCAGTGAAGCCTCATTTCTGGGGTACACATAACAGTACCGAAAATGGAATGTGTAACGATATTCAAAAGTTTAATTATCCTTGTATTTTTTTTTTGAAGGACATTTCCTGCATCTTTTAGGTATGAATATGAAATGGAATATTTGTGTCCACTATGCATTAAAAACGTTGCACAACCAGACAGTTAGACTGATGATGACAGGAGAGACACTGACTTTTCTCTTATCAAATTACATTACATATTGGGATATCAAGTTTGACAAATTAAGTTGCTAATCAATGTCGGTGTGATCAGTACAACACCATGTGTGGTCCAAACAATTAATTCTTATCATCTCCATTTGAGGAAGCTCTTGCACATCTTCTCCAATAGCTTCCTGTGAGGTTCTGCTGCCTCCAATGTCTTCCTTGCCTCGCTTGCAAAGTCACTCTGGTTGATTCACAGATCATAATATTAGTTAGGCTGTGAATTAATAAAGCAATGGAAGTGAACTAGCTTCTGATAAACACTTACATCTATATTACTGTTGTTAACGAGACGGTCGATGAGGTTATAAAGGATGTCATGTGTGTATTCTGGGTGGCCTTGGATGCCCAGTATGTTATCTCCAATTGAGAACATCTCCACCCCAGTCTTCTCGGAGAAGGCTATAACATCTGCTCCTATAGGGACCTCCCAAACCTGTTGTAAAGGAAATTATATGCTTCAATAAGTTGGAGAATAATGAGGGGGATGTTTGGGTCCGCATTCTTTTTTTAGATCGATTTGCATGAAGTAGTGGATTATAATAATGTTAAGACACTTTTAAGCTTTGCTTGAAAAATCCATTTCATTATACAAAAATTTCTTATAAATATGAAAATTAGTCAACTCTCCGATTGAACGAGCTATTTTTGAAAATCGATTACAAATTCTATCATTAAACTAAAAAAAATAATAATGTCATTTGTCAAAATGGAAACTCAGAAATTTAGAATGATGTTGTATAAAGATTTAAAGAATTCCAAGATTTATGAGAATATAATCCAAAAAAATTTCATGTTTTTCATATTTTTTTGTTAATAATTAATTATTAATTAACATATTATCACATAAGTTCCTTAATCAATTCTGAGAAACCCAGTGATTAAACCAATTCATAATCTAATCATTATTTTAGCTCAATGAATTGTTTAGTTTTTAAAACATTGTCTATATATACCTCATCTTGATGACACTCCATGATCATAAATTTATCAGGCATCTCCCCAAGAGGTTCAAGAAACCCACGAGAAGGCAAATCATCCACCATCGTCACCTGCCGTACTCCGATATCCCAACCATTACATGCCTTCCCCACCTTCCCACCCAAAGCGCGGCACAACACCTAAAAAATCCACATCAAACAAGGTTAAAAACACATTAATTCTTTTAGCTCATACCAATGATCATCAGTTTCCAATGATTAACTAACATGCATTGATTTTTTATAACAATTTTGGACTATTTAATTAAGTGTCAATCGTTCGTTGAGAACTGATGACTTTAAATATGGAATTCAACACTGACTCACCTGGTGACCAAAACATATCCCCAACACTTTCTTTTCCATGTCACTCAGCCTCCGCAACAACAAGCATAGCCTGACTATCCAGAGGTCATTCCCATAGGCGTCATAAGGACTGCCGCTCACGACGAACCCGTCGTACGCGTCGAGCTCCCCCGCCTCCGGGAACTCCCCGTCAACGACCCTAAAGAGGTCCCACCGGTCCCCGTCGTCTCCGAACGCGTCTACGAATACGTTCAAGTATCCGCCGTACAATTTCTTTACGTGGTCGGAGTCTCTCGCCGCCATGAGTAGGGCGTATCTCCTCCCTCTCTCCTTCACCACCTTCATATCTCTGTATGAAGGATGGAGAGAAGGATTTGGTTTGTTTTGGGCCTTTTGAAGGGGAATTGGTTGCCTATTTGTAGGAGGATTTGCCGACTTTGATTGACTTTCAGATTACAATATAATATATTATTAACTTGTCGTTGGCACAGTAAAAATGTTTTGTTATTTTGAGAGGACCTACAATGCGTCAATCATAATCATATATCATTAACAAAAAAAAAACATTACGCGGTGATGAACGTGTACACGTAACACCCTACAATGATTTTGAAGGTTCTCGGGTACTTGTAAAAGAATATAAATCACGTGCAATGCGTTGATGGAATCCAAACTTTGGTGGTCCTACCAAATATTTTTGAGTATTGAAACACTCACTCTATTTTAACACACTTGGGAGCAGACGAGACATAGCATCAGGAGTGGAGAGTGGTATATGCTGGGACGGCTTGTTTCACAGTGAGTGATCAGATATCTTTGCGAGTCACAGAGTAAGAGTTGAGGACCGGTTGGTACTCCCGGCGAGTTTTTTTCGTAGAAATCTTATTTACAAATAAGCTATTTGTGAAAATAGTGAATAATTTTTTTATGTAAGTGCTTGTGTTTTTAATTTCTTTTCCTCTATTTTGATTCGCGACACTATTATTTCAATTGTTTCCTCACGACATGACTGTCTTGCAAGTTGCAACAACCAGCGGTTTTTTTTCTTCTATGTTTGAAGAAAAGAAAAATTCCATATAACCTCTTGTAAATTGACTGAAACCCTTATAACCCCCTGAAAATACTTAAAAAATTCAAATAACCTCCTGAATAAAATTTACGTTTACAGATGATGAATATTTTGTGAATATTATATTTGATTAGCCCCGATAGAGAACACAGTATATCCAAAAAATCTTATAATGTGTTAAAAATGTGAAAAATCCTATATAAATGACGATTTTATCATTCTGAATAGTTTTATAATATACTCAGAGAGGATAAAATTGTCATTTTCATAGAATTTTTCACATTTTTAACACATTGTAAGATTTTTTGAGTAGACTGTGTTCTCTATCAGGGCTAACCAAACACATAAGATTGCACTACAACCCGACTACTTTTTTTTTCCAATTAATTCACAATCATTTCTTTGATAAATGTTCTATTTGATACGGTTTGTGTACATTTGTAAATCGTACGAGATTAAAGTATTTTCTATTGTGCTTGATAAATAAAATATTAGACAATACACAAATTTAAATATATCATCACATCAATACTATAAGGACCAAATATAATAAAAGTAAGAAATAAATGATTTAAGGAATAGAAAAGTGTACCCGAAAATATAAAAGGCGAGTGAAGATACTCTGTCTTTAGTGAATATGACCCCCTCACGCACATGATTGAATGACTCATATCACATAGAGATACGATCACAATAGATTTTATTCTTTCAAGGTGTGAGCTACGAAAAAATCACGATGATTGATTGCAATCATTTTAGATGCCCAAAACAAACAATATAGCTAGAAATTGATGATAAAATATTGTATTGACATAACCTCTCCCTGTTTTGTAGTTTGTGGAAGGAACAGAGAGCCACTCACTGAGTGTGGATGGTGTTTTTCTCTCTCGGGGATAGGCTGGTTTGATGGTGGAGCATTTTTATTTATTCTCTCTTTTACTGTTTCACACACACTGGATGAATGGAAGAGGCTCCCCCATATATACAGTACTCATATAGAGAAGGTGGAAATGTAAGGCCAATTGAAAACGTTACAAATCTAAAAGTTCATTTTCTAACTCATACATTTGTTCAATTCATGCATGCAATCATATATAAAACATTAATATATTAATGTAACCATGTAACCTTCATGCATTTATATGGGCCGATTACAACACAGAGATTTAATTATGTATTTTTTATCACAAAATTCTAACAGTTTCCGAATGTAGTAAAGACCAATGCAAGGGTTGAGTCAGGACTTTATTTTGGGGTACTTGTTATATGAATCTATTATTTGATTTAGCTAACTAAAAATCAATCACATTTTTAAATATCTCAATACAATAATAGTATTGATCAACTGTATGTGGTCATGTTAACAAGAACAATCTATGTTCATCTCACGAGGTATGTTCGCATGGTAGGGGACACCCCAACCTCTAGTTAGAAGTATATGATCAAATATTGCATTTGATAAGGAGAAAAAGTGGAAAAAGAGCCTTGCTGGGCTAGGTTAGTCCAGTATAGTTGTCGACTTATTATAAGCCGTCATAGTTGTGTGTTTATTAGTTAGTGTGGGTGGGATTTGTAGCTCCTCAGCTTTTGTACAAAAAAAAAAAAAAAACCTTATGCCCTCAGTATATCGAGACATATGCTACACAAGTCTTAACTTGAGCTTGGATTAATCTTCTATTATTTAAATATCATTTACACATTTTCACCCAATTTTAGGATTTGTTCTCTTCTTTCCGTATTCTATTGAAATATCACTTACACATTTTCTCCTAAAAATTGAAAATCGTCCTAAAAAATCAATGAAGTTCATTGAATCAATTATTCTAAGATCCATTAATTAATTAAACAGACATTCATTGAATAATTTATAAACAAAAAATTGATCATTGAATTTTTTTAGGGCAATTGTAGGCAATTATTCATTGAATTAAACAATAAATCAACCATTGAAATAATTGAATCAATTAATTTAACTTCCATTAAATCAGTAAATCAAATTTTCATTGAATGAACTAAATATATGTTCACCACAAAATAATTGAATCGAATGAATCAAAGCGAAAAGATCAGACAGGGAGAACCACAATTGAATGAACATGGTTCGCTCTAACCCACTTTATCGTCCGCCCCTGAACTGATATTTGGATTTCACATCTATATGTTCAATACAATATATAATGTTTATTTATTTATTGAGCGAATTCGACTAGTTTATCGAATATTAAAAAATCTTCAAAGTACTTAGTGACTTGCCTTTAACTCTATTTTTATAGCTTGTTGTTCATCACCACAAGAATCCTCTTTTTTTATAAAAAAAAATAGTGGAAAGTCAATCTCGATTTTATAACTAAAAAAAAAAAAGGAATGCCCAAATATAACAAAAAAAAAAAAAAGGAGAGAAGAAGGGGGAGAGAAACCAAACAATGAAGAAGAGATACATGTGACTACGAAGTCCCACACTATCATCCCATTAGGGCAAATACAAAGTAAAATAATATAATTGTTTTAATAAAAAAATAAAGTGCGCTGTTGCCTAAAGCACCACTTCTTGTGAAAGTGATTTGTTTTTTTAGCGTTTTTAATGGTTGTCACAGTGGAGACTTTGTATTTGTGCTTTGAAATTCTGGTTTTGTTGGGTTGTGAGAGGGCAATGAAATTTGTCAGTCAAAGAGATTATAAACTGATGATGAGCACCGGGAGCTCCATTTCACTGTTTGCACTGAAGAGGGGATACTATATACTGTACTTGCAAATAAATAGGTTTTTCCACAAAATAAAAATGTAACATTTTTTTTTAAAAAAAAATTATGAGTGAACGGGTATGCACAATTCATTGAGGTATATAAATTTATGAAAGTACATCATTCACATGGAGCCCTAATCTTACCCTCTTGGTAACATTGGTTTATGATAAAGTTTAATTTAATATTTGCAAAATTCCAATCAATTGTTACAGGGTTTAGACTATAATTTACAGAAAATCTGAAGTTAGTTTGACTGGCGCTAAAGGTTAAAAGGGATAGATTTATTATTCCAACTGAAATCGGGGTCAATTTTTTAGGGCGGTGGAAACTTTCTACCTCAATTTATATATATTTTATTATATTTGTATATCTCAATATAAATAATTTTTAAAAATTTGAGTAAAGATTTAAATCTTCTTTGATTTTGATAAAAGTTTGAGTGAAACCTTAGTTTGGTATGGACATGGATAAATAATTGAAAAGATTTTTAGATAATTTTTAATTAAATTAAATTTAAATATATTATGTTATTATTAAATTTTTAATACATGATATTTAAAAGAACGAATAAACCTTAAAATCTTAATTTTAATTTCCATATCTCTCTAATATATCATTTGAGTATCCAATTTAGTGTTAATATTTAAACATGTCAATTATACTAAAAATATCATCAACCAATTCTTATATGAAGACATCCAAATTTAAAAATTAATATCCACATCGAAATTTGAAATTTAGGATAACGTATCTGATCCGTATATGCCATATTGATAGTCTTAAAGGATGGGGCTGTGTTTGGGGATGAATGTATCATTTTAGATTGGATAATATTACATTCAGCTCCATTTTCAGCCTCAATTATAGTTTATATATGTTTCGAATTTTTTTAAAAATAGTTTAAATCATCTAATGAGTTACATGCTTTTATAAAAAATGAAACATATGTTCCAATGAATTGCATAGATGCATTTATAGAAAATGTAATTTTTTTTTTCAAAATATATGTCTTGGTAACGTGAGCAAATGCGTCGTTAATTTTCTATCGACGCATAGAGGGCTGCGTTGGAGCTGAAAATGGATCTGGGTGTAACAAGGCGCCCTTTTAGATTGGGTGTACCATCGCTCAATTATTTGTGGGGCTCCCATATACGTGGGTTGGGCTCACCATTGTCCGAAAATTTTGGATTGGGCTTACTTTGGGCCGGGGATCCGGGATCGTAAAATAGTGGACTAAAAATACTGAAGCCAAGACCCATAGAAAACCCGGACAATAATCGTCCCGGGCCACATCAGCCCGAATTTGGTTTGTGCGGGCTGAGCCCACATAGGCCTTTGCCCCGGCCCACCAACTAAAATTCATCTAAACCGTCCGATCAAAGAGTCCCTCGATCAGAATCACTGTTCCTTTTCCTCTCTGGGGGACCACCGTAATGTCTCGATAAACGTGCTTCTCTCTCATTGGCCAGTCAAAAGCACTGTTTGTCGAACGGACTCGGATCTGTAGCCACGGAAGCTCTGACAAGATCTGGACGGTTCACATCCACCCGGACCCCGACCAATCTGACAGCCCCAGATCGCATGGACCAAGATCTCATACATTGATAAGCCGAGCTTCCAGTGGCACTTCTGTGGTTTTTTCCCTTCAGCGATGGCGTTTTCGAGTCCTCCAAAAATAGCTGCAGTGTTTACTGAAACGTGTCCAACAAGTTTGCGCGATTTCAAAACGCTCCTCGGAACGATACGCGTATTATTCAATTTTTTTTTTTTTTTATAGGAACGTTGGGGTCCATTGAATCCGTGGTCCTTTTAAAAAACAACTAATCTTAAGATGGAATCCTGACCGTCCTTATTTTGTTCTCTCATTCGATCGTCGTTTTCGATATATTTATTTTATTTTATTTTATTTTATTTTATGAATCACAGACATTCCATGTCCATGTCTGGTTCACTCCCCGTCTCGAGCCTCGAATCCAAACCCATATAAGACAAAATTAAAAAAACAACGCCTTGTAATTCCCAAAACGCCCTTAGAAAACCGCGTCCGTCTAAGGGCATTGTCGTCATATCATCCACGACTGGTCCCGCTCACTTTTTTTTATTAAAGAAAAAAAAGCTTACACTTGTTGAAATTACAGTTTCGCCACTGCTGTTTTTTTTTTTTCAATCTTCTTCTGGGGACGGTCGCTTTCACTGTAGCGTCCACGTCAGCACCTCTGAAGGCTGGATACGAGAAATCCGGGGGGTACCCTTTATATATTTCGTATTTACTAAGATACCCCTGTTGGATAAGCGAATGACATTTTTGCCCTCTCGTTGGGACTCGCCGCAACATTGATTCGGATGCGAAGAGAGGTTGGTGGGCATTCAATGCGGGCACACCCGTAAGGCCGTAACACTGTTTAAAAAATGAATGGTTCGGGACGGGTAAAATGGTAAATGTACCATCACCCGTACTGACGTACCCAAAAAAAAAAAAAAAAAAAAAATTCACAATTGCTCCTCACTGTACTTGATGTTTCACTATCAGGCTTTTATTTTTATTTTTATTTTTTCACAGGCATTTGTGATGGAGACTATATAGCCCATAAATGTTTCTGTGTGTGAAAGAGAGAGAAAGTGTGTGGGAGAGAGAGAGGCAGAGAGGACCCACTTAAGCCTTCTCATTGGGCTCATCTGGGTTGGTGAGAAACATGACTAAAATGCCCCTTACAGTCACTCACCATGCCTTTTAAGTTGAAACTTTTCACCCCCATCAGTGCTTCAAATATTAATTTTTTTTTGTTTCAGATTGTCCCCTTCTCTGCAGAAGAAGATGAAGGAGATGGTGTTTGAAGGAGGAGGTTTGGAAGAGTGGGTGATGGTTTTCTTGGGACCTCTCAGAGTTGGGTCCCAACTAAGAAGGTTTGCTTTTATAAGTTGTTTAGAAGGATTTCACATGTAACTCAATAGAGAAGAAATGAAGGGATATTGGCGCGAGTGGCTCAATCTTTTTTTTTTTTTTTTTTTTTGGGTTGTTAAATGTTTGATCTCTAGCAGTTCTTTGTTATGTAACAGCTCTGCTTGATTTTTTTATTTTGGGTGTTTTTGAATTTTCATCCCTTTTGGGAGCTGATCAGTTGTAATTTTTTTGTATTTGGTAGAAAATGTAGGGTCACTATGTTAACATTAATGCATTGTTTTCTTCTTCTTTTTCTGTACAGAGTGAAATTTTCAAATATTTCTGTGATTTGTTTGTTTCTTTTATTTTGGAAGATTTTTGTTATATATATGTTCTTTCTGTTCTTTGTTTGTTGTCTTATTAGTGCAAATAATATAAAGATAGTGTTGTATGATTGATAGCAAGGCTTCCATTATTTTGTTTAGAAGTTGATCTCTCCTGAAAGACACAGGATGCACTTTTGAAAGAGGTGACCAAAAAGAGCAAAAATAAAAAGTTTTATATGTAACGCAGCTATCGAAGACACCTGTCGTGGAAAAATTAAAGGAGAGACAGAGATAGGGGGTGAGGATATCATTCGAGTGATTTGACTTATTATCACTATAAAAAAAAGTGGGTGGTAATAGCACATGTCGAGATGTGTGTCCTAGGCCCACACTCAGATCAGGTGGGGCAATAGATTTAAATCCAATGAAAGGCAATTATTAGACACCATGGGATCAACAATTCAACATAATCTCTATTTGATTCTTGTTTACCCCGTTTGGTTGCGCAATTCGGTGCGCTTTTGTTTTTGAAAAGCTAAAAGCGTGCAGTCAAACGGGGTAGTTTTTTGCAGAATCGGGAGCTGGATTCCTTTTAATTTTTTCCTCGAAATCTGTGTTTTAAAAAGCTCAGAAATAACGTTTTTTGATCGAAATCGATTTTTTGAATTGAAAAGCAACTTTCTCTGCCAAACATTAAACTCCTTTTAAATATTGATTCCTGATTTTAAAAAAAGCATCCTAAAAAAATCAACGTCTAAAATTATCTTAAAAAATCGCTTTATTTCAAAAGCTATTTTTCAATCTGTGTTTCCAAACGGACCTGGTACTATTGTATATATATATATAAATAATAGAATATATGTTTGGTAACTATGGTTTGAAAATTAGAAGAAATTTGATAGGTTTTGTGGGGAGGAAAATTGAAGAAAATTTTAGCTTGGATGCTTAGAAATGATCACGCTGATCCTAAATGTTGTTTAGGTTGGGTATGATTCTAATTTAAACTTACCATTCATCCTGACTCTCATTTGTTTAGGTTGAGTCCAATTTGATTTTAGATTTATCATTCACCTTTCCATTTGTGGATTGGGTTTTGTATAATCATAGTTCTATCGAAATTCAAATCAAGGGTTTGTTTTGCTTTCCTTCTCATTTTTATTTTGCTAGAACATTTAGGAAATTGTTTTTGGATTCCTTTATTCTATGTTCATTTTTGGATTTTTCAGATCTTATCTTTTTCTTTCATGGAATCTAGTAGAATTGTATTTTTAAGAAGGAAATTCTCTTTCTGAGTTCGAGCTATTAATTGGACCTAAACTTGACTTTGTTTTGGAGTTGATTTTTAAAATCTTTCCGCACATAAATTTTTTACCCTAAGATAGCCTTGTAATATAGCTTGCAAAGGATTTACATCTTCCCCGTGTTTAAATATGCATGTGAAAATGCCTTTACGTTAGCTTTTCATCTGTTGCTTATTGAATCCCAAAATTGTACACATTCAGAATTTAATATAATTTTTAAACTGTCTCAAAAGGAAAAAGGAATAGCTTAGCCGTTAAAATTCATAATGCTATATTAAAAAAATTAAACTGTTAAATAAGTTTGAAATAGAAAGGGGATTTAAATTTTCTAAAAATGATGGCCTTTATTAGTGATTGCTGCCTTGCTTGGTGAAATATAAAAGGGTTCTTATAGTCATTCCTGGACTGAAGTACTTATCGAGTCTCTATGCGATTAAGAAAATATTAAATGATATATATTTGATTCATTCATATATGTATTTTATTTTTTTCATGTATAAATATAATTTAACAGATAATTACATTATTTCAAAAAAATATCATAAGTGATTGAAACCGTAAATATGAGGAATGATTTAATACTGACATGCAAGTTTGGAGGGGGGTGGGGTCTGGGTTAGGTTTGTTATAAAAGCGTTCATCATACAGTCCATTTTCACCGTTTCTATGGTTTCATTTTCACAATTAGTCACTTATTAGATTTTTTATAAATTCTATAAATGATAAAAATAAAATTAATTGAAATTTAATATTTCAAAAAAGTACTAGATATATTATTTTTAAAAAAGAAAAAACACATATAACCTTTTGTAAACTGTTTAAAATATGTATAACCATCTGATTTTTCATAAAGTGTATATGATCCCCTAAAAACACTAGATTATATCTAAATAACTCACTAAGTTAAACTTTTATTAACAAATGAAGAATATTATTTGAATATTTTATTTGGTTACTCCGATAAAAAAACACAGTAAATCAAAAACTTCTATAATGTGTTAAAAATATGAAAAATCTTTTGTAAATAATGATTTTACCCATCTCAAATATATTATAAAAAATTATATAGAGGGGGTAAATCCTTTATTTACAAAATTTTTTTTTTATTTTAAATACATTTGAAGGGGTTTTAGATATATAAGGTTTTCGATCAGAATTAATCAAACTAAATATTTATAAAATATCCATAAATTGTCAGTGAATATAATTTAAATGATTATTTAGATTTATAAACATGTTTTTAAAGATTTATATAGATTTTAAAAAAATAAAATATTATATAGATTTTAAACAGTTCCCACGGGGTTACATGAATTTTTTTACTTTTAAAGGATAAAAATACGGATTTGACCGACGTTTTCCTTGTACAAAAATAGACGCGTGAAAACTTGGAATGGAACAGGCCCATTGGCTGCAAGCGGGACACAATGGCGGCCCAGGAGACAGTCGGTAGGCCCACCCTGTCTTTACGTGATGGGACGGGGCGTTCCAGAGCCAAAAATATATATATATATATATACGGATGCGTGGACGGGGGCGGTGACGGGACCGTCCGATCCCACGAAAAGCCATTGGACGGTCAAAAAATTGAAAACTTACGGCGGCACAAACAACGAGGAGTAGTAGTGGGGATCGGACGGACCCCATCTTTCCGATCTTATTACACATTTCATGCGGTTATAGTGTGTGGGGGCGGCACAAACGCATGTGTTTTGAACCCTTTCTTTTTTTTTTTTTTTTTTTTTTTTTTTTTGGTGGTGACAAAAACAGTGTTGATTACTAATGGCACTACAACTCACAACAGATTTTACATGCATTTTAATTTAGATAATAAAAGACAATCATGCACGTTTGTTCAATTGTTCTCGTTAATGAGTGAGAGAGGGTTAAAAAAGAAATTTACATGCAACCCTAATTAACCGCTGTTTATTTTTTCTAGGGTGGGATTTGTATTTAAGAAAAAAGAGAGAAATAAGGGGTGCTGCCATGGCTGAAGGTGTCAGAGGTGAGAAAGAGGTGGTGGCGATAGAGGAGGGTGTGATGGATGGGGGAGAGAAGAAAGAGAAGGTGAAAGAGGGAGAGGATGTGATGGGGGTGGAGAGAAAAAGTGAGAACGTTCATTGTTTCTGTCCGTCTCTTTTTATCGTCATCACTATCATCATTATCGTTGATGTTATCACCATCACCGTTAACGTCAATAAATTGTACCATTTGAATTTCTTATGATTTATTTCATATTTTTTAGTCAAGATTCTATGTTATATATATAAATAAAAATTTCACTAAAATTAATTGTATGTGGGAAGTTTTTAGAATTGATTTTTGTGTCTTGTGGAATAGAAGATCATGATCTTTTTAATTTACTGAAATTAGATCGATGTTTTTAACTTAAATAATGTTCAATGAGTTCAAATAAAAATGTTAATAGTTTATTTTAAACTAAAAATCATGTATTACAACTTTTAAGTTTTGAACATACAACGTTTGTTGAGGCTTTGTTAGTTGCTCCTACAGTCCCACTGGACTTACAATCTTCCATGTCCATCCATTTTCTTTTTACTTCCATTGAGTGTTGTAACGCGCGGTTTTTTTACGGGCGTCGATATCCGCACCCCAAGTTACAAGAAATCCATCTTTTTTAAAAAAAAAAAAAAATTATGTACTGTAACAGTAAACGGAAACTTATTCCGAGGTCACCATTCTCTCTGGCGATGGTAGTGAATGATAGTCGTCAGAGGTTCTGGCGAGTGTACCAACCCAGGTCTGTTATGATTTCGGATCTTGGGATGCAATCAATTAAAAGAAATAAACAAACAAATCGAAGTAAAGACACAAAATTTTTATGTGGTTTGGTAAATCTTGCCTACGTCTACGGAGCACACCAGAGATCAATCCACTATCAATGAGAAGTTTTTACAATGGTCACACCAAAAATAAAAACCTTAGAGCTCGACCCCCCGTCCGACCCTGCGTAGCGCTAACAATCCTCTGCGCACATCATCAGGCTCCATAATATATAACAAGGTCGGTATAGACAAATTTCACATTTAAACACATATAACAACAGACGTAGCAGCATTTAAAACACATCAAAATATGATGTTAGCATTTATAACACATCAAAATACGATGTTAGCATTCCATAATGAATCATTCATATTACTACAATACAAAATACATAGTTCAAATTATTTTTATGTTTATTTTTATTTTTTGAAAAAATGAGTAATTGTTTTTATTGGATATGTTATTTATTTTTATATATATATGAAAAAATCAATATAGTCACATGAATGGTTGGTTATGGAATGCGAACATCATATTTTGATGTGTTTTAAATGCTGTTATGGCTGTCTGTTATATGTGTTTAAATATGAAATTTGTCTATTTGATTTGAAACTTGTAAAAATGTGAATTTATTTTCTCTTACTTTAGCTCGCTGGGTCTTCGGACGACTACACTTCAACACCGTTGTCAGAAGTAATGTCGACCTGGGTTGGTACACTCGCTGGAACCTCTAGTGACCATCATTCACCACCGTCGCCAGAGAGAATGTCGACCTCGGGGTAGTTTTCCGTTTACTGCTGCAATACATAATTTTTTTTTTTTTTCAAAAGGGATGGGTTTCTTGTAACTCAAGGTGCGATCATCGACGCCCTCTTTTTACAACTCAAAATATAATTAGTCTTATCTATAACTTGTTAGCCATTCAACAAATTATATACTTATATACCTCTCTGGAGTTTGGACAAAGTATTCATTTCAATAACTTTTTTAAACATTTGTTAAAAAATAAGTTTATTAAATTCCGAATGAAACGATATAATTTCATTCAAGCACATACGTCATTAAACTATACTAATTATTTTTTAAAAATTAAAACATAGTCGGACTATCCGAACATTTTTCATTTTCATTTAATCTGTGGCAACGAAAACAAACTTTACAATCGACTGTCACAAAGAAACAAAGTAATTCATAAAATTATACATATAAAACCAAATTTTCAGGAATATCAGAAAGCACAGTATATATAATACCAGTCGGAATAATGATGACAAAAGCATTTCACAATAACAGGTAAGCATGCATGCGCCCAATTCCACTTGAAGCATAATATCCAGCACACAACATGCGCTGGGGACGAGATCAGAATTTATATGCAGGGCGCCTGACAAATCCTGTGTCATTGTTCCCATGCAAACTGACCCACATCAGTGTATTTTGTATATATACATCACAGCATTAGCCAATAAGGAAACTCCAGATATCCTTGTATTTGATATATATGTATATATTTGAATATCAAACAAGAGGGGCAAAAGTTACCAAGAAGAAATTGGCACTGGTTAGAATTGGAAGAATTCATTCTAATTAAGGACTAGTTTTGTAAATAATTAAATGGTTGGATAAAAGAATAAATGTAGAGATGAGGGAAGATAAAAAAATAATTGAGATAAAATATGTATAGTTGTCTGTATTTTGAAATAAAATGTGGATTTTATATTCAACATAAATGTTGAAATAAAATTTATTTTCACTTTTTATCTTGATTTTAACAAATATGAATATAAAGACAAAATTAATATATATTTTTATCGATAATTTATCATTAAAAAATATTAATCCCTTACCAAACTATCTCTCCAAATTTTAATGATTTATTATTATTTTTTTAATTGGTCATACAGTTTCATTATTTTTGTTGATTGGACATAATAATAATTCAATATCCTATACACAAATCAAAAATAAATTCAGTAGATACCATAAACAAAAATATCATAATCTGTACATAGGAACGTTTAAATACCAATTCAAATACAAAACTATGATTAAATTTCTTGAGAAAGCATGATATTTCTTCTAAAAATACTTCGTTGGAGAGTCTTGACACTTGTTGATCAAAGTTGGAAATAATATTAATAATAGCTGGGTAACTTAATGTATAATATTGTACCTTGTACACCCTCCATGTTTACAAACTTAAATAAGAATTTAGGGTTATTATGCAGGGGGAGCATCAGAGCATGGATCTTCTGTGTCCCAAACACATATAGTCCTAAGGGTCATTATCGTTCGGCCTGAAGCTTGAAAACCCGGCCCAAGCCCGTAGGGCCAACACCGGAAATGGGCTCAGGTCAGGCAGGCTGGGCCTGAATATGAGGCACGGACCTTGCCCCTAGGCCAGCCCGAACTAGTAGACATTGTCAACTAATGGATGTAATATTTTTTATTTGAAAATCCAATGTATGTAAATATTTTTTCAATAAATATAACATCTATTTAATTTCAACATTATTTTTTCAATTTTTGTATTATTTTGATATACATATACAAATGCACAATTTAAAATTGAAAAAAAAAATTTGTTCAAAATCGGAGCCCGCAGCCATCTATGGGCCCGAAGCTCGAGCCCAAACAGGAAGGCCCGTTCAGGCCCGGGCCCATCTGCAAGGCCTGGGTCTGATTTTTTGGCCCCAGGCTGGCCGGACAGGCCCCGCGGGCCTCGGCCCTGTTTCAACGGGCCTGACCGGCCCGTCGCCTATGCCTTATTATTAGTCCTATGTTTGCAAATATAATGTGGCAAAGGCACACTTCAAATGAAATTGTCTTTATTTTAATCAATATTTATGAAAAAACAATGCATACACATCCAAGTAGATTTGTACCGTCCATGTGACATTTTGTGATTGGTTTACACATGATTTTTTGTGTCCTTGATATAAATGATCCCATTCCAGACAAGCATTTTATAATTGATCTACACATGGTTTACGTGTCTGATACAGAAGACCTCATTTCACACAGTAGTAGCCCTCCATTTGTGCACCATCTTACAACCTTTTTTTATTTAAAAAAGAGTGACGGGCAAACATGTCTTAAATTTATAAAATAAGGCAGAAGCCAATAGTGAAAATACAACACAAAACCCCTACAGACCCATGAGGTCCAGTTTAAAACAAGTGCCAAAAAGAAGAAAAAACCAAGCAGAGGAGGTTTATGCCAAAAGCTCCGTTGAATAGATTTGCTGCTAACCTTCAATAACTAATTTTTCCCTGTTCAAACTCACTCTCCTCGCCCCAGCACAGGCTTATCTCCAATGCTTGATAAAATGCACCACCCATTCCCACACATTCTAGAAAATGCACTATATTGCAAATATTTGATTGGTGAGGCATAGCTTGATGAAGCTTGTGACAATACCATGATAAGCATTCCTTGTCAGGCATAAATTCAATAATTTGTTCCAATAAATATATTTAGGCTTAAAAATAATTGTTCTCAAAATAATTTTATTTCATTTTTACTCATGTAATTATTAATAATTATTATGTCTTTGTTAATAAATAATTTGTATTATTAATTTTTATGTTTTTGGATTTTAGATTAAATTTATCATTTTCATATTAATTTTTTTTTAAAAAATTTATATAAATATTATATTTGGTAAGGTAAAATATGCAAAATAAAAAAATAAGGGTAATTTGATCATTTTTTAATACTTTAACGGTTTTAATGAAAATTAACTAGGATGGTAAATATGCATAATATCTATAAATTCCAATAGTATAAAAATAAATAGGTTATTCAGAGTGGTATAGAAATAAATAGTATGTTTTTGGATGGTATACAAGCAAAAAATCCAAAAAACAAACATTATTTAAAAACACAAATAAAATAGGAAGTTAGTGCATATAAAGTTCAAATAGATTTATAATGTAACTGAATTGTAATAAAAAACATAAACTGTATAAATGCAAAAAAAAAATTCAAAAATATAATGCATATAATATTCAAATACATAAATTTTTTTTTTTTTTGACAAATGTAACTGACTTTTAAAAATAAGCAAATACTTTTCAAAATCACACTGAAAAAATAGTGTAATGCATATAAAATTTAGTTACATTTGTAAATATAATTGAATTTTAAACACCAGATTCAAAAAAAAAAAAAACAGTGTGATGATTAACCTAGCGAATAAACATGAAGATAACATAGTTCAAAGTTGAATCGACAGACATTGACAATTGAATCGCTCGAATCGATCGAACACAAAAACAGTAGATGAAAATGCTTATACGCCGTGGAATAGTTATATATCGTGTTTTCACAATATATAAACAATTCAATTGGTGTAACAAATGAGAACACACAATCCAATTGGAAAGAATAATAATAAAAAAAAACAAAAATGTGAGATTAAATGAGTGGCAAGATTACAAATAAAGTAAAAAAAAAGAAAAAGTAACTATCTCTTCGATTTAATTTGATTTGAAGGGATCAGTTATCCAAAAAATATAACCATCAAAAGGGTATATCAATGATTGTATATAGGGTTAAATGCATATAACCCCTTAAAAGTTAGTGTATATCTAAAAAATCTGTCATTTATATGAATATCCATATAACCCCCTCAAAATAGTCGATTAATACGAAAACCCTCCTACCGTTATCTTGTCAAGTAACTACGGTGGTTAAGTTAACCCAACATAATAAAATGACCAATACACCCCTCTCTCACCTCTTCATCCACAAACCTTGCCTCCGCTGCCTCATCTCCTCCTCCCTGTGCTACGTCCTTGAAAACATTCTCAACATCGCCGGATCTTACCTCCCCGACCTCTTCCTCCCCCATCATCGTCACCAACGACGTCATCCGCCTCTGATTTGTCCCCCTCCACCCCTCTCGCACGGCGGCCCCATTGTCCGACCACACCCAAAAAAGGTTTGATGCATCGATTAATTGTTTCTATTTATTATAGTTATTATATTAATAAGATTTCAATGAAATTTTTGGTGATTTTGAGGCTAATGCATTCTTCCTATGTGTTTTTACATCAATTGAACTTTGATATATTTAAATGGAGGAAAATTAAATAAATCTAAAATATAATTTTAGAAAAATATTCACTTGAAACAGTTGAATGGCACAACTATAAACATTTGCGCTTTTTGACATAATCACTTGGAAGCTTCAAAAGTATATGCAGGAGATCAAGAAGAAGAAGATCGGTTTATATAAATCAAGGGAAAATGAAGAAGATCGAATGAGGTTTATAGGACCAACCATGGCAATTGTCACAAACATGACCGCCGCGAAGAAGAAGAAGAAAAAGAAGGATCATTTTGTATTTTTTGTATAAAGTAGGAGGTTATATGAATATGTGAAATCAGAAAGTGAGTCCTTTTGGATTTATGGCACAAATCAGGGGTTATATGAATATTTTAATTAGCTTCTCATAACAAGGGCATTTTCGTCATAAACTTGGGTCATTTTGGATTTATGAAACAAATCAGGGGGGTATATGAATATGTAAATTAACAGCTGACAGAATATTTTTGGAATATTCTAATTTTTTTAATGAAATGTTAACCAGGGGCTAAGTGCTTAACCATATCAATTTTGAGAAGGTCATATGAATATTCACAAAAATGAGGTTTTTTTTTTATATACGCTAACTTTCAGGGGGTTATGTGCATTTAACCATTGTATATGTAGCACCTCATGGGTATATGTACGGGTCTAAAAACTATTAACAATATGGTTGGTGAGTATAACCGCATCCATGTCGCAGTAGAGTATAAAGGAGTGCATCCTTTTGCAAAACAGGACATGTAAAACTGTTCCGCAATAACAACCGACAGCACAACAATACGCACAGATCTCATACGCATCGACAATACACAGACGACGAGTGAGATATTTAAAAATAAAATAAAATAAAAATCTAAATCGAGCTTCATCAATACCGGCGATGGGAAGCCTCGACCAAGGTATGCCTCTCTCTCCATCTCAACCTCTCTTTCAAAACCCTAACAAACCCTAATCAATCTCTCTCTCTCTTCCTTCCCCTCTGCAGACGCACCTCCGGCGGCTCCCGCCTCCCCGTCCTTCCTCTCCGACCGATCCGCGAAGGTCTTCGTCGCTGGCCACCGCGGCCTGGTCGGATCCGCCGTGGTCCGGAAGCTCCAGTCCCTCGGCTTCACGAACCTCCTCCTCCGCACCCACTCCGAGCTCGACCTGACCCGTCAGTCAGCCGTCGAAGCCTTCTTCGCCGCCGAGACGCCCAAGTACGTCATCCTCTCCGCCGCCAAGGTCGGCGGCATCCACGCCAACTCCACCTACCCCGCGGACTTCATCTCCGTCAATCTCATGATCCAGACCAACGTCATCGACGCCTCCCGCCGCTCCGGCGTCGAGAAGCTCCTCTTCCTCGGCTCCTCCTGCATCTACCCCAAATTCGCTCCCCAACCGATCACCGAAGATTCCCTCCTCACAGCCCCTCTCGAGCCGACGAATGAGTGGTACGCGATCGCTAAGATCTCCGGGATCAAGATGTGCCAGGCGTACCGGATCCAGCACGGTCTCGACGCCGTCTCCGCTATGCCCACCAATCTCTACGGTCCGTGCGACAACTTCCACCCCGAGAACTCGCACGTGCTCCCCGCCCTGATGCGGCGGTTCCACGAGGCGAAGGTGAGAGGCGCCGAGAGCGTTGTCGTTTGGGGGTCCGGGTCCCCGCTGAGGGAATTCTTGCACGTCGATGATCTGGCGGACGCGGTCGTGTTCTTGATGGAGAATTACAGTGGGTTGAGCCATGTGAATGTGGGGAGTGGGAAGGAGGTCACGATTAAGGAGTTGGCGGAGATGGTGAAGGAGGCGGTGGGTTTCGAAGGGGGGATTGTTTGGGATCCGACGAAGCCAGATGGGACGCCAAGGAAGCTCATGGATGGGTCGAAGTTGGCAGGAATGGGGTGGGCACCGAGGGTCGAGCTCAAGGAGGGGCTCGCGGAGACGTACAAGTGGTACCTCGATAATGTGGTGAAGCAGTAAATTTGTTCTATCTCAATTTATGTTTCTTTGTCTTTTGGATTGATTTATTGATATCTATTTGTTTGCATTTTGTTACTGTTGTGTTGTATCAGTATCTATTTAAATGGTTACAGACTCATTTGGGTTACTTGGGATGGTTAAAATGGCTCTTTTCAACACTGTTTAGATTCTTGTCAGTAGAATAATTGAGTGAAAGATTTGAAATTTTTTGTTTGCTTTATTGTGGAGAGTGCATAAAGGGGAAAATTGGGTTGAATTTATACCTTAACTTTCCTGGATCTTATAAGCAGTGATGTTTATTGGTTCATCGTCAGTTCATGCTATCATTTCCATGTGTTGTTTTCTTGTTACTTCTTAGCATAATGTCATGCTCTATGATGATCCCACGTGTGATGAATCTGTCGAAGTCTTCGTTCTGCTTGATATGTAGTTTTGGTGGGTTTGTTTCTTTATTTTCTTTTAATCTATTTGTAAGATATTTATTCCAGTTTTAGAATTTGTCTACGGTTCGGTTGTATGATTTCCTTTGTATGTCCATTGAAACCTTCATTCTTTGATCTAAAAATTGTTCACTTTAATCGATCTTGTACATTCCGACAACTATTCTCTGACAGGGACTTGCATGTTCATGAAAGAATAAATATTGGTCCATCCTATCCACTGAAATTAGCTGCTACTTCTTTTTACTAAATATGATTTATTGAGTGTGAGTGATGCTTGTACAAGTGATTTAGATCAAGATAGACCCTTTTTGCGCATTGTTAGTTCTTTAATTTGAATGTTTGTATCTTCTGTGCGTATGGAGGACAGTGCTTTAGAGACGGATGCTTTCCTAGGAAAGCATCCATCTCTAAAGCACTGAAAGCCAAAACCAGTGCTTCCTTTGAGATGGCTGACAATAGAAGCTTTCCTTATCTAGTATTGACCAGAATAGTTGAAAATGTGGTGTGCCATGTAAAAATAAACCCAAGTCATGGTATCTTCGCATTTTCACCCAAACTGACTCTTTGGGGCTTGGACCATTGACTCAATGCTTGACAACTTAATTTGCAGCCAGCGACTTTCTTTCTTCTTTCTTTTTATTATGAGTTGGTGCTTTAAGATCTGAAGAAGCTTACATGGTCAACTGGTCAAATATCAATGCCTTGGGTGTAGGGACTGAACTAGATTTGAGCGAGTCTTTTACCTTACACCTCAAAAATGCTTATTCATGAACAAAGGAAAAGGTTCCTGGAAAACCCTTTTGACAAGAATTGACCTAGCTATGATGTCGTAGTCTGGGTTGGGCGTAAGAAATTTCTCACAGGGAAAAAGTTCATTCAGATGATGAGAGAAATGGTAGGGGTGATGGGAGTTATGGAAGCAAGAGCATCTGTGACAGACGTGCAACTCGAGTTAGAATTCATAAAGGTTTGGTGGACGATCATTCATGTAACAATACAATACAGTGGTTTATCGAAGGGTAGGAAGTTATGTTTTTGACAAGAATTGTGGGTCAGGCATAAGAAATTTCTCACAGGGAAAAAGTTCATTCAGATGATGAAAGAGATGGTAAGGGTGATGGGAGTTATGGAAGCAAGAGCATCTGTGACAGATATGCAACTCAAGTTATAATTCTTAAAGGTTTGGTGGACGAACATTCATGTAACAATACAATACAGTGATTTATCCAAGGGTAGGAAGTTATGTGTTGTGTGAAACACCTGTTTCATACATGTCCAGGACACCAACACAATGTTTAGCTGGGGAAGAAATTTTTTTTAAGGGATTAAAAAAAATTGCGTTGGGAGGTGCTTTGAAGTAAGAGTTATACGTTAAAGCTAACTCTATTGGATGTGGTGATTGCATAAATTATGTGGGCAACATCAGGTAGCTCAACAAAAGAAGCAGGATGAGCTTGACACCCAAACTTGGATGCAGAGAAGAGAATGAAATTCACTAGGCAACTACAATATGTGAAGCATGGTGGCTCCTAGTATGTAATGGGAAATTTAAAGTACTCCCAGTTCAACCACAACTCTGCTGTGACCATTGTTCTGTTTGTGTATCTTCCTTGGTGTCGATTTAAACAGCTTCATGTGTGAGATAATGAAGTAGTGAAAGTATTTTAGTTAAACAGAGGAGGAAGATTTTTTATTTTATTTTTTTGAGGAACAAATTCACATGAACAATTAGGATGAACAATGTGAGGTGGATATTGGAACACAATTATATTTATATTTATGTGAAATATCTTGGTAGTAGATGGAGACAGGGAGGGACACTTGTGCATGTCAGCATCATATAACCAGTTTCAGCACCTATATCATTCTTCATAATTCATAACTTATGTAATGTCTGCATTTGACAAATAATCAATCACCATTAGTCTCCTCACAATCATACATCACCTTCTCAGTGTTTCATGTGGTTTTCCTCATGCTGAAGCTGACTACATGCTGCATTTTGATATGGCTACTCATTCTGCAATCCCACTAATATGCCTTGACATTTGTTTCTGTAAATGTAAATTTCTCTCTTCTTTTAATGTTAAATAAAATCACATGTGGTGAGCTCCCAGCAAGGCAAATTTCTTCTTCTTCTTTAGAATAGTACTTGGTTATATTTTGTTTATGGTTTCATTACAGGCATCTTGTTTTTGCTGTGCATATTGTTTATTAGAAACCATATAAATCTTCAACTACTTGTCATCTATTTATCAATAAGTTTAATACTGTGTCGAGGGTTGATTATTGGTGTTCTAGCACATGAAAATAAACATCTTTTGGTATGTAAATGTATATATATTTTTAAAAAGAATTATGTCTCTTGTACTCAAACCCCTTGGTAAAGATAACGCATCTTTATGAGCCTATCAAGAGGTAGTTTGGTTGACTAACCATTTTGTTCTCTGTATTTGGACAATGGAGGGCTTCTTCTTCTTCTCAATAGTGTGAAAAAAAAAAAAACGTTTCAAATTTACTTTGTTAAAAAATTATTATTATATTTGATATTATCCATTTATTATTTTTAAATTTTTTTTGAGAAATTGTTGTGATCTATCGGTTGAAATTGTGACTTTTGTTAATAAAACCTATCTGTTTTCTCTCCTTTTATGGATCCAGAGCAGAATCAACCAATCATGTCCAATCTAATCACTCTAGAAAATGTTCCACCAAATCAATTATCTTATTTCCACCCAATCCAGTATCTTATTCACTCTACAAAACTTTTCTTTTACTTTTGAGCTAATCGAAGTAAGCAATGGAAGAAACTTTAGTTGCCTTGTGTGGAGTGGGTGGATTCTGTTCTGAAGATACTGTTTCATGTGTCTCGTGTCTCTAATTCAGGTTTTTCTCTTCCTTGTTTTAAAATTTAAATATGAATTTTTGTTTTATTGATTTAGTTTTATCATTTTTGATCTATTTAATCCAACAAATAAGCATTCCATTATTTGTAACTAGAAAAGAGTGTGGTGTACGTGTAGTTCACACGTGCAAGAAAATCAAATATCAAAAAAATGAAAATGCCTTACACAAAATTATAAGTCGTTTCATTACATTCTTTAAAATAAAATAAACTTAAATAAATCATAAAATTCACTTTAAAAATTAGGAAAATCTTACATCTAGTCACCTTTTCATCCCCATTTTTAGTGCACGCTGTCTGTTTTGATTTAAAAAAAAAACACTGATAACTCATCTCGAGAGATATTTTTATATAAGATGAAATATATATTCTAATAAATTGGATAGACTCATTTATAAAAAAAAATATATAATTTTTTAACAGCGTATGTATTTCATTAATGTGATCATAGGTAGATGATAAGGTGTAGAAGTTGGAAATGGGCTATGTGCAACAATGCTGCACATGGAGCAGTGGCGCGAGTGCCAGCCAGAGAGCAACCCCAAGCAGTGATCAAGTGAACTGTGCCCTCCCATGCATTATCAATATAGAAATGTTGACTCCAGAAGAGCTTCTCGTTTCTGCTCAACCACACTGCCCATAAAGCTCAACCACACCACATTTCAATAAAAATGTTAGGACCAGCTGTTTCTATGATTGATTTTACAATTTTAATATGTTTTGAAAAATTTTATAGCATATATTTATCTAATAAAATTTATAACTTCACAAAAACCGAAATATATATTTTTACATTCTTCATATATTTGATTTGAGAAATTATATATTTTCGTGAGTTCTTCCCTTGCAAGCCAGACACTTTTGGGTCTCTGTTTTTAAAATAAAAGAGAGAGAAAAAAGAAAAAAATATATAAAACACCGCGAGTCAGCTTTGAAAGAGAAAAAAAAAAAGAAGGCACGGTATGCAAAGAATAAAAGAGGGGAAAAAGAAAAAGAAAAAATCCCCACACGAATATATTATGAGTGGAATTGTTACGTTTTCAGTCTCTTGGTTCCTTTAATTTCTTTTTATTGGTTCACTTTTACTTTTTTTTTTTTTTAGTTTGTCCATTTCAATGCCTTTTTTTTTTTTTTTTTCTCTATCTGCGCACGGGCACCCTCGTGGGGGAATCGCTGACGTAAACAGAATCACGACTCACGAGATGGTTATATAATATTGGATTTCATCAGTTTTTATTGAAAAAATTGATACGTACCATATATGCAGTACTCACTGAATTCCATTTGCATCTTTTTGTGAAACTTGGGGTCTCCATGAGAAGTACTCAGATGAGGTGATGTTTTGAATGACATGTTTTTGGTTCGACACTTCACACTTCGACTGAAACATTGACATTTTATATTTTCCATGATCCTTAGCCCCATTTATTTCTGGTATAAAACTCTGAAAAAATCTAAATAATTCAGAATAAGAATTTTTAAATATTTATTTATTTTAGATAATTTTTAATAAAGTATGTTAGAATAAATCTTGATAAAGTGGTATATGGATTCCAATTAATCTCTGAAATTAAAGTTATGCTAGGTTATTCCACCCAAAGAATCTGTTGGTCCACTGTCAAATTAACTGTCATCATCTCTTATAAATCACCTATCAAATCATTTGTCATTGCTTTTTTACCTTTTATAAATCTTTATCCATACTTTATTCATATTTTACGTAAACAACAAAACATTTATTCTTACGTTTACCAAGAAGAAGAATTCAAAACACAACCAAACACAAAATCACTTTATCCTTATTTATACTCACTTATGCTTGGATAAATGCATACCCTAGAATAAAACCTATCCCCGTTCCAAACGGGGGCTTAAGCTCGGTTTGACGGTGATTTTATTTTAATAAAAATATGTATCTTATTAGATAATTTATACTATTTTTAAAAAATTTAAAACATGTGTAAACTGAAATTGAGGTTGAAAAATAAAACTGTAACTAACATTATCTTTTTTTTCTTTTTTCTAATAAAGTATATATTTCATGAAATTTCATAAAAAAATGAAGGGCAAATTAATTTTGAATTTTTTTTTTGTTATTTTTAAAGTTTTCTCAAAATTTTAGTATGTTAAAACACTCACACTGTGATATTTTCTTTTAGTTCATTCAGTTCGGTGTAATGCCCGTTAAATTTATATAT
Source organism: Acorus gramineus (assembly GCA_030737835.1). Classification (NCBI taxonomy): domain Eukaryota; kingdom Viridiplantae; phylum Streptophyta; class Magnoliopsida; order Acorales; family Acoraceae; genus Acorus; species Acorus gramineus. The sequence continues at coordinate 13,800,836 of CM060852.1, read as the reverse complement.
ATAATTTAGTTAACAATGAATAATGTATGAGTTAATAATGTACATAGGATGCATAACAAATATATATGGTTGAATAACTATGTACGAGTTGATATGTAAACACAATGATTAATAATGTACATATGGTATTTCATAGAACATGCAACGAAAAATGGATGGAAGGACAAAAAAATGTAACTAATAACTTGATAGTGAATTTCATATTCTAAAAAACCAAAAAAAAATAATAATAATTGAGGGGTTGAAAGAGAATAGGTACTCCAAGTTTTCTAATTAATTGTTCATCCTGTGGTGTTGTTAGGGTTGAACTCCACACCTTGATTTTAAGAATATTAACTATCTTGATTTTTAGCGAAATGATTACATGAAATATTTTATAATGATCTCATAAATAGTAAACTTATAACATTTATTTCTGACTGTTTGCCCTATTTTGGACAGGAAAACATGTTAGGTGAAGTTGTTTTATTAGTTCAAAAAGCAATGAACCCTACAAGGGCAAAACAGCTTTAAAGCTGATCATTTGTTCGAGCATCTCCTTTTTTAGCCTTTTTTTTTTTTATGGGTGTTTGTTACACCTATATCCATTTTCAGTTACAATTCCAGCTTTATATGCGTTGATAGATTTCTATTGACGCATATGCTCACGTTAACAAGTCATATACTTCGAAAGAATTTTTTTACGTTTTTTATAAATGCATCCATGGATTGAAGTATATGCTTCATTTTTTGTAAAAGCATGTACCTCATTAGATGATGTATATTATTTTTTAAAAATTCAAAACACATGTAGACTGGAATTGAGGTTGAAAATAGAGTTAAATGTAACATTATCCTTTATTTATATATAAAACTTTGTTTAAGCCTCAACACGGTCACAACTGTAAAGACAGCACTGATGGGAACTTCACATTATTAATATTAAACAACAATACTTTAAAAAGTAAAAGCTAAAGCATTCCCTTTCTTTTGGTTACATTTACATGATCAAAGGACTCCAATGCACGCTTAGATTTTGGAATTTCAATTCACTCATTTTAAACATCAGGCCCGTATTGTATAGTTCCTTATTCTGGAGTTACCTGACCTCAGGTTTTTTCAAGAAGATCGAATAACAACTGGAATAAGTGATTTTATTTTATTTTATTTTTTAAAATGATATGTCCAGTCTTATATGTAACCCATTCACAACCTTCATCGGTTTTCTTTTAGAAAATATGTACTCATTAATTGAAATACATAATGTTATAAAAAAATGAAGTATGCATTAAGATACATACACTAATATATTTTTTTCTTAAAAAATTAATTTTTAAATTTTGATACATTGTAATAGTGTAGTAAATACAACACTTCATAGTGTAAAGGTGACTAGGGGACCGTTTCTAAACTGCAAACAGGACTGCAAAATGGATTGAGTGTATCAGCATTTTTGTTTTAATTTGAAACTCTTTGTGGGCATGTTTAACCAATATCAATGCCTCATTTTTAGAGAGTGAGCTACAGTTTGTTTTTATTTAAACATACACATATATAATATTAAGAGTTCCAAATCACTCTAGTTTATTAAATTAAAAAACTATTACATTGGATCAAATATTATTCAATTTATACATACATGAAAAATAGTTAAAAGGGATAGTAGGCATATCTTTAATCACTTACGGATGATTTTGAGTTGGAACTTATACCCCATGTGAAAACGGATTTAGCAGTTTTTGTGTTTGCAGATAACTGTTTTTTTTTTAAACTGTTTCTATACAGAAAAACAAGGGCCAAAAGCTGTAAATAGATTTCTTTGAAAAAATATCTAAAACCTAAGTTTTTGAGAGAAGCTGGGGAGATACAGCTTTCTGCAAAATCAGTCTTAAATTCAGTTTTTACCTAAAATCAATTTTGCAATTACGCAACCAAACGTAACTTTATGCTTGTAGAAAATATAAAGTGTAAAAGACATTTATCAACTAAAATATAACTAAATTGAATATTTACTGCTGTTGTAATTTATGATTATCCGTAAGTAATGAAAAAATGAGTTCATGAACAAAATCTATATGTAGAAGGAAAAAAAGCTTCAATCGCAACTCAACCAAAATGAATTTATCTCATTCACTGTCTCAAAAAAAATAAAATAAAAATAACGTCTTAAGTCTCAGGTTTAAGTCACGATATAACAAAATCAATTTTGCATCCTCTCTAAAATTTAAAACAATTGCAATTCTTTTTATATATATAAAAACAATGGACCCTGACTTAATTTTTTTTTTTTTTTTTTTTGCTTGAAGCATTTCTTCCCATTACTATTCATTAAAACATTTTTTTTTTGGTGCTACCTCCAAAGCAAAGTGTGATGATTGATTGCAACATTATTTTTGAAAACCTATCCAAATTCACATCTCTCCTTCAGTCACCATAAAGTCCAATGAAACATAAAAAGAAAAAGAAAACATTCCCTTCGTTTTGTTCATGAGTGAGGACACCAACAACTACTGATGGTAATAGTGAACACTCATTGCATGGTAGGCCTCAAAATATGTGTTTTATTCTTTACATGTGATTTCTGGAAGATCACACAATTCACAGCAACGAAGTATTTTCCGGTACGTACCTTATAAATTGCTTGCTGTGTTTTTTTTTTTTTTTTAAAAAAAAAGTTCAAATAACTAGTAGTTATATAATACTCGGAATTTGTCTTGACTAGTTTTGGGCAAGGCATTGTGCTAATTTTGTATGAAAAAAACATTTTTTTTAATAGTTTTTATGTTATTTGTAGAAGTGATGCAAAATGACTATCTTTGGTTAGGCGATTGCGCAGTTTTTGCGATTGCAGAAAGCTGATTCTACAATCATACAACCAAACAGTTTTACAATCGTAGTTTTCTGCAAACAGATTTCAAACAAATAGTGCCTAAAATTTGCTATTTGAGAAAGCTGAGGGAAGACAGCTTACTGCAAAATCAGTTTTAAACTCAGCGATTGCAGAAAATTAGTTTTGCAATCGCGTTACCAAACACTACCTAAGAAATAAATTGTAGTTTATGCATGTGATGAAAAATAAAAAATAAAAACTAAAATTTTGTTATTTGTCATCACAGAAAATGGTGAAAAATAGAACTATCAATTATTTCATTTATAAAATTGTTTATATGCTAATTTAATTATAATATAATATTGTGTGTGTGTATCATATCACATGCTCAAACAATATACCACATCATAAAACCAAATGAGGAGAAGAAAAAAATGACTGTGAGAATATGTTCAGCGAAGAGTTATTATGTGAGATCCTAAGGTAAAGTAAAGATTTTTGAACTGAAATGAAGTCCTCTCACCTTCCATTGTGAAATAAATTGTTCCCCTCCTCCCCTAACATAACCCAAAAAAAAAAAGAAAAAAATGAGATTTTTTTTTTCACTTTTTATTTAGCACATACACCTTGTTTTTAGATGATCAAAAAAAAAAAAAAAAAATTTCCTCATTCATTAGCATGTATGATTTCCTTCATACATAGTACATACACATCACCCATGCATGAAAAAGTAGGAAAAAAGAGAGGCCCCTCTCTGTGCATCTGAGACAGTCTAAAAGGAGGGAGACCCGCATCACCATCTCCATTATTCACATTCGACGACCATCACCAACACAAAACACCCCTTCTCATCTCTCTCTCTCTCTCTTTGCAACCCCTTCAATGGCACTCGACCTCCCTTTGTTTCTCCTCCTCTTCGTCTCCTGGGCTTCTCTTTCTTCCTCTTTTGAGCCTCGCAACCATGAAGGTGTGGGCATGGACTAGTTTTATTAATTCTTTCTTCTTCTGTTCTCTTTTGTTTTTCTTGTCTTCATTAGTCCTTTATTTTTATTGATTTTGGGTTTGCTGGGGCTTCCATTTCAGTTGAAGCGTTGATTGGGATAAGAAGAGCTTTGATTGACCCACACGGGGTCTTGAGCAACTGGGATGAAGACTCTGTCGACCCTTGTAGTTGGACCATGATCACTTGCTCCACTCAAAATCTCGTCATTGGCCTGTAAATCTCTCTCTCTCACTCTGTTTTGTTTGTTTGTGTTTCAGTGAAAGCTGATTTTTAATCTGTTTTGGGTTTTGCAGGGGAGCTCCTAGTCAGAGTCTATCAGGAACTCTATCTGGGTCAATAAAAAATCTCACCAATCTTCAACAAGTGTGAGCAACAACAAAAAATCTCATCTGGGTTTCTCTTAAATCATCCAGATTTATTGTTTAATATCAGAATTTCACAGGTTACTGCAGAACAACAATATATCTGGAGAAATCCCAGTCGAGCTCGCATTGCTTCCAAAGCTTCAGACTTTGGACCTCTCTAACAACCACCTATCCGGACCAGTCCCCGAATCATTTGGTCTGCTTAGCAGTCTTAGATACTTGTGAGTCATACATGCAGTCAATACACAAAATCCAAACAAACAGCTCTTGTTTTCACTGTTTTGTTTTATTTTGTTGTGTAGGAGACTGAACAACAACAGCCTGTATGGAGCCTTCCCGATGTCTCTCTCCAAAAACCCCCAGCTGTCTTTCTTGTACACATCTCCACTTCCAATCTTTAGTAGTTCTGAATGAAAACAAAATTGGGTTCTCTTTCTCTCTCTCTGTTTTTTATACATTGTTCATCTGTTTCAGGGATTTGTCTTACAACAACCTCTCTGGTCCAGTCCCCCAATTTCCCGCCAGAACATTCAAGTCAGTCCTCTTCTTTTGTGTTAACTCAGTCTCTCTGTAACCGCTGAAACTGATTATCTTTTTCACAGCATTGTAGGAAATCCATTGATATGTGGAATCCGTTCAAACGAGGATGTATGTTCAAGAACGAGAACTCCAGTCCCTCTCCCTCTCTCTGTTGACTCCTCCTCTCAAAGTAAATCTCTCTGTTCCAAACAAACTATGTACACAATTGTTAGAATTTATAGTTTTCAGCCGGGGTTATGCGATAAAATATTCATAGAATAATCCTAATGTGTTCATGAAAATTTAACTTAGGCATAAATATATGAACCGAAGCATAAATAAACACGTTAACACGGTCAAGACTGTAGAATGCACTAAAGCGGCAAAAACTGACTTTTGCAGATAAACCCAGACCGCGAAAACTAGCCGTTGCGATTGGAACCAGCGTGAGCTTCACCGCTGTCACCCTCTTCTCGCTCGCTCTGCTGTTCTTCTATCGAAAGCACAAAAAAAACAACCAAACCGTTCTGGGCATCAACGGTACGGAGAGGTTGGGGAACCTGCGACAGTTCGGGCTGAGAGAGATGTTGACGGCTACGGACGGCTTCAGTGAGAAGAACGTATTGGGGAGGGGAGGGTTCGGGATTGTTTACAGGGGAAGATTGGGGGACGGGACGATGGTGGCGGTGAAGCGGTTGAAGGAGGTGGGAGGGGTTGTTGGGGAGAAGCAGTTCAAGACGGAGATGGAGATGATAAGCTTGGCTGTGCACCGGAACTTGTTGAGATTGATCGGGTACTGCGTTAGCACGAATGAGAGGTTGCTCGTCTACCCTTTCATGGCTAATGGAAGCGTCGCTTCCAGGCTCAGAGGTTGGTGTGTTTTTTGTTTTTGGTGGGGGATTTGTTTAAAATCTAATTGATCGAATCAAAGAGAGGGTGATCTAAGTTCATGTCTAATTATTACTCAAATCTATACTTAAATTTAATTAACAATTTAAATAAAGAAATTGATTTGATATTCTGTATCTCCAATTTTTACTTTGTGTTTATTTCGGTCTTTTCAAAAAAGAGTCCTCATCTCTTTCTATTATTCATTGAAAATTGGGTCAAGTTGGATCAATGTGTCTCCTTTGATAATTTTTTAGAAATTTTTTGGTCTGATCATTTGAATTTGGTTCAAGCGTTGTTGAGGATTTTCTAGCTTTTTATTCAAATTTGATATGTGTTGGAGATGCTCTAACTCAGAACATTCAACTTGAGGAATTTGATATGGGTGTGAGTGTAGGAGTTAGCATGATCTAAACTAAACAAACATTTACAAGAGAGCGTCGACAGACTCAATCCAAAAGCAATCACTCAATCGCCTATGCATTGTAATAATATATACATTGAGATATATTAAAATGCCTTCTAGAAAATAAAATAAAAATTTCATAAACTGTACTATACAGTATTACAGTGTACATTTTTATACTTTATAACAATATGTATTTCAATGTGCGATTGATATCTAGCAAAGCCACCTTTGGAGTGGACGTCGCGGAAGAAGATCGCGTTGGGGGCAGCGAGGGGGCTGCAATACCTTCACGAGCAGTGCGACCCGAAGATCATACACAGAGACGTGAAGGCCGCGAACGTCCTCCTCGACGACCTCTGCGAGGCCTCCGTCGGCGACTTCGGCCTCGCCAAGCTCCTCGACCACGGCGAATCCCATGTCACCACCGCCGTCCGCGGCACCGTCGGCCACATCGCGCCGGAGTACCTCTCGACGGGCCAGTCCTCCGACAAGACCGACGTATTCGGGTTCGGGATATTGCTGCTGGAGCTCGTGTCGGGGCTCCGCGCACTCGACTTCGGCAAGTCCGCCAACCCCAAGTTCCCCATGCTCGACTGGGTATGTACACCAATCAATTTTTTGTTTCCCTTGTCATTGGTCTGTGGATCGATTATTGGAATAATTAATATCTGTATTTTTGTTTCTAATCAAAAGAATAAAAAAAATTATCTGATAGTGCAGATATGTCAAATCAGAAAAATATCTGAATTTAAAGTATATAATAAAATTTAGTACTGTTCAAATATAATTATCATACACGATTAATTATATCTTAATTTTTTTTATGTATTTATGATAATCAAGAAAAATGTAAGAAGTCCTAAACTCTTATTTTAATTTTCTCATCTTTTTTCAATTTGTCACTTTGTCACTCAATTAGTGTTCATATTTCAATATATAAATTATTTAAAAAATACTTGACTTCACTACTAATATAGAAAAAGATTTGTTCAAACAAAAAAATTCTGTATCCAAATGATTTAGAATAAAGTTAAATAAGAATGGATCCTCTGACTTATCACACATTTGTTTTTTTGTTATGTGTCATCCGTCGATCTAAGCACTTACTGTTGAGATTTTCATTAATACGCACTGAGATTTAAAAAAATCCCTATTTATCATTGACAAATGTTGAGTGAATTCACGTGACATGTATTCGTGGCCTTGGGACTGGGCCCGTTCAGGTGAGGAAGGTGTGGCAGGAGAGGAAACTTGACCTATTGGTGGACAAGGACTTGAGGCCGGGAAGCAACAACTACGACAGGATCGAAGTCGGGGAGATGGTTCAGGTTGCGCTCCTCTGCACGCAGTACCTGCCGAGCCACCGCCCCAAGATGTCTGAGGTGGTCCGGATGCTGGAGGGGGATGGGCTCGCGGAGAAGTGGCAGGTGTCGCAGACCTACTCAACTTCCGGAGGACCACCACCACTTGTTGGCGGTGCTTTGGATGTGCCTCTGATCACAATGGATGGTGTTGATACCGATGATGATGATGTGGTGGAGATGGAGCTGTCTGGTCCCAGGTGACAGTGAATATAAAAAAAAGATGTGAAATGTTTTTTTTTTTTTTTTGTAAATTTTTTATTTTATTCAAACGTGTCGATGATGTATAGGGAGTGGGGGAAGGGGGGCAGTGAATTTCCTTGGTTGTGGAGAAAGCCATTGCAAGATTATTATTTTATTTACTATTTACGAGTAGTTTATTTTTTAGAAAAACAAACCAAATAAAACCTGGTATATTGTTTGAAATTCATGTAATTCTCTGTTTTTTATTTAACTCAACAGTTGTATCAATCTAAATAACCCCCCTAAACTAAACTTTTATTGAAAAATAAAAAATATTGTGTAAATATTTTATTTTATTGATATTAATTAAAAACACAGTATACAACAAACCCCATACCTATTGATTAAATGCGAAAACTTTTCATACATGACAATTTTATTTTACCGAACCGAACAATGGCAAACGTTGCATTTCTGATGTTGTATTACATTTTATTCAATAAAAAAGTCGTGTTCTAAATTTTTCAAAGCATATGTATAGCTGGCGAAAAGGTTATACTCTCTTTTTAAAAGTGGGATCACTTAAATGACATTTGAAACTCCCTTCTAAATAGGCCAAAAGAGTCCAGGTCAAATTATGAAGAAAAGAAGTTCTTTTTATTTTTATTTTTTTCTGTTAAGTTTAAATTTGTTTCGGTGAAAGTATAAGCATAAATTTATACGATTAGGCTAAATTCAGGAATTCATAGTTAACATAAATAACAAAAAGTGAAAAAGGTCGATTTGCCTCTTTAATTATGTTGGTGGAAGGTTATTTAGATTTTTATATTTTTGTGGGGGGTTACATGAAAATTATCCCTTACATTTTATTTATTTCTGTTGACTTGGCGCATGCGTGTCGGGCGAAGGGACGAAACGTCGTTCTCGATGTAGCGGACACGAACGCCTGCTACTTGTCTTTCGAGGGGGTGAGGAGACACGGAGGGTGGGAATTTGCGGAAAAGCCCTCCGCTTGCCCCAAAACTCACTTTGTACCATACCACCTAGCATGGACTGGAACTGCCTGCTCTGTCTTTGGAGGCCCTGCAAAGGTCGTAACGAGGGTTGAAGTTTTGATCTTCTTCTTCTGTTCCTCTCCTATTCTCTCATCCACAGAGATTATATCCCGTTTGGATATAAAATAGGACTTATTTTTAGGTATACAGTTATTCCGGTATAAGTGAGTATAAATAATGATAAATTGATTTTGTGTTTTGTTGTGTTTTGAATTATTCTCGTTGGTAAACGTAAGAATAAATGTTTTATTGTTTAGATAAAATGTGGATAAAGTATGGATAAAGATTTATAAAAAATGAAAAAATAATGATAGTTGATTTGACAGATGATTTATAAGAAGTGATGACAGCTGACTTGACAGTGGACCCACATATTCTTTGGGTGGAATAACCTAGGATAACTTTAATTCCAGGGGTTGGTTGGAATCCATATACCACTTTATACCAGTTTATTCAGGCATACTTTATCCTTGGGTATACTGTGTTTCCAAACAACCTAATAAGCTTATTCCGATTTATTCCATTGTTTATCTAGGTTTATTCAACATCCAAACGGAGGCTAAAAGATTAAGCCCATGCTTGATTTAAAAATAAGCTCAGAATATAATGAAATTAATCAGAAAAATATGATTATGGATATACCAGAATTAACTAGTATAAAATCATACATAGAATTAACTAGTATAAAATTATTATATAATTAAATTATTTCAAGTTATTCAAATAAAAAGAAAATGTTAATCCACTATCAAATCAACTATCATCACCTCTTATAAATCAACTATAATTATTTTTTTACTTTTTATAAATCTTTATCCACACTTTATTCACATTTTATCCAAACAATAAAAAATTTATTATTACGTTTCTCAATTAGAATAATTCAAAACACAATCAAACACAAAATCGTTTTATTCTTCTTTATACTAGAATAGTCATAAATCTCAAAACAATTTAATTCTCAGTATAAACATGGCCGAGTGTTTTTTTTTTTATATGGAGTGGGGTGAGTGATAAGGGGTGAGAGTAAAGCTCCTCTTATAAAAACACATAAATTACTGTTGCACACCTATGACTGACAAAGATCCACAACAATTTTACCTGTATCCAATTTGACATCTCTTACTTGAAAAAATAGAACCCTGAAGGCCGCCACCAACAATAAACTGCAATTATTGATACATAAAAGAAACCATATGTTACATTTTATGCTACTGGATCTAGCAGGGGCCAAAAATAAAAGGCCTTGCTACAAAGGAGGAGAAGAATGCATAAGAACATCAGCTGACCAATCACTCGTGCCACCGTATATACATTACCTAGAATTTCACTACCCTCTTGTGTTTCTCTCTGAAGATCTTCTGATTGCATCTCAATGCGGGGTCTACAGAAATCCTGTGTAGGGATTGTGGGATGGATATGGAGGAACCGCTGTTCCTGCAAATGGGTTCCCAAATGGATTTGTAGGGTCTGATGCCATCATCTGCTGTGGCTGCTGCGGCTGCTGTGGTTGCATCATGAGAGATTGTTGTTGAGCCATAGCTGCCATTTGAACATTGGTTGGAGGGGCGACATTGTTGGAGGCATAGAAGGGGTCATACTGTGAAGCTCCGAAGGGGTTTGGCGCAACCTGCCCCATGTGGTAGTTCCCATTCTGATTTACTCTTCTCACCATCGCATCGTCATACAAACTATCCAATGTTAATTTATCTAGACCACCAGCCTGCAAGGCCAACAAGGGCAAGGATCAGGGATCAAGGCATTGATGCAGATCATGATAACCTTTGGTAGATGACAGGTAACAACCAGCATGATGAAAGGATGAATAACAAAACAGCATTGCTTGCACTATCATGGAACAACCTTAACATTAGATTAAAAAGTAGATTGGGCAGATTCACAGGAAAAAGGAAAGATTCAATTAACTATGATCATGTAACATAATTGTCAGCTGAGACAAGATTAGCCCAAGAATGGTTCACTAACAAATTCAAATTATAGATTATTTGGCAAATTTAACCGTATTTCTTCTTGCATTATAGATGCTCCTGAAAGTATAATTGTGAGCAACTGTTAAAAGGCATGATGAAGAAGGAAGGATCAATATAAAGAAATAAAAGGGTCTTGTGATGGGAATCACATTGAGGTTCGCACTTCCCCAGGTAATGGTCGAGCTCTGAGGCTTTTCTTCACCGAATAAAGGGTGTCAAGGAAAAGAAGGGGTTCAGATGGCTCATGTACATGCATACAAGCTTTGGACCATGCCTATAATATGTCTGTATATACATGTGCACCATATTGGATCATCACACTCGAGACCCCATGCACTTGGAACTTGCTCCTGGAATAGTTGGCAGGCATCAAACGCCACCTCTGGATTGGATGACAAGGCTTGCATGGAACATCCCCGGACAAAATGCCCAAGTGCCTTGAGTCATAGTTGTTCAAACACCCTAAAACACATGGGCCACACCGAAGAGGAATACCAGGGACGTGTGCATCAACTAGACATCACATCCGGTTCGGTTGGTTCATGACCAGACAGTCTGCCTGGATGGGTTGGGTCGTGCCTGGTCAGAGCACACAGATCGCTCATAGTTTAAAAGATGATGGAGTAATCAATCAATCCATATCATTAATTGTTTTTCAGGCCCAAAATGCACTAGTAGGCCAACAATATGCAATTAATAAGCCCAATGGTAAGTTTTTCAAAGATCCTTTTAGCCATTAAAACTTGCAACACCCATAAAAAAGCCTAAAATCTCACCGAACCCTTTGATGGCGCTTGTCTTGCTCTACAAGCTATGAAAGGTTTCTAGAAGGAAAGTTTGGGAGAGAATTGGTAAGAGATTCCTTGTGAGATGGCCCTATCATCAATGGACATGTCACATGTGGCACACTAGAATCCCCTATACTCCTCTAGCATGGTTGTTCCCCATTTAAAGCTATTATAGCATGTTTAGTTTGTCCAACTATCATCTCTTCATTGCACCTCCTTAATGAATGAGTGTTGTAGCTATGTAACTCCATTCAAAATGGTTGTATTGATCTATAGTGATTGTGATTATAAGTGCGGTACACCAACCAAAAAAGTTGCATGTTCCTGAATCACATGACAGCACATTCAGGATTAAGAGCATTAACCAAACTACAACAACAAACAGAAAAACTTTACCAGCTTACTCTCCACCAAAGCACTTGCATTAGAACTTTGTACTCCAACAAGTGCAAGCTCCCACCCAGAAGTTCCACTTGTGAAATCAAGCGTATTTGAATTTTGTGATGAATTCTCTGTAATGGGTAGACAAAAAAAAAGTCCAAAAGAGGGAGTTGTCAGAAAGTATTACAAACAGTCATTTAAGAAAAAAAGGAACACCTACGATCTGTGACAATAGCAAGTGCAAGAGCATTCTTCTCATCCAATTCTGCTGCATCATTGCTGAACTTGTCTAATCCCTGTGATGAGCCAGATGAATGAAGGCTACAAATAAAAGATTTTCAATTTTTTGAGGATATGGAAGAGATCAGAGTGTAGTCTCACCAAGAGATCAGTAACTGGTGTTTCAATGATTGGTGTTTCTACTGGTGGCTCATTGACCTCGCTCTTAGGTGGTTCAGGTGTTTCCATGGACGATTCAGGTTTTTCTCTGTCATTTATCTCTTTCTTGTTCTCAATTGCAAGAACGACTTTGGGAGGCATGCTTTTCTCATCGTTTACCTGAATATAAAATAAAATCATTATAATCTGACTAAGAACTATGGAAAAATGTTGTGTTGTTTTTTGGTCTGTGCAGCAGTTAGCAAGACAATTGCAAAATTGACATCCAGAAGCACAAGTAGGGCACCAGAATTATCAGTCAAATTATAAGTCTTCAAAATAGCAATGTAAGCAAGCATAGACAAGATGCAAGACATATTTCATCATTTTCATTGTCTATTAGAGGACAGAACCATCCATAATTAGGAAAGCAGTAAAACTTTATTTGAATAAAACGCAACAGAGCATGGTCAGCCAAAATGACAACAAAATATATACATATGAGGCTTAATCTACTTAATAATCTGTGAATGGATTATAATTTATAAATATGTCGAATTATAAATGCTTCATGTCCAGTGGGTCATAGAGCAGGTACATGGACATGAGTCACAGACGTGCCAAGATAGAGATACAATGACATGGCAAATCTTGAAAAACTAATGCATGGATCCATAAAAGACACGGGGATAAATAATAAATAAACAAATAAATAAAACATATGTTATATTACAATACTAAAAAAACAAGCACGCATCTATGAACTATAAAAGTTGATATAACATCAGTAGTGTGTCAACTATAACTCCATTAAAATTCTAACATTATTCAATTTCATACAAGCATAAAACATTACAGTAGTTATATAAAGGAAAAAAAATATAATGTTATGGCGCATAAGTATTGCGTGTCAGCACTGTGTCCATCCTGCCTTCAAGGTGCATATGAAATTAAAAAAAACAATTTTCATATTTTGGACACGTACGGATGTGTCTGTCTGACACGTGTTTGATGTATGTCATGCTGTTTCCATGTTTGATACATGTCACATACGGGATGTCCATTAAAGAGTCTGTGCTCCTGGCCATTAGCTGACCATGTATATCATAACACAGATCCCCACTTCATACACTCTTTAGGAAGAAATAATCCAATATTCCCAAATCTCCCAACTCAGATTTAATGTGGAAGATACTAAAAGATTTAACATACAAATAGCACTGCCTACATCACATTCTTCAAGAAATTTAAATTCTGAGCCTCTGTATTTCCTTGTCAAAATGGGTCATGCACAAAATCATTTAAAGCAATAGGACAAACCACATTGCGAATAAGTGGAGTCGACCGAGGAGCCTCCTTCACGTATTCCTCCATTGCGGTGACAAAAGATGCAGGAGGCTGCAGGTGGATCAAAGCGCCAAAACTTAAATAAGAAGCTGATCAGCAAAAGATTAGGCACACATACATTACAAACATCATTGAATCTATTTTTCAGTAAGTACATGTTCCCAACCAGTTCGATTTTAATGAACTTCTGTTCCCTTCCAAGATCAAGTCCCTTACATACTTCATAGAACTCAGATAATCTCTCTGCCTGCAGTATGCAGTTAACCTGTGAATCTTTGGGTGTGACAAGAAGACAAGAGTACCCAGTGGAAGAGATATATCCATCACAACAATGACGGAATTTTCACGGACTTGACCTATAACAAGTACCTGATGCCCTGCTTTCCGGTACATTTCAAGTGCTCTAACTGCATCATGGCGCTGCATCTCAAAAAACTGATGCAAAAGCATATTACTAGTTATCTATATAAAAATAAATAACACATGAGAGAGCTGACAGCTAACCTTATCAACCAAATTGAGAGTACAATCATTTATTGCATTGTATATTTTTACACTTTCACTAGCAACCTGCACAGAGATGACCCTAAGAGAAAACATACTTTAAGGAAGACAAGCTTGTATATTAAATGCTTCAGATGCTACTTACCATTGAAAGTGCAAATCGGATCACATGATTATAAAGAGATGCTCCCTCTGGCTGCATAAAAACAATATAAGCAGTGCTGACACACAGACAACATAGGGTATCGTGTGTAATCTAAGAAGTAAAATTCCCCAGAAATAAAATATTATAGCCTATCTTCTGCATAATGTTGAGAGTCTGTGTAACTACCTGGCAAGCTAAAAGACGGAAAAGAAGCTGCTGCAAAGCAGGTAATTGCTCGAGCAAGTCAAAAGTTTCTAGTTCTCTACTTTTCTGCAGACAGATCATCGCGATAACAAAATCAGTTCAGTTTATCAAACCCTTGCATGACGCAAAACATGAGTATGCACATCTCATCCATCCACTCAATGCTCAATGAAATTCCGAAATTACAGTCAAGAGAGAAGTATGTGCAGCTTTAGCACATCTATGACTTTCAAATTTCAATGCATGACATCATTCTTTGGTAAGACCAGCATAGACTACGACACAGCAAAACTATCCGTCAAAAGATACACCTTCCTTAGACAGCACCTGGACAGGAATCACAAATACAAACATTTACTAGAAAGTGGGAGGATAAAAAGTTCAAACCGCTTACAGATCGCTCTGTTTCAACATCACATTTCAGTACGCGGCAGCACTCCAGCCGCTCCTCTAGGTAAAGAGCATACAAGCGAACCCAAGCAGAATAGTCCCAAGCTTAACAGAACAGTTAATAACAAAAAATTTCAAAATAGATTTTCACTTGAAAATTTTAGAAAAGATGGTACAAAAACAGATGGTACCATTTGGACTTGAGTCATCCTTGAAGTGAGATAGGTTCAACATATGGCCTCTGCTTCTGCTATAGTTGATGAGCTCCTCACGAAATGAGGGATCAACCTCCCTCAAAGCACGGTGTAGAACGATCAAAGTTTTCAAGGCAACCTATGAAACTCAAGAAAATAAGCAGGTTGCTAAAACAGAATTGACTAAACAGCAAGTCCAAATATCTGAAGAATGTTTTTTTTTTTTTGAAGACACTATCTGGAGAATGACTGAATAGGTGGAACACTAGCATAGATCTTGGAAAACCATTCTGATAGTAGATTATAGTCCTAAATGGGCAAAAATTTTGTTTTACTTTAAAAAATCTATTTTTGCACCACAAAAAAATCACCATCACGTAGTATCTTTTTCATTTTATTGATCAATAAGAGAAGCTAGATACTACTATTTTATTTAATTCTTTATTCATTTCATTTGTAAACATTAACCCCAACAACTAAAAGATGATATTGAGCCCACCCAAACTGGAGGCTAAAAGGGTCACAATATATAAGCAACATGATGAGGACAACAATAAGCAGACTCTTAGAATACACAACCATTGTGGATGACATCAGCCCAGCACTCCATGTCCAGTTTGGCAATAAAGAAATTTAGATCATAGCTTGCATGCAACATATGGTAATTCTATACCTAAGCATGGGAGTGGCCTCTTTATATACATTATTTCATAGTATAAATTATTTTGACTTCTTGATTTCCATCCAAAACACATTAGTATGTTTTCCATTGTACAAATACAAAAAATATGAATATGAAGTAGGTAAAATATGTTTAAACCCTGAATTAACCCTAACATAATGCAAATTCCCTCTTGACATTTCGGATGCAATTAACTATTGTGCAGTTGCTTAGGTGTGGCTTTTCGAATTAATGATTGGTCACTTACAGGGAAAATCTTCTAAACTTCTCAAAAGAGCTAAGATATTAAATTAGATTGGCAAGTAAAGAAACACAAAAAAAAAAAGTCAATTGCAGAAACATACAGCCCAATTGTGTGTCTTGGCAAGGCGTCTAGCAAGACCATTGATACAATATGCAACATCCGCACGAGGTCTTGCAGCTGAAACCGCATCAAAAATAGCTGCAGAAACAGTTATATACTGTATTATTATTGCACTTTTGATAAGCATCTTCACTACTCTAAAAGTTGCAAGAACAGGAGGAATCAAATACTGGATTTATGCTAGCATAAATTATCCTAATGAGCTTTTTCAATCACAAGGGCCTTTGTGGCTTCCTGCCAAATACACAGTTCTCTGCATGTCAATCTTGCCACCTAAAGAAGCATATTCCATCATTTATGCTAGTTGAAGTTCAGATGCTGAGACTCATCTCTAGTGTATTAAAATGCAAGAGTTCAAGCATGAGCAAACCATTCAACAGTTGAACCCTAGACAATCCAGAATGGGCGCTCATATTTGTGTGATTCACTTGTAATAACCAAAAGGAAACTGTATGGTGCTCACTGCTCAGCCAAATTAAATTTTAGAAAGTCTTATTTTATCTTTCAAATACGGAATTTTTTTTATTTTCACATATAATGTTGAAGATTAGAAGGTCAAATGAATCTGACACTTACTGCGGATGTGTTTCTCCTTTGCCATTTCTTCGACATGGTTAGTGGCCTTCACAATAGCAACATCCAGTTCCTGAAGAAAAAAAGTCATATTACTTTGCTTCATTTCTTTAGAACTACACACATTTTTTCTTTCTAAAATAACACACCCATAGAGTGCTAAAAAAAGTGGAGGACAAATAGCAGAGAGGATAACCTTGTAGTCACTGTTCACTTTTGCCAACCCAACCTTCGTCGAGTCCTTCAAAGCCCCTAAAGCTTTTCTTATGCTCTGCTGTGTACCACCTCCAGTTGCCATTTCGTCACAAAACAAATCCCTCAGAGAGGCAACACTGTAAAAATCCCGTGGGAAAAAAAAAGAGAGAGAAATGCATTAATGGATAAAAATCAACCCATTCACGCAAATATTCTACAAAGCAAATTGCTTTGTAAGGGAACTGCTTCTCGGCCGAGCTTCATGGGTCGGCGATTCAAAATCACCACTCTCAAGTCTCAAAGTTTTATCAAATAATAATGAACTTTCTAATCATTAAGCCCTCCGAGAAGAGTGTCTGATATAGATAACCTAAAATGTCTAAAAACTACTAATTTTAACAAAAATCAAAGAAGACCAGCTACAAAACAATATCGATTGATCCTCACATTGAAATGCACTCGAATGACCAGCAAGAAAACACGAAAATCGAGATGCTTTGGTCACTAATAAGTCATAATGTACAAACAATTCAAAGGCATCAAAAAGCTCAAGCTGCTAACGTGCCAAGACGTTCTTGTAATTCAATGAACGCATCAAAAACGAATTCAAAACTCATATTCGATGATGCAATAAAGGCACGTAAAACGAAAGCCAAAAACAACGACAAACGACCCTAAAATCGACGAAAAGCTTCGAATGTTAGGGGAGGAACCGCCGATTTCCATAACAGACATGCAACGAAGATCACGAGAAGGGCCACAACCGAAACAGATCACGAGAGGAGACGAGAGAGAGATATAGGGTTTTACGTACCCGAAGAAGAGAATGAGATTCTGTTGGAGATCGCAAGCGCGATATTGTTTTGAGAACTTTTTATGGTTTCGATTTTTTTTTTTTTTTCTTCTCCTCTTAATATGGAAAAAGAGGGGGAGGAATAAAGGCGGTGCGTTTGTGAAGGCGGTCACCTATGCTTTGTTTGTTTTCGCCGTACAAACAGCCGTTTTTTTTTTAAAAAAAAAAATTAAAAAAAAAAAAAAAAAAAGCATTATTTAAATCAATATTAATAAAAATAGAACCGTATGAAAAATATTTATAAAAATTAGCACCGGTCAGTACTGATTATTAATATTATTTTTTTACACTGGAGGCGCCATACAGTGGCGGAGCTAAGATTTTTTTTAAGAGGGGGCCTAACGTAATTTATATAAATATTTTTTAAAGTTGTATCATTATGTTTTTTTTTTCAATTTCAACAGCATAGCTTAAAAAATGAATATGTATAAAATAAAATAAAAATACTCTAAAACATATCTCTAAATAAATTTAAAAGATAATTATCAAATTTAAAATGATTTATCAAATTTCATATCGATGATTTAAAAAAAAAAAAAAGATGTCAAGATGTAAATTTAAAAAGCAATATATACCTTTAAATTTGACCTCAACGAGGTTTCATATTCTGAAAATGTTGAATGATTTAATTATTTTAGATATTTACACAAATATTTTAAACTTTAAATAAATTAATAACAATATAATAAGTTAAAAGAAAAATTATATACTTTCGAAATGTTGATGGATGAGATAAGAGGATTATTGATTGCACATTCCCAATTGAGATGGTTAATGGAACAAAAAATAAAAATTAAAGATTTTTTAAGAGATGAAAATTGATATCAGGAACAATTGAGATACAAAAAAAAAAAAGAGATTAAAATTTTTATTTATTTCAAAATGGGCACCTGGGTGGAAACGCTGAGGCATGCATCCATGGCTGTGTGTAAGATATGGATATTGAAGGAGGCTTGGGGTCAATGAAAAGATAGAATTAAAATAGATTTTTATTTTATGTAGGAGTGAGAGTTAATTAAAAAAAAAAAAGGTGAGGGTTTAAAAAATAAAAGGGTTTAAAAATAAATATAAAAATTCAGGGGAGTCCTATGCCCCCCCCCCCCTACGTGGCTCCGCCACTGGCGCTATATGTGTGTGTGTGTGGTGTCTCAAGTGCTTTTACATTCTTTTGTTTTTTTTTTATTATTTTTTTAAATCACTATTTTTTTTCTTTAATTAAATTAAGATAATTAGTAAAAATAGTATTATTTAAATTAATATTAACAAAAATAGCACTGAAATGAAAAATATTTATAAAAATTAGTAATATATATATGGCGTGCATGTGCGTTGATCAGTCAGTTTGTATGTGTTAAATGAAGAGATTAGATGGGCAGTAATTGCTTCTCTCCCAAGGGAAATTTGAGGCGGTGATGTTTGTAATTATCCAAAATGGGTAAATGCCAAAATAACCCCCGGTGGAAACAATAATATCAGGGAAGGCTGTACACAATTATCTAACACTTATGCATTCCGAGTTTAAACTAGATAATTGAGATAATAAATCTCCATTATATTTATGTATTTATGCATGTAATTTTTGTGTTGAACCATGAGACTAATCAATTGAGAGGATGAATGTCAATAATGTATACATGCATGTATGCACTGATGCACATATAGTGATAGTGGAATTTGAACTCAAAAGTTTGGGGGGAAGGGGGGTTACATGTGTGTATGCACATATGGTGATCGTGGAATTTGAACTGAAGACTTCATAATTATAATTCAGATTATCAACTCTAGTGTTTGTGAACCAAATTTTGGTGGAAACACACACCACCGTCATTTAAAATAAGATAAGATACATGCATTGGGGAGAATCAAGATTATGGTTGAAAATGTACAGGATGTTAAAAGAAGACGTCACATGTTCATTTTAACAGACAAATATAACTGGTTTGAATCATCTCAGGTAAATTATCTTCGAATCACTTTTTTATGATCTAAACCACATCTAACTCTCAAGAAAGTTTTTTTTTTATATAAAAGTTATTCTAACACAGTTTCATTTTTTAAACAATTATTTTGTTGTCTTTTAACACCTGAAAACTAGGATCTGGAATTAAAATCTAAGTATTTAAAAGCAAAATGAGTTTACAATTTTATCTTTAGGCTGTATTTGGTTGCATGATTGAACAATTTTTGCATTGGCATAAAGCTGTTTTTGGAATGGTGTAACTAAACAATTTTATTATAACAACTTCCTACAGAAATATTTAAAACAAATAGTGTCTTATAGCTATGATTGTCAAAAACCGGAGAGGATGAGCTTCTCACAAAAAGAATTTTAAAACTCAGATTTCTACTGAAGCAGTTTTACAACCGCACAATCAAATACACCATTAGAAGTTTGCTAGAATGGTTAAAATCTATAAGGAAGCGGTTATAGCCAACCCATAAGTTATCATAACTACCCCTTTTATTTAAATTAAAAAACTGTATCTAACCCACCCCCGAGTTCGACATAGACGATGTTTTCTGTGCTTAAGACGGTTCGACATGAATTCGATCAAAAACCAAAAACCTTATTTTCAATTCAACATAGACGATGTCTCCTATGTTTAATGTGATTCGACATGGATCATGTCGATCGAGATCAAAATCAAGCAAATTAGTTTATGGCTATCGGTTGGAATATATCAACAATTTGTTTCATTTTTATTTTCTAAATTCATGTGATAAACATGTTGGTAATTGGATCACAAACATTATTATTCAAGCAAATTTGATTACATCAAAGGTTTTAATATTTTTTCATAAAAGTAAGTCCAGAGTGTGAATGTAAGAGTCGACTTAGTATTGACGATAATAACTATGTCGATCACATATCAGAGATTGGAGCACAATCTTCTGGTCCCAGTTCGACATGATCCATATCGAACGAAAATGAACTTAGGTTTTTGGTTCACAATCGACATGATCCATTTCAAACCACCTTAAACACAAAAAAAATCGTCAATGTCGAACTGAAACAATAATGGAACTAAGGTTATGTTTTTTGTTTCCGATTAACATGATCCATATCGAAACATCTTAAACATAGAAAACATCGTCTATGTCGAACTTGTGGAGTGGGTTAAAAACAATTTATTTTATTTAAATAAATGGGGTGGCTATAACCGTTCCCAATCTATAATTAACAGATGCGTAACATTGTGTAACCTCAGTAAAAAAAATAAAATATAGAGAAGACCTATCTTGTTGATTGCAATCTATAAACCATCAACAAATAATCAAGTTCGCATGACTGACTTGAATGACTTGTACCGTTCCAAGCATGTTAAATATGTATCTTGTGATGACGTTAGCAGCGTGAGGAGAACGTGACTTAATAATATGCCTTTTTTTTATTTTTTTGTAAAATTGTATACAGCCCTCAAAATAATATTTCTCCGGTCATCCTCAGTCAGAATAAATATATCTGTTGAATTACGTATCTTTACAAATAGAAAACAAGTGTTTAAAAAGTTCATAGGTATATACTTCACTGCAACTCTGCAAGTTGCATAAATCGTTGAAAGGTTAACGAGATGCAACAATGCTTTTTGGAGTCTGGCAGTGCCACACACTAACTAGATACCAGGGGTGAATTGGAGTAAAAGAAGCCTTTCTATTGACACATAAAGTTGGGCCTTTTTTTATTTCTTTTCTCTACTCCCTAACCACATTTCAGATCGCTATCATTGATGTCAAAAACCAGACAAAACATGTGATGATGTTTGGGAGAGACATTACTATGATGCATTTGATTGTAAAATTGATTTTGTAAAAATCTAAAATTATGCAAAAAAACTCACGTCCCCAGCTTTTGAAAATCACAGTTTTTTTAACATTATCCACCTAAAATATGTGTGCATGAAACCACTATAATAAAATTATTTGATTACACAATTGCAAAAACTTCTTACAATCCCAAAAGCTACACAATCACGCAACCAAACACATAATAAGTACCACCCTTAGGAGACTGATTGTGATATATACATATATATATATATATATATAAAACAATAATCATAACAAAACGCCGTTCTTGAGATTCACCTGCCTTTCTAGAAAGGAAAAACATGGCAACCGTGATACAGGGATTTGATTTTTTTTTTAAGGGGACCACAAGAACCAAGTGAGCTAGTGAAACGTATAGCGGATGAATGGATCACCAATGAAGTCATAGATTCAGACGCTGGTTGCGCATCCAAGCGGAGATCTATGTATCCAGATTCTTTCACAGAAAATTCTTTTCAATCAAATAATAAAGTCTATTACATCTTCCAATTATCCCAATCTCAGTGCAACTACTGAAAAATGAGAAGGCCAGCCAGAGTTCTACAAATCCAACTAGTGAGACTCATAATGCCCAATCAATACCATGGGGGACCAGCATGGTCTATTTAAAGAACCTTAAATTTCAATCAGATAGTGCCATCAATATGCGTTACCAACCATGTTCATCCATTTAGACCTATATATACACACAGCCTATGATTACATAATCACATTGTATGGAGAATAGAAATTAAAGAATATGAAATTCTAGCACATGAATCATGTTTGATAGTCATGAAGATTAACCATTTCAATCAGCAATCATAATCTTCTTTAGGAGTATTATGTTATTTTAATCAGTCATGCTTAGATTTTACAAATTCAATCAGCAAGAAGTCGTTCCATACAAGTAAACAGAGCAGTCACGACAAATTATAAAGCACCAAAATTCAAAACAATGTGCAGAGCAGTCAGCTGTTACATGACTCAAAGTCTAAAACAGAGGAATAATTCAAGAATTCCTTATGCACACATTTAGCAATCAATCACTCTTACCAAAAAAACAAAAAATCAAGAATTCCTTATGCACACATTTAGCAATCAATCACTCTTACCAAAAAAACAAAAAATCAAGTCCTAATTTAATTTCGACCAGGCAACACTGTAAGCTGAGGGAGAATAAAATTCAGGAACAGTTAATTAGAGGAAGTGCATTAGGTAAGGCTAGAAGCATGACTGAAGATGAAGTTGAACCAATAGTCTATCAAAATATGGCAGTTCCTAGATTTTTTTTTTTTTAAATCCCAGTATAAAAGATGCAGTGGTTTTGGTATATTTGAGGACCATACACACACAAAAGAGGTGAAACTTGTAACTAGAACAATCCATTTTTAAAAGAGGCAGTGGTGTTGCCAAACAAGATTGAACAACATTTGATAAGCATTGACAAATTCCTGGGAAGAAAAACCAAGACAACTCATTTCCAGAGGGTGCAAGCACATACAAGACATATTGTACATTATTACAATTTGTCAGAAAAGAGACCATCAAATGATCAATAATGAATCAGAACTATAGACAGAACTGAAACACTGCCTTTTAACAGTCTGTTGTTTTTTACAAAAAAAAAAACCACGAGAGGGAAGTATAAGTGGTATTCAAACCTTTTGTCAGTATAAAGATATGACATAGTACTGAATCCTATCATAAATTGCAATTTATTATTTACACAAAAGCTTTCCTGGAGGCTCTTATAGACGATAATGAAAGAAATATTCAATTACAATTGCTTAGCAGCCAACCCATTGTTAGATTAATTTTAACCAACATTAAATAACCTATGGCTTTATTCATCTCATTATACAATGGCGCATAGTCCTCAGTTACGGTCATGACAGGATGGATCTGAATTGAATTGATCCGTCAAAGACTGAAAGTCATATATCAAATTAGATATTCTAGGCCCCTAAAAAATCCTTCAAAATTTTAATAGAGTAACAGAGGCTACTAGATGTATACTCTCTCTTTCAATAAAATGCAGCAAGTTGACAGATGATCAGCCATAAAGAACTCCAAAAGATAAATTTTGGAAGAAGAAATAACAGAGATAAATGGATTGTTCCTATTTGTGTTAAATGAGAGATGGCATAAAATCAGAATATATGACTCATCAGAGAAGCTGAAACACTGGAATAGGATACCCACAACACCCCCCCACCCCGACCCAAAAAAAAAAAGGAAAATGAAAGAATACAGATTAATATAGTTCTCACTTCCAGGCACTAATAGAGTTGAGGTCTTTGATCCTTATACGCAGATAGTACAGTGTCAGGGTTCAAATTATCAATGTAAATCATGAAACATGCACAATACCTGTATGCCTTCTAAACCAAGATGATGAACATCAGTGCTTCAACTCCCCAATACAGAATTCATCAACCATATCAAATACCCGAGTCGCATGTTGCGGCCTTCAACACAGATATGATGGAAATCATTTATCGAGGAAGATTAGGACAAATTAAAAAAAATGATACACATTAAGTCCAGTGCCTAGTTATGTCTAAGCCCCTGTTTGGATGTGAAATAGGGGACTGGATAACATGGAGTAAAACGGAATAGGAGAATTTGAATGTTTGGGTGTCCTGAATACTCATGAATAACATATGCCTGGATAAACCGGTATAAAGTGGTATACGGATTCCAGTCAACCCTTGGAATTAAAGTTATTCCACCCAAAGAATATATGGGTCCACTGTCAAAACAACTATCATCACCTCTCATAAATCAACTATCATCATTTTTTAATCTTTTATAAATCTTTATCCACACTTTATTCACTTTTTATCCAAACAACAAAAACTTTATTATTACGTTTCCTAATGAAAATAATTCAAAACATAATCAAATACAAAATCACTTATTCCTCTGCTATACCCATTTATACTGGCTGGTATAACTTTATACCCCGGAATAAGTCTTATTTTGTATCCAAACATGGGCTAAAAGTTAAACTTTGACAGAAAAGTGACCAAAGTACCGTAGAAGCTACAAAACATATAGTAGTCATGATTCTTATCAAAATTCTAATTTGATGAGCCGTTCATCTGACTGCCATCAAATTTTCATGAATAACTGGGCATCTAATTCATTCATAAAAGGATATACATTCTAACAGATACTGACATCAGCTACATTCTGAGATTAAGAAACAGGAAATAGAAATGAAAAGATATTAATTATCTTCAAAGTATATCATGAGAGGGCAATTCAACTTTTTGCATGTATAACAATCAACAGTGAAAAAAATCAAAATATACATCTGCATTGAAACTTGTTTCCTTTTGTAAAGTAACACTGTTGTTTGAGAAAGAAATATCTGGAAATGATATTTTGTTCCACATATATAACTGTGAGAACATAGACCAGCTCTTAAGTAATTTTGTGATGTCTGTGTCACTTATTTGATGAACATTGATGGTTGATACCAGTGAAGTCAACGATACTATTACACATGATGAATTAAAAATCCAACTCTAAATTTTTTGAAACTCAAAATATGAATTTTGCAAGTGATATTCACATACCCTAATATTAAATATTTAAGAATCAGAATCAAGCAAATTCTTCAAGGAGGTAGTGAATTTATTGGCATTTAGAATTAGCAATTCTCCAATCATGCATTGAACTTGAATTTCTTTTTGAATTTTCATTACAGAAATTCGACCTGATAAAATGGAATACGGCTACCAAAAAATCGGGCCACGATGCATCTTATACATGTGTCCCATATTCTCTTGTATTTGAACCGACTCCATGGGTGTATGAGGTATTTAATTTTCATAGCTCACACTGCAACATGAATTAGAGCAGACCTGATTTAACATGTCATCGACATGGAAAACTGGTCTATATGGATGAATGAATGAGCAAGCTAATCATGAAGCATGAATAATAAGATGAGGAAGATCATATGACCATCATATGGCTAAATAGTGTGGATTCCTGATAACAGAAATTGATAAAGTAGATGTTCTACTAGATGGAATAATACTACACGTGTAATAGGTGATTTACGAAAAATGCATTACCCATAAAATCCCTCTGATGAGTCATCACCAGCATGCCTTAAAATCGTGTCACCACCAGGATGTTCCTCCACATAGGGGGTAACATCATATACCTAAGCAGAAAGAAATACAATATATATCTCTGTAAGCATATCGCTTAACATAATTACACGATTGAGTAAGCTATCGAAAATCAGTAAAATGAGTATGACCTTGTCTTTTATGATAATCCAACAATCGGTTCTTGTATTGTGCAGAGAGACCTCAGCCTTTGTGTATGATTTTGATGCCTGCATGCAAGGAAAGTGCAAAGGAACATTTAATTCTCTGTCATTAGTCACCAAGTATTACTTCTTCCTTCTCTAAGAAACCACCTTAGTTTTCTTTTCTCTCTGCAGGATACTGAGATGCTTGCCCTCTAACAGCACAAAATGAAAAAGTGCTAATATATTGTTATCAATATATCATTTAACAAAAGAACATCATGGTTCTGCCTCGAAGATTGATTCCATTCTTTCTTGAAAATCAGGAGAGTATAGATTTAATCTTCTGGCATTTGACCGACTTACATGGACGAGGACAATCAGATTGACCGGCTAACCAACATTCACACAAATGCAAATATATGTGGAGTAACTTGGAGTGAGTGATTTTAAGGAAATATAGATGAATCAAAGCATCACGGACTCCTCAAGCAATGATGAGGATCAAAATGAATAAAAATTTGACCATCTGTCATCTTTGGTTATCTACTACACATCCAATGTACCATGTAGTACGATAACCAGAGACGAGTGCATAATGAAGAAATAGATATATTACCAATCACATATGTAAATTTAAACTACCAAATGAGTGTACCTTGCCAGGAGGAGGTTGCTGAATGGTTTTGGCCACTGCAGCAGAAGAGATGAAAAGAATGGGGTGAAAACCAAACAGTTAATAAAATCAAAGAAGGAATTCATACATAAGGAGATGAGAAATAAAAATAATGGCAATGTGTATACCAGGCTTGGAAGCTCTGGGACCAAAAACAAGAGCTCCCACCAGGATGCAAAAGATGAGAGCGAGTACAATCACCACCATTTTTTCAAACACATCTCTTCTGCTGGACTTGATTAATAACAATGCACAAACCACTCAATCAATTAGACATTACCCAAAAGGTAACAAGAGAAGGAGAGAAAGAAAGAAATAAAGGGGAAAAAATAGAACCGTTAATGAAAAAATGAAGCTATTGGTTTGATCTAAAAAAGAAAAAACAATTATCAAACCATTATATACTTTTCGATGGACAGAGAGAGAGAGCGGGTGAGTGTACCAGAGAGAAAGAGAAGACTCAAGTCCCTCCCGCCCAACAGGTGATCCTCCTCCTAGTCCTATTGCAACGGCTGCGGATTTTCTTCTTCGATTCGATCTGTTCTATTTCTGATTCTGAGAGTGTGGGCCAGTGAGGGGATCTCTCTCTCCGCAATGCCTTTCAAAACATAACCACCAATAAGGCTGCCTTCAATGTGAACGAATCCACATCCACCAAAGCCCAACCCATCATTCAAACTAAGTGGGCCTGATTTTAAAAAATCGGGTTTCTAGGCATCCATGGTTGGCATTCTCTCCCCGTCCACGCTGCCTATACGAGTGTGACTACGACGCACGCTTCATCCATTGCTCAACTAACTTTTCTGAATCGATTGATCACCACCAAACCATTGTCGATCGTCATGCATCCCCCCATCTCATCCATCCCTTCCCTTCCATATATGCATATAAAGGGTAAGCCGGAAAGCAGTCCCAACAGATAAATTGTTAAACTAACAGATCAGATTAGAGAGACATAATGAAAGCGGTGTTTGTGTTATTAGTGATGGCGGTGGTACTGCTTTCAGGTTCCACGTTGGTCATAGAGAGCAGGCAGATGATCCATGAGCACACCACCACAATGTCACGAGACGACATTGAAGTCATCATCCCTCCAGCTGCTTCAAATATTAATATTAATGCAAGCGGCCTTGATAACTAGCTGCTGGGTAAAGGATCATGATCAACATCATTGCATAACCTCTCCTTCTCCAGGAGAGGACTTGGCTTATGGATCCAATCTATCAACAAGGGGATAGTAGTACTGACACCAGGCTCGTCAGATAAGAAGGACATCCATGTCATGGCATCGGAGATGTCTAAAGGTGTGCACAAACGCCGGTATATACTACATGAAGAAGCTGGTGTGCCCCCACATGTGCAGCGGTGGATTGTTGCAGAAGAAACACCCCGTTCAAGGGACAGGAGCCACTGGATATCCATCAAAAACATAAAAACACAAATCCTAATATATTTAAACAAGTATCCAACATGTTTAAATAGTTTGTGTTCTGTCCTAGATTATGAGCCACTGAATTTTTATTTAAAGGTTGAAACTAATTCTAACATATATAAATAAAATAATGGTTTAAATAAAGATATCGTTCGGATCAAATATAGGCAATCTGGTCCAAAAATTTCGAATACGGATAATTTGATTTGGAGATATTTTTTTAAATAAATGACATGCTTATCTCACGTCCCATCCTCACATGTTTGGGTTGATAGTTCAATTCAACCACGCAACGCCCACCTACTCATCCCTCCTCCATATTTGATCCCGATCGGTATTTATTTGACGGAAAAATAAATCTTTTTAATAATACTCATTAACATCACATAGTTACACGCACAATCTTTCATAATCATATTAAAAAAATTGAAAGATCTGATATAATTTGAATGGACGGTTAACAAACCAAAAAATTGGGAGGGATCCAATTTGAGGAGGAGAAGAGCTTCTGGGAAAAGGGATATCTGACACTCAGGGCCGGCCCTGAGATTTGAAAAATTGAGTGGGGCCATAGGCGATCTTTTAAAATGGGGCCCTATCACCTAAAAAAAAATTCATCTTATTTAAATATAACACAATAAATTATCATTTGTCATTGATCTACTAAAAGAGTATAAAAGATAAATACATACTCTCATCAATTTTATTTCACAACTTAACTATCATATATAATCCATCTTGTAACAATTATAAATTACAAGCACATACATATAATCCAATTTTCTACGAATAATACGGATTTCACAAAACTTAGATTCAAAAAAGGGCTACATAGCTTATAATAGAGATGAATTTGTTGTAAAATCTTTATATTTTGATTCTTAAATTTTGAAATGGTTGAAACTTGAGAGAGAGAGGGATAGAGAGATTATGGAAGAGAGATTGAGATAGAGAGAGAGAGAGAGAGAGAGAGAGAGAGAGAGAGATTGGGGAGAAAAATTAAAAGTTAGGCTAATTTAAGAGTGTGATTATTGACATTCTAAAAAGAGATTTTAAAATTTTAATTATGCATGGGTGAGATTGATTGCAATTTTTATTGCCATTTGGAATCTTGGATGAGTTAAAACAACAAGATTCATCATTCGTAGTGGGCTTATATATTTGTAGATTCATCATTCGTAGTGGGCTTATATATTTGCAGATTCATCATTCGTAGTGGGCTTATATATTTACAGATTCTTCATTCGTAGGGAGGCCCATAAATGATAAAACAGGTTATGCATGATATTAGTGAAATAGAATGATTTGGGGGCCCTTCCCTGGGTGGGGCCCTAGGCACCTGCCTACTGGGCCTACACCCAGGGCCGGGCCTGCTGACACTAAAAGAGCGCACCAGGAGATAGGAAGCAACAAATGGGAGGTCGTAGACAAAGAAGAAGGGGAAAAAAAACAAAGGATACGTAGCTTATATTGTACAGGAATTAATAATTAAATAGTATAGTTTACAGTGAATTAATCACTAAATAACATAGTTTACAGGGACTGATCACTAAATAACATAGTTTATAGGGGTTTAAAAATAAAATCATATTTCACAAATTAACGGTGGACGGACGTTTGATGGAGAAACTAAAAATCAAATAAGTGATTGAATATACGGACTAAAAAAGAAATTTGAAGAAGTGAGGGACCGATTCCTAAATAAGCATGTTTACATGGACCTAAAACTAAAAATTCCTAAAAATAATCTTCCAACGCAGCTTAACCCTGTAGGTGGTGGATCTTCGACGAGGGGCGGGTCACCTCTCTTCGTCCGTCCTTTTATCTGCCACCCCCCCCCCCCCCCCCAAAACCAAACAATGGAGGGGAGAGCTCGTGATCTGAAGGGCCCCTACGCCTATTGAGTCGATGCAGTTAAGATTCTTTTTCTCTCTGTCTCCCGGTTCTCCGCCTCCTCTCCCGTGTCTCGAACCGATGCAAAGGAATTAGAGGGCAGGGGAGAGGGGAAAATATTTTTAAGGGGCAATTAACAAAAATAGCATTATTTAAATCAATGTTATAAAAAATAGCACTGGATAAAAAATATTAATTTAATTAAATTTGAGTGATTAAAAAATAATATCTTTCTATGAATTTCTCCATCTATCCTTAAAAACTTTCCGTGATTTTCTCCTTGAATCTTAAAGATCAAAAAGTGGTGAAAATATTCTTATTTATTTTTATATTTTGAAATTTTTATAATTTAACTTAATTATTAATTAATTATTGATATATTATTAGATCGCAATGCGGCAATGACCCTTTAAATTAATATGACTTTATTCCAAAAACCTCAAAACGAAAACAGTTTATTAAGAAAACAGAGTTTTTAGTTAAAATACAATAATTTGAGCTTTTCAAGAATCTAACATTATAATGTATACTTTTTAGAATCTAATTCTCAAAACAACTTTAAGTGAAAAACTTCTTTTCCAAGAAGCTTCAAAACACTACCTGAGAGTGACAGGGAATCCTGCCAAAGTTAAAACACAGACAAGGAAAGCCAAATAGCCAATGTACAATCTTATTCTTGTATCATTGATAAATCAATATGGCATTAAATTCCCCAAGCTTATTTGTTAATTTACAGGGACCGACATCTTATTTTCCTAGAGGGGGGGTTTATATTAAAAATGACCAATTATGTATAGATAAATAAAACTTTAAAGCATGATGATCCCAAGTCATAAGTCATCAAGCTCGCAACAAATTGCCTTTCTCACTGATTTCTGAATTGTCTCTCTCACTGATTTCTTGATACAGTTCTCTATAAAGGTCACTGGTGCCTTGGGAGAATTCTCCTGACAGCTTGGCGGCATGCCGCTCCAAATATTCTTTGCTGTTCATCTCAGTTAATCTGCAAACAATGGGAGTGACATAATATATATTGTCAAGAACTAGCCCTGTGAGGTAAGAAAGGAGTTTATATTACCACTAACAATGATGATCATGATTGACCAGAATGCAAGCATTAGTAGCTGCCACATACCTACTGATGGTGCGGTCTTTTGCGAATCCTAACTCGTTGTCCACACAAACATTGACATCATCATTCCTTCTCGACCGTGAAGAGGTCCTCGGCGCCATCTTTTGAGCATCGGATACCGTGATAATTCTATCAAACAGGGCAGTTGGATATGCCTCGGCAGTACACAACAGTCTGGCCTTGTTTTCATACATCACCTACAATAAGGAAAGGAAAGAACTATAGGGACTTACAATTTAAACAAGAATGGTAATAGATATCACCAATATCACAGGTCTAAGGCAAGAAATAAAGTATTGAACAACACCCCAACATTATGATTGGCAGGCATTAGCCAACACTACTATTCCCATACAAACTCTCCTAAAGTAATCAAACCTGAACCTCAAAAATTATTCACCAAACTCGATTGATACGGGTTTGTTAGGACGCATGAAACTTTGCTTTGGAGACATCAAGTCCCAGGATTTTTCACATGAATGGGCATATGATATCACAAAATTCCCAATGCTTGATTTTTGCTGAACTTGGAAAATGTGGTCGGTGATTATTTTTTCTTGGATTTTTCACACATGAAAAGTGCAAGGTTGAGATGTTCTGGACCTGCAAGTAGTAGATGGCACATACATCCATGTCAAACATGTCACACTTAACTGCCTCCATGTAATACCTTCCAACAATGATGTCTAAATATGCAATGTCTATCGATGCCCACCTAGCCACCACTTTTTATCCAAAATCTTGTAGGGAGATGGATGGGCCAATGTATATTAATCCGATTTATCCAGATAGCTTTTGACACACTGTTTTTCCATGATCCATCATCTATAACCTTGGAGCAACCCTTTTGTTTAAGATTCATAGGCATCTTCTGTCTGAGACTCATAGTAACTGAACCTAAATAACTAAAGAATCCAAGTAGTATGAGCATAAAGAAACTGGACCTGCTGGCCTGGGGGACCTGTATCTCTCTTTTTCTTTAAAAAATTAGGCTGCATCAAAATTTATCCAACTATAATGGTGTATTCAGGTGCAGCCGTGCTGGACGAGTAAGCAAACAAAATAAAGGAAGAAAAAGTATTGCTGATATAGACTAATTTTGCATGCTCCATTTCTTAGAATTTCTTAGATGAATTGATGTTAGATGTGGATCCCTCTGGTACTATGAAAATATTTGCATGAGCAAAACTAAGTTTACCATGATAAGACAACAGCGAAGCTAACAATCATGAAAACAAAATGCACGTGGATTCGGTGATCATGAAGAGCAAAAATCATGCATCTGATCTCAGGGTATTCAGCAAGTCTTCATCTCATGCACCTAATTGATGCAGGAACACAAGGCTAACTCAAGGAAGAAGGGGAACCCACTCATGAAATTTTTAATCTTCCTAATGATTCAATATAGGCATTTTTATTGGGAAAATGCCATTAAACTCTCATATTTTCTTGCCACACCTAATTCATTCCTTAATCCATTCTTCTGGACTCTCCTGCTAACTGTTCACATTTGTTTTAAATATTCTTCTTCTTCTCTCTGCATGAAACATTTAACTTTGGCCTTGTCATGAGTTCCTGCCCTATATATAGCTCCCAATGCTCCTCTCGACCACTTCACCTTTCCTTCATAGGTTTGACAGCATATAAAGTTCAGTGTTGATTCCTATTCCCAGGATATAATGATTCATTGATGTTTGGGTTTCTCCTAAAAATATATATAGGTCCATCCATCCAGGTATACCTCAAAATGCTAAATACAACAAAGTAAGTCTTTAGAAAAGGGAAAAACAATGGGAAAGCTTGCATGAAGGTAATACAACATTCTTAAACTTGTCACTACATTGGGGGTACGTGAAACTTGATGCAAAGAGAACAAGAAAAAATGTCAGAATAAATAAAAACACTTAAAAGGATAATCCAGAAGAATAGGTACATGAAAGAAGAAGGTATGCCCCAAAACATTAAGGTTTAGAAAACCGGTTACAGGGTAACCTGTGAAAGAAATATCAGTTCCACCAAAATCTAGAATAGATACTTCTACAAGGAGCTTAAAAGTTAAATCAAGAAAATAAAAATCATAACTACTTCCCTAACAACACTCTAAAACAATGGAGAAAACTAGGGACCAAGTGCTACTGAGATTAGGTACATAACTAAATCAGATCTGTCTGGTCACCAACTAGTTCCCCATTATTGGGGGGAAAAAAGGACTACTACTACTACTATTCCAAGGCTATAAAATTGGCAACATTGGTTTAATTATTGATACTTTCCCAATTCAAATGCCTTTATTGATGTGTTAAAGCCTTAAAGGAAGGACTGAAAAATAACTCATGACCGGTTCCTCTTCTTCCTTGGATAAACCTTCAAACCTGTGATGCTTCTACATCACTCATGAAGTGGTACTGGGGTCCCTGTTAATAATTGACCAAGGTATCAGACATATTATGGGGCATTATGGGGCACATTCTAGCATTTAAAATGGAACTCATTTTCTCTTTTGAATTAGTTTACCCAAAGAAAAAAAAAAAAAAAAGAGGCTAGCCAGTGAGCAAATTGATTCACAATACTGTCATTTTTTCTGCTCAGAAATATCTTTAACATACTTTTGACAAATGCGATGAAGTTTCCGTCATGGACCGAGCTTCTGCTTACATCAACTAGCATCTTTAATAGAGGGAATAAATTATAAAACATTGAACTGAGAGGAACTTATTATTTCTCTTGAGAAATGGAAGCAGTTTTGCATAGAAATTCTATTTAATAGGGCCCTGATAAATGTACTGCAACATAACCAATATAGAAACAATTTAACATAATGAAAACAATTTGAACTTTATGAAGCATTGGAACATACATCTATTAGATTGACGAACCGGTAAGCAGCTGTACGATTGTGACTCCCAAATTTTGGCACACCTTCAAGGGCAAGCGTGTGGAAATTCTCTACAAGAAAAAAAAATAAATCAGCACTATTATTACTCAAGGGTGAGAATTTCATGAATCCCATATATATCTAAGCACTTGATAATTTTAACTTGAACAAGGCCAACTTACTGAACAAACCAAAGTAGTCTGCAGCTCCTAAGGGCTTGTCGCAAAGCTCCTCAAAAGGGAAATATGCAACTCCATTAGCTCCAAGTGGGACCTGAAAGCATAGTTATAGTACATTATTTCCTCATCATGTGAAAAAAAGGCCATAGTCATTACAAAAAAATTCACATTTTTTAAACCTGCAGCTTCCGTCCCATTACAACTTCTACTACTTGTGGAGTGGGTTTAAGTGCTCCAACCAACTGCAGAAAGTTTTTCTTAAGGAACCCTGAGTTTTCCATTCCAACAAAATAGAAACCCTGCTGAGCCTGCGCAATGAAGAGGAAGAGAAAAAAGCCAAGATTGCTAAATGGCATGCTACTAATGTTAAATTGATGAAAATAGACTTCATGGACATTAGGGAGAAGAGCAAAGTGATCTTGATATATAAAATAATGTTTTGGATGGATGGTAAAAACTAGCGCAGATTTACCGAGGTCATCTTTCTGTAGTCCGTCGAAGATCCAATCTCATGAACTACACACATTTCCTGCACCAATTAATTGTAAATGGATTAGAGAGTGTATGAATACCATATGAAAAATAAATATCAGTATCCTCAAAAATACCTGCAAAGTGGCAATAAAAGGTAAGAAAAGATCCCTCTGTAGACCACCTTCATAAAGTTTATCTGGGTCACGATTAGAAGTGGCAACAAGAATCTGTGACACCCGCGTACTAAAATATCAAGTTTGAAAGTGGAAAATAAAAAGGATGAATGCTGTCATGTTACCAAATGAGATATTGGAAGAGGCACAAACATCAGAAAACAAGGAGAATTTGTACATTACATACCAAACCTTTGCTGAATAAATGTCCAAAAAGTCGATTGAGGATCAAAGCATCAGCAACATCAGTCACCTGAAAATATAGATGTCCCACAAATTAACGATAAAATGATCAAACAGGATTATGAACTCCAACATGTTACATATGCATAGGCTGAAGAAGAAAGGGCCTACTCCACCATTCTACGTACCATGAATTCGTCAAGACATAGTAAAATAGACTCATCTGATATTTCTCCTGCGACAACATCGAGAGGATCTGCTAAACCCTTATGCTTCTGCAATAATCATAAGAAAATAAACGTGCATGCTTTACATATCAAGGGATAAAGCAGAAATTAAATTTAATCAGCAATGAATTTTATGTATTTAAAGCACTAACCTGTAGACGACTATGGACATTCAACATGAAGTCATGAAAATGTATTCTTTTCTTTCTCCAATTAGATGGTCTAAGCAAAACAGACAAAAAAAAAAAGAAATATTTTCACAGAATTCAGTACCATTGCATTGGAATAGGAAAGAAAAGGAGATTAATTCCTTAAAGTATGAAAATTTTCTGAAATAGAAAACTCAATGCCCACAACCTTGCTATCAAGACCAAAATTTCATGTCAAAATCAATATTCCTTTACTATTAACACCAAATGTAAACCTCAACATTTTTTCAGTGATACCTGGAAACTTGAAAATAAATACTCATCTATTTTTCTATAAAAAGAAATGCCCTCTAATTACAAACAAATGTAACTACAGAACTTCCTCTGTTTATGTCTTCATATTTCTCGATCCAGCTCTATTTAAGTGGAATTTTTCGTAAACCTATCACTCAACTGAATAAAATGAACTTGGACAGTTGGGCATTTCCCAAAAATGCATATATTAGACTTAAAAAAATCCATGACGAATCATACATATTAGGCAGTGGGCAAATAGCTTGAAGCTACCATTGAGCATTGGTTGTTCATCTTCAGATATTTAACAGGACAGACATGCATATGCATTGAAATGCATGCATGCAGACATATTTTATCAAAAATGTTCCGCAGCAGTTTCAGATTTTATCATCTCTACTCTACTGTAAATTTCATTTTCTACTAGATCTTCATAGAACAAAAGATGCAGCCAGAAATGTAGGACTAATGAGATGCCATCTGTAATCACGCATGGAAGCATCTACTATGCAGAATCCCTTACAATTGGTCATAGAATAAGTCCATCAGCATTGTCTTTCCTGTGCCCACTCCACCATAGAGGTAAAGACCTTTGATTGGTGAAACAGAAGACCAAGTAATGAGACGTGACCACAGCCATCTACTCCTGATAAGAAGCAAATTATGACATAAATATAGAAAATAAACTTAACACCATTCAAATTAACCTTTAATCAACTAATAGATAACAAACCTCTCCGATTTCTTGGATGCAGAATATCTGTCCAACCAGCATTCATCAGCATACTCAACAAGCTCATCATATAGTCTTTGAAGTTGTCTAATGATATCAACCTGAAATAATTCTCATTAGCACATGCTTTTGTCCTATACATTGTACGGTTTATCCTATGAATTTACAGTAAGCTAAGAGACATTAGCCATATGATGGATGATCAACTTTGCTCTTACAACTCAGTTTAGGTATGTTTGCTTTGTAAGAAATGAAGAAGCAAACTGCAAGGAAACGACAAGCATGTTCAACCAACAGACCTGGAAATTGTCACCGTCGACGAGTTCACCCGATTCAATTTTTCTCTTGTACTCCATAAGTGGACCTCCGTTTACTACATGTGTCATAGAAGTTGATGCTGCGAGGGACACCAACCAGAGACAAAACCATATCAATAAAATTTAGAAACAGAAGATTGTCTTTCTTTACAAATGATCTATCTCCCTTCTCCTAATATAGCCAATTAAAACCAGTTATCACATGGCATGCAGGCAAGAAATCAGCATCAGCTTAAACCATCAACTATATCTAGTCAACCACTTTCTAATTTCTACAATGAGTGGAATACAAGTGAATGAAATATGCAATACGACAACGAAAGGATTGTGAAGAGACAGAACCTCTGTTGGTCGCATCAGCAGCAACGGTGGATAATGCTCTCCAAAACATCGCACGGCTTGAACACCTCTCTATTTCCCAGTTGTGCAGAGACTTGTGAACAGAACCGCCATTTAAATAAACTGAAGCTCTGTGAAATCTCCTATAGTCTTTTGGCAAAAACTCTCTTCCTCCTCCTCTGTCTTCCCAAAGACGAAGAGCGAACCGAGCATGGCGAAGGGCTCGCTTTAACATACTCATCTTGATCAATTGTGAAGAACAGGTCTACAAATCCAAAGAGATATTTACATAAAACACTGAAACAATTGATCACAAACAACTGGGATTAAAAATCTCCACTAAAAAGCAGATGTAAATGTATGAGTTGGATTCAATTAGAATAAAAGTGTATTCAATGGGAGATTCATTTTGAAATGAACTTAGTGTTCAAGTGTGAAAATAGTGGGGTCCCATGGATAATCACAAAGTAGGTATACATCAACAGCTTTTTTGATCAATTTGATAGAGGCAATCCCTCTTCACTGAGATATCTTGCGTTCGAGTCTTACTCCTACTGATAAAATAAGATTCAACCAGAACAAATATATATATATATAACTAAAAGAAATAGAACGGCTTTAAGTTCTACTACAAAAAAGAAAATACATATAAATTGTTGAATGGATACATAATTTTAAAATATACTCTTCATTGGACTAAATGTAGTGTGTATTATTACATTGAATTTGCTTTTGGTATATGCCATCTTCTCTTCTCATCTATTATATATATATATCAATTATAAGCTTTGATGGAACAATGTGCTTTTGATGACTTCATTGATCTTAGATTTTATCTTTTCAATATAATTCAATTCATTAAAAAAAAAAAGACTCCAAATTCCTCTATTAAATCTAATTTTCACATGGATCACCATAAAACAATAACATCTCCCACCAATAGATTCTATATCTCTCTCTAAAATAAATTTCCATCAAAAAATAATCCTAAACAACAAAATTCCAATCCAGGTCGAATTCAACCACCAAAAAAAAAAAAAAAAAACCGAATTCATTGACTCACCTTACTCGGAACAAATCAAAACCTCCAACAATCAAAGTAAAAAGACAAACTTTCTTTTTTTTTCAATAAACTCAAATATAAACTCTTCTTTCGGGTCGATCGTACTGAGACGAAACGAAAAGCAGAAGAGAGAATCCTAAATCCGAAAGAGGAGGAGGAGGAGGAGATGTCGTAAATGTCGCGCCGTTCGCGCGGCGAAACGCAAGTTCTATCACGGCAGTAGACGAGTCGAACCAAACCAAAGATTCTTTGGTTTTTCGTACCGATAAGGACAGGGGGGTGGGGGGTTTGATGTCAAATAGTGGGGATTTTTATTTTTAAGTACACGTAAACTATGTTATTCATTAATAAATTACTCAATTCTTCAAATTTCTTTTTTATTAAGTCTTCAATTTCAAACGTTCGGGTAGTATGTGAAGTGGAATATTTATTTTTAAGCATTTATAAATTATGTTATTTTAGTAATATGTCTTTTTCATTTTCATTTTTTTTAAGTTCCTAAAGGCCTTTTTTCTTATTTTTTTGATAAGATGTCTGTTTGATTTTGTAAATATTTTGATATTTAAAATTTATATACAAAATGTTTGATAAAATATTTAAAATAAAACTGCATTTGCATTGTTAGGTGTTCAGTGACAATTTCATTGTTATTTAACACTGTAAATATCTATCCAATCTGATATCGCATTCTCTTATAGTCTTAAATGTCTAATTAAGATTAATTGTATAAACAGAATAAGAATAACATAGTTTACAGAAATTTAAAAATTAAAATTCAAAGAATAGTTTAAGAATATCAACTATCCGTCAACCTAAATAGACGGATGTTTGACGAAGGAATTAATAACAAAATAACGTTTGAAATTATGACCTTAAAATAAATAAAAAGAAGAGAAGGACCGGTCACTGAATAAAGTAGTTTTATGGATTTAAAAATAAAAAACCCTAAATAGTCGATTTTGTTAGTGGTGGGGGTCCACGGATTAACAGCTTTGACAATGTGTAGTACACGTGGCGACAGAATGCTGGAGGTATTTTTTTTATAAAAAAAAATCTTTTATTTGTGATATCGACCTTGCCCACCTAAACCTCTTTTATTATAGAGTGGATAAAATGGAGTCTGACTGTAACTTTTGAATTTTATATTTATTTATATTATTTTGCTGGAGAATTGTGTTTGGTGAGAAGGGCCCTCACTTAGTTTTGGAAAAGTACGGTACAATATATACCATAAAATATAAATTATTTTGGTCTTTCTAATATTATAATATAATTATTTTAGAAAGGCCTCAATAGTGATCAGAGTATTATATCATTTGAATCCCTAATGGACTATGGTACCTACTCCAAGTGATTCGAAAGTTGTGGACTCGGACGCATAACAGTCAGTGGGGCCAACGCCCATGATCCAAGTTTAGCCCCTCCTTTGGAACAAGAATAAGTTTTATTTTTAAATATATATTTATTTAAACATAAATGAAATATAAATAAAGATAAAATTATTTTGTATTTGGTTGTATTTTGAATAAATATAAAGTGATTTGACATGTGATTTATAAGAGGTGATGACAGTTAATTTGACAGTGGACCCACGTATTCTTTGGGTGGAATAACTTAGGATAACTTTAATTCCAGGGGTTGATTGGAATCCATATACCACTTTATCAGGGTTTATTCTGACATACTTTATCAGAGGTTATCCGGGGTAAACAAACACTTGAAAATTCTTATCTGGGATTATCCGAGCTTATCCGGGGTCTTATACCAGAAACAAACGGGGGCTAAGAGTAGAGCGCTGATACACGCAGCCCTGTTTACAGCATAATATATTATGATAGTGCAGTATATATATTATATAATATAATTTTTTTCATTTTTTTAATTAAAAAAAATATATTATTGTATCTCAGTATATACATTATTTTATATAAAAACATACACTTCAAAGAAAGAGTGTATGATTTTAAAAAAAAATTAGTATACACTGTAATTGGGGCTGCAATGGGAGATAGGTGTATCTTTTTCCTTAAGAATAACCATTTTTTTTCTGAGTGTTGTTACACATTTTTTTTTCAATTTTATATGCGTCAATAGATAATTAACAAAGTATATACTCACATTAATGAAGTATGTGTTTTGATAGAAATTTTTCACATTATTTATAAATGTATCAATGCAATTCATTATAATACATATTTCATATAATAGCATACACTTCAAAGGAAGAGTGTATGATTTAAAAAAAAAATGATATGCACTGCAATGGGGACTGCAATGGAAGCTAGGTGTATTTTTTTCCTTAAGAATAACCATTTTTTTTCTGAGTGTTGTTACACATTTTTTTTTCAATTTTATATGCGTCAATAGATAATTAACAAAGTATATACTCACATTAATGAAGTATGTGTTTTGATAGAAATTTTTCACATTATTTATAAATGTATCAATGCAATTCATTATAATACATTTTTTTAAAAAAAAAACATATATATTATTAGATAAAATATATTTATTTTTATAAACAACAATTAAAATACATATAAACTAAAATTAAGATTAGAAAAAAGACTCTGTGTAACATTAAAAAATGTTCTAGAGTTGTGAACTCAAATAGAAAGTGGGTCACAAAGGACTATGAACCAGTCTAGCCACTTTTATTCTCATCCTTCAATGAATTGAAAATCAATATTTTGTTCTCAATTCAATCTCCACGAGATGGTTTTCAAAATTTCAGTATTTATAGTTAATTACTATTTTTGATATATTTCTTGAAATGACTGTTTTTTATATATTTCTTTCATTTAAATTCATAATAATAATATTTTATTCTGAATTCGAATTTGTAGTATATTGTTTAATTTTTATCTCTCTTTATTTAACATTTGTGGTCTACAAAAAGTTTCAATAATCATGTCATTAAGTATGTGTATTAATTATTTTTGGTAGAGTTTATATCTAATATTTGTGGCTAAGAAAGTAGTGTCACCACTTTTTATATAAATAAAAAATTTCAGGGCAAATAAAAAATTTCAGGGCATTACATGAAATCAGTTACAGATCTCCCGTGTATGCAAATGCTGACAAAGACATGGAATCAACACCTATAAGCTTGTCAATTATTTGAAATATCTATATCCGATCCAAATATGCATCCAAAAAATTTAAATATGATCCAATATTCAAAAATTCAAATCTGAAATAAAATGTCTGTATCTGAAATATTTCAGATCGGATACAAAATATAATAGTAATCAATCTAAATAATATTCATATAAGAAATTTTATTGTATTATTATTTATTATGTTAATATATTTATATTTTAAGATCAGTATAAGTTTTTTATTTTTTATTATTATACTTTAAACCATATAGTATATTTATAATTTTATGTTTATATTAGGTAATTAGTGGATTTTTTTACATATTTGAGATAATAAATATATTATTTTTTATTTTTTAATATCGGATCTTCATATTTTTAAATTGTATATGTATCCATTTATATTTTTTGAATATTTCGGATAATTATTCGAATCCGAATTATCTGATCGGATATTTTTAATTTTAAATATCCGTCAAATATTAGATACGAACATTTTTAGCTTGAATGAGAATATGGACTTATTCAATCCATATCCGCTTCGTTGACACTTAATAGAAGGTAAGGATTGGATGAATTTTTTTTTTAAAAATCTATGATGGATGGAAAATTTCCCAAAGATTTATAGAATTTAACATTTTATTATAATTTAGGGGAGAAAAACAATTTCCCAAGGAAATTATTCCTGGATTATAATATTCACAAGGTTCTGTAATTGTACATTGTTTTCCTCGGTAAAAATGAACTTTTACCCAGGACAGATAAGTTTTACCAGCGGAAGAACTATTTTAGCTACGAAAATTTTGTTTGTGGCAACGATATATTTCGTTGGTAAAGGTCTCTGCAACAAAATTACCACGAAAAAGTTTCGTCTGAAAAACAATTACCAACGAATTATTTACTTGTTGCAAGGAAAACTTTCCCCGAAAAATATAATTTTTTTATAGTGTGGCGGTATCTCTGATCTACAATTTTATTAATTTGATTTGAGACATTGCAGCCTTTTGCTTTGGGTTTGGAATGTCTATTGAGTTACCCCCTCTTCGTTTACAATATGTTTTACTTCAAATTGGGCCTTGTGGGTGACTCACAATGTCCTCATATTCCTTGGACATCGCTTCTATATGGAGAGTCAGTGAGAATCATTTGAGTATCTCCTGAAACAATGGGGTTGTGAGCTAGTGGGCTCAGTAGATCTCCTTCCACTAGGAGAGAGTATGTATTATATATTAACTCGGGTTAGCTAGCTAGCGCAGGCCTTCTCTTCCCCTTCTTATAGTTTTTTCTACTATTTGAAGACCCCCTATGTTTTCCTTTTTTTTTTTTTTTTGCCGGTTGCCGGAGATATTTGCATATCTTTTGTGACTTTATGTTTGCTCCCTTTTTACATCGGTACTTTACGTTTCTCTGTTCGAATCATGTGTAACTCTTTTTCTAGTTTACTTTACGTTTCTCTGTTCGAATCATGTGTAACTCTTTTTCTAGTTATAAACGTTCTACATTTTCTAATAAAAAAAAATGTTTTACTTCAAATTAAAGCTTAGTTCTGTATTCGCATGATAAAATTTTCAAATGATACTGAAATATGCATGTGAACAACATCATATAGTAAGAGGTGTCACATGTCACATCAGTGAAGCGGGATATTGACGTGTCATCTTCTCCAAACAAAAGTAAACCCACCAACGCAGACACCCAACTAAAATCTA
Organism: Acorus gramineus; assembly: GCA_030737835.1. Classification (NCBI taxonomy): domain Eukaryota; kingdom Viridiplantae; phylum Streptophyta; class Magnoliopsida; order Acorales; family Acoraceae; genus Acorus; species Acorus gramineus. The sequence continues at coordinate 13,758,226 of CM060852.1, read as the reverse complement.
ACGACCGCGGGCCATGCAATGCAACATCACCAATAAAAAAACAACGCCCACTGTTTTATAGAGGACCCGCAACAAACACCGATCGCTTCAACTTCAATTCTCCACTAATGGCAAAAAAAAAAAAAAACAGTACCAATGTCGACTAATCCCTATAAATACATCTCATCCCCATCTCATCATTTCAAAAAAGGCATGGCTTCCGTTAGATCTTCTGCGCTCGCGATCCTCTTTGTGGCTTCAATGGCTCTATTTGAGGCCGAAGGCCGAGTCGCCAGAGAGGACCTCGGACTTGGTCTCGGACTCGGATTCGGTCTCGGACTCGGTCTCGGGGAGGGGAGCGGCTCGGTCTCCGCGTCGGGTTCTGGCTCCGGCTCGGCTTCGGGCGCCGGGATCGGGTCAGGTTCGGTTTCCGGGTCAAGATCCGTTTCCGTCTCGGGCCCTGGCTCGGGTTCCAGCGCGAGCTCCGCGGCCGGGTCGTCCGCAGGTTCGAGTGCCGGGTCGGGTGCGGGTTCGTCTGCCGGGTCGGGTGCTGGTTCGGGTAATGGGTCCGGTCCGGGTTACGGTGAGGGATCCGGAACCGGATCTGGAGTTGGGGACGGCAATTGAAGTTCAGGTTTCCTTTTGTGAGTAAAGAATGCGGGGGAGAATATGATTTGTTTTTGGAGGGGAATCATTGTCAAATCAGTCACGTTGTGCTTTGGGGAGTTTGTAGTGGCATGTATGATATAACGACGTGACAGGGGGTATTTTGTGATCATTTGGTGTTGTTTATTTATTATTAATAAATATAATAATAATAACAATCAGTAGAAAAGTATTTATGGATCATCTTAATTCGAGAACTTTTAGCCCCGGTTGAACACAAAAAATGATTTATTCTTGGATATATATAGTTATCCTAATATAAATGAGTATAATTAAAGATAAAGAGATTTTTTTGTTTAGTTTGTTTCGAATTATTTTTATTGAGAAACATAATAATAAAATTGTTATTTGGATAAAATGTAAATAAATGGTAGATAAAAATTTATAAAAAATAAAAAAAATGATAATAATTGATTTGACAAGTGATTTATAAGATGTAGTGACAGTTAATTTAACAGTGGGTTCACATATGCTTTTGGTGGAATAACCTAGAATAACTTTAATTCCAGGAATTGATTGGAATCCATATACCATTTTATACCAATTTATTCATGCATACATCATCCATGGGTATTTTGAGCATTCAAACACTTTATTTAACATATTCCACCTTATTTTATAATTTATTTAAAGTTATACTACATCAAAACGGGGGCTTAGACGTGACCAACTCGGATGAAGACTCCACTTGGATGTGCAGTTATAAACACTCGAGTAGTCATTCTCCGAATCTTCTAACAATCAATGTAAGGGCTCGTTCGGCTCGACAGTGTGAGCCTCTGTGTTTGGAAACTCGGTCAAGTGGTGGAAAAGAAGTGCTTTATAAGTTTCAAAACACCACAAAAATTACCTGCTAATGCTACCGTTCCAAATAAAACGTAACCATGAAAATTGTGTTTGGATGGGAGACAGGGTTCCTTAGTATTTGAAAATTCAAACTCACCACAATTGTTTATCCAAATAGGCCTTAAATCTGGGGGCTAAAAGTCTTTTTTAGATCTTTTAAAAATTGGAAAAATGGGTCTAAAATTGCATAAATGTAGGTTTAACATGCAGAGATATGCATTTGAAATTTTTTAGCTTTTTCATTGTAAAATCTGTCTCGACTCAAACATAAACTAGATATAAAAGAAATTCAAACAAATGCAAAATGTTCATGATAACATATTTAGATGGAAATTTTAAATCCTTATCTTTGCTCCCAAATAAATAATTTTTTTGGGTGGTGATGCTATAAAGAGTTGGAAGAGAGAGAGAGAGAGATGAGAGCAACAGAGGGGGGTGACGGGTGGAGGGGGATGGGGGAGGGGGAAAGATAGAAAGGGGAGCGAGAGGTTGTCCTCCCCCCCTCATTGTCCTGACCCCCTTCCCCGCCTCTCCCCCTCTGTCCTCCTCCACCCATCACAACCCCCCCCCCCCCCCTCTGAGACACCCAAACACACGCACTGGCACACACATCCTCTCTTTTGTGCACAAGAAAAATATATATATATTTTTTTGAAGGGGTGTGAGTATACCCTCCATAATATTAGACTAAAGTCTCGTTTATAGCTCCATCTATAATTTACACATGTTTTTAAAATAATATATTTCATTTAATGAAACATATATATGTTACCCTAGCTATACGTTAAATGGAATGGATTTTTTAGATAGTTTAATTTCCTATAAACATTCTATCTATATTGTGTTATTATTAATATGAAAATTATAGTAAATCTTGTACATTTATATTCATATGCATTGGCATGTATATATAACTAGTATATATTTATGTATGAGATGTACAAAACATATGATACCCCTATAAGAGATATCACAAAATGAATTAGTTTGTACAAAGACTGAAAGCGAGGTTGTATGGGGACAGACCATGTGTTCTTTAGAACAAGCTTGCTTTTTTCGCAAGCGCATCTGCTGCAGCCACCAGATCCCTATATTGGAAGGACCTACAACATTGGTGATAAGGCCACTTTGAGTGAAAAACAGAAAATTTAAGACAACGACCTATTCTGCTTAACTATTGTTCGCATTCACCCAACAAGTATATGTCCCTGTAAATATAGATAATCACATATATGTCCATATCAAAGTTAGGGTAAAGATATAAATTCCTATAAATTTTTAAATGTTAAATTTTCATTCAAATTTGATATATTATTCATATAATATTCTATCACTACGTAATTGTATTGATATTATAATTCATATAAACAAATATAAGGATAAATTAATCTCTATAAAAATCAAATTATATATGTAAGATTTTAATGTTTTTTTTTTTATTTCCAAAGAGGTACTGTTTTGAAAGTGTGAAAAAAAATGAATAATTTAATCATTTTATTGTATAAGTTAGGGTTAAATAGGGTATATTACGATAGGGTCAATCTCGTTGATCTTAAGAATGTATATGAATTTTTCTGATTCAATCTTAACGAGGACTAATGTGAAATTATCGATGTTGTAAGGACGTGAATTTAATCTCCCCAGCCACGAGGGCAAATTAGGAATCACGCATAAAAAAAACAAAAAGAAAACCATTACGAAGCCCAGCTGTCTATTTCGCCAGTGCACGACAAGTCAATGACCGGCCAAATCCGGTCACCATCTCCTGTTCACTGTTTAAAGCCCCCCACACCGAAATTAGTGTTTGACCCCACCAAGACCGATTCTTCCGGTCTTCCTTAAAAAACCCTCTAAACATCACCACCGTCCATCTCGTGATCCCAACCCAAAAACGCCCCACGAGAGTAAAACAAGACTTCAAAACCAAAGAAGACAGAGAGATGAGAAATCAACGCGTTTCGCTGTCGGTCCCCTCTTCGAATCCCTTATAAATACCCTCAACATCCCCAATCGAGATCGGCAGGTGCAGAAATTCATATAATTCTCTTCTGCCCTGCTAAAAAAAAAAAAAAATCAAATTCAACTTATTCAGATCTGGAGAAGACAATGCGACTGTTAATGGAGGAGGAGCTCTTCCCATCGACGCCGGGGAAGGTGAAGATCGAGCGCGCCCACGCCTTCAACCGCCAGTTCCACCGCTGCTTCGCCTCCACCTCCACCATGTTCTTATGGGCCCTCTTTTTGATCGCCCTCACCATCTCCTACCTCAGCTTCAAGAGCTTCGTCGACACCGGCACTCACTACTTCAACCTCTCCTCCTCCGTCTCCTCCTCCTCCCACGCCTGGGGCGGCCTCCAGTGGGAGAAGCACGTCCGCACCTCCGCCGACATCCGCCGCCCCGAAGGCATGTCCGTCCTCGTCACCGGCGCCGGTGGCTTCGTCGGCTCACACGTGTCCCTCGCGTTGAAGAAGCGCGGCGACGGCGTCGTCGGCCTCGACAACTTCAACTCCTACTACGACCCCTCCCTGAAGCGCGCGCGCCGCAACCTCCTCTCCAAATCGGGGATCTTCGTCGTGGAGGGGGACGTCAACGACGTGAGGCTCCTCGCGAGGCTCTTCGACGTGGTTGCCTTCACGCACGTGATGCACCTGGCGGCGCAGGCGGGGGTCCGGTACGCGATGGAGAACCCGGCGTCGTACGTCCACAGCAACGTCGCTGGGCTCGTGACCCTCCTCGAGGCCTGCAAATCCGCGGATCCGCAGCCGGCGATCGTCTGGGCCTCGTCGAGCTCGGTCTACGGCCTCAACGACAAGGTCCCCTTCTCGGAGTCCGACCAGACCGACCGCCCGGCGAGCCTCTACGCGGCGACGAAGAAGGCCGGGGAGGAGATCACGCACACCTACAACCACATCTACGGCCTCTCCGTCACCGGCCTCCGGTTCTTCACCGTGTACGGTCCGTGGGGGAGGCCCGACATGGCCTACTTTTCGTTCACGCGCAACATCTTGCAAGGCAAACCCATCACCGTCTACCGCGGGAAGGACAAGAAGAACCTCGCGAGGGATTTCACCTACATCGACGACATCGTGAAGGGCTGCGTCGCGTCCCTCGACACGGCGGGGCGGAGCACTGGGAGCGGGGGGAAGAAGAGGGGGCCGGCGCCGTATCGGATATACAACCTGGGGAACACGTCGCCGGTGTCGGTGCCGGACCTGGTGGGGATACTGGAGAGGCATTTGAAGGTGAAGGCGAAGAAGAACATGGTGGAGATGCCCGGGAACGGGGACGTGCCGTTCACGCACGCGAACGTCAGCCTCGCTCGCAACGAATTGGGGTACAAACCCACCACGGATCTCAACACGGGATTAAGGAAGTTCGTCAAGTGGTACCTCTCTTACTACGGTTACAACAAAGGCGACAAGTCCGGCATGTAAGAAGAAAAAACAAATAACACACACAACAAATTCGTTTTTTTTTTTTTTTTAATTCAATCTGTAATTTTTGTTTGTTTGGGGGGTTGGAGGAGGGGACATTTTTGGGGGTTTAATTAAAATGAAAAAATGATTCTTTTCGATGAATTCGAGTGTGGGGTATTTTCGTCATTTGGTATCGACAGTCGATGCTTATCTGGTGCTTTTTGAGAATTTTAAAAATGTATATAAAAAAAAAAACAGAGACAATTATTGTGACTCTCACCGCGTAAAGTCTGAGACAGCGACAGCTGGTGAGGAGCTGTAACGTGGACCCCACAATCTTTTGGGACGATCTTGGCCGTCCGTAATCGGTAACCAATTCGGTGTGTCTGTACGAGTGGAAGGCAAGGAAGGGAGTTGTGACCGTAGGATTTTGATCTGAGGGTGATGGGTGGTTGACGTAGCGGTGGAATGTGGTGCACGTGCGTGTCGGTGGGTTGGATGGTGACGAGGACGGACAGGTTGGTGGTGTGGGTCCCGCTTAAAATAGAAAAGCCAAAAGCAAAAAGAAAAGAAAGCGTTGGAGTTATGTTTTGGCTTTGTTTGAGGTGCATAATAAAGCTCTGTTTGGTCGTGTTTTTGGTGCGTTTTTATTTTAAAAAAATTGAAAAATTAAAATCGTATAGTTAAATAAAATATTTTTTTATAAATTAAAGCTGAATTTTTTTTAATTTTTTTTTTAAAATTTTTGTTTTAAAAAATTAAAAAATAACGTTTTTTAGTCGATTTTTTAAATTGAAAAACAGCTTTATCTGTTAAACATCAAAATCCTTTCAAATATTGATTCATGAATACACTTTTTACCAGAAGTGAGTCTCACTGTTTTCCTTAAAAGAACGGTTTTACGGACTACCAATTCACGGCCCTCTATGCAACCTGTTTCTTTGGTGTAAGTTTGCCAATTAATTTTTTTAGATGATGGATAATTTAAACACTAATTTAAATAATTAAGTGAATTAAAATCAAGATTTTAGAATTTATTCTTATTTATCATATCTTACTTATACGTAGGTCTATCAATCGGATGGATACGGATCGGATAGGCCCATATCCGTATCCAAATTGGATATCCGAAAAAATATCCGTATCCGATATCCAACGGATATTTTAAAACAAATATCCATATCTGATCTGAAAATCCGGATACGGATTCGGATAATATCCGAAATATCCAAATCAGATTAAAATATAAAGAATTTATAAAATCTTAAGTCTTAACATGGTTAAATAGGTATCTACCAAAGACATAAAAATATAAATCCCAATATAGTTAAATAAATATCAAACATGGTTAAATATGTTTGTGTTTTGCCTTAGATCATGAGTCATTAGATTTTCATATAAGGGTTGAAATTAATTCTAACATATATAAATAAAATAACAGTTCAGATACAGATATTGTTCGGATCGGATATAGACTATATCCGATCTAATCCAAAAAATTTCGAATACAGATAATTTGGTTCGGATACAGATATGGATTTTTGAATATCGGATATTTTTGTATTTTTGGATACGAATTCGGATCGGATACGTATATTTTTTTGAATAATTGACAGGCTTACATATACGTACAATAGTTATTGAAAGGATCAGAATTGTGTTATTTTATATTTATGTTTGTATGAATGTATCAGATCGATACAGTACTGTTCGTGACGTCTACTATGGATATTCAAATATCAGTTAATTTTTTACTTTTCAAAATTTAGAACTGAGGTAGCGTTTGAAAACACAGTTTGAAAAGCAATTTTTAGATTTTACAGTTTTATGTATATCTTTTGAGAGTCTAATGATGATGATTTGAAGGTGTAATGATGATCGCTGCTCTATAAAACACAAATTTCGATGTATAATTTAAAGATAAAATTTAATAATGATGATGTATTTAAATTGATTCGTTGATAATAGTTTTTAACTTTTAAATAATAATTTATTTGAATTGATGTATTTTTAGAATTAAAAGTTGTTTTTGAGATTTGTTACCGAACATGCGCTGAGAGACTTATAGATTCTATGGGACAGTTATGTCAGAAAGTGATCACGCGTGGTTGATATAGCAATTAATGTACGACACTCCATTAATGTGAGATGAATCCATCAATGGGTGGAAGATCCATTATCACAAAATGGTGAGATTCTTAACCACTTAACCACAACCCCCCCCCCCCCCCCCCCCCCCCCCCCATTTGGATCACAATGAATAGAGAAAATAGTTGTTTGTTTATAAAGTATAACTTAGTATTACTATATCAATATAAATGCGTATAAGAGAGTATAATAATTATAAGTAAACCCATAAGATAAGCTATACTCAGTTTATCTATTTCCATTGATAAGTGGAGCCCACCATCACATTAAATAAAATCATATCTCATCACATTAAATCACCTATCAATACCTCTTATACATCAATAGGGTCCATGTGTCAAATCAATTTTTTACACCTAATTTATATTTTATTCTTCATCAACCAAACAACTCAACCTTTATTCTTATGTTTTCCAATGAGAATAAAAAAAACACAACCAAACAGAAAATCTTTTTTTTCATGTAGAATTATCATCTATATTGGCATAATTATCTATCCAGAATAACTCAATTCCTCAATCCAAACGGGGGCTTAAAGATTTGCATAGATGAGTTGTCATGTTTTTGTTGGTTCATGTCAAAATTTTGTTATTAGTTATTTACCTTTTTTATCATGTCATCTAAAGTCTTAAATCTTAAACTTTTTAATATATTCTTTAATCGTGGTTTAGCATTAACCGAAATATTTTTAGGATATCCCTTTATTTCTATATCTAATTTGATATATCTATTATTCATTATATTAAAGAAAAAATACTCAATATTCAATTTCATTTTTATCATCTTGTAAATTTAACAATTACTCATGTCCATTTATTAAAAATTTAAGATTTCAAATTTTAAATATACTTTAAGATTTGAAATCCATGATTAAGTCATATCAGTATATTAAATTTTTAATAATTTAAAATTAAAGATATTTTAAAAATGTCTCAATTGAATTCAATTGAATTCTATAAAAAAAAATTGTTACATTTTTTTATAACATGAAAAATATTTATTACATAATATATAAATCTATTATCCCATATCTATATCCACAATCTTTTATAAAGCGCGAGAGGATAGGCTTACCGGGGGCAGTTTCGTAATTTCATTGGGGATAATGTCGGAAAAACCGCTCAGTGTTATATTATTTTTAAAATGACCCCTGTATGTATTATAAACAAGTCCTTTATATTTATAACGAGGTCCCTGACAGAAAACGGCTACTTTTGTCTTTTCGTGGGCTTTCTGCATAGCCACTCCCAGATTCTACCAATTTTACAATTAGACCCTATATGTGTTAGAAACAGGTCCCTGATTCAAATTTCAAGACTTACAAACCGGTCCCCCACTCACTGAACTTCAAATTTAATTTTTGATTTGTAAAAATGATTGAGTCTAAGAGAAGGAATAAATCTTTTTTATTAATTTTTAATATAACTTTGAGTTGATTTTTACTTAACGTTAGATACAGTCACAAATACAATCTCAAATGTAGTTTTCACATGTTTTAATTTTTTTAAATAAAAATATATATATATATATATATATATATATATATATATATATATATATATATATATATATATATATATATATATATATCTCGTAAAAGACAAACATGAAAAATAAGTATCTCATCTCCGGAGATATATATATACATCGTTATATAACTATTAAATGACTAAAAAAATATATGAGGGTGTATTTCAAGTTATAAAAAAAATTGTTTTATGAAAAATAAATATATACTGAAATACAATATTATGTTTTTGTTTTTCAGACCATTAAGATATCCATAAAATTAATAAAGCTAGTGATGGATTTTTTGGTGGTCTTAGTTTTGATTTATAAAAATGATTGAGTTTGGAAAAATTAATGTTTATGAACGAGAATGAATAAATGTTTTTTTTATTAATTTTTAATATAACTTTGAGTTGATTTTTACTTAATGTTAGATACAGTCCAAAATACAATATCAAATGCAGTTTTCACATGTCTTAATTTTTTAAAATAACAAACATTGTACCATTTCGAGTTTAATGTATTCATTTTTAATAAATGTTAAAAGAAAACTGTTATATATATACATTGTTAAATAACTATTAAATGACTAAAAAAGAGTACATGAGGCTGTATAAAAAGAATTGTTATATGAAAAATAAGTATATATTGAAATATAATAATGTATTTTTGTTTCAAATATATAAAATATATATAATAGAATCTCAGTTATCAAACGTTGTTTTTATTTTAAAGAAATAGATGTGAATTTTTTAAAAGATTTGAGTAAAACACAAAGTGATGGTTGGAGACACATCATATCAAATCAAGCTTTTACACAAATTTTAAGTAAAATTTAGTTATAGATTTGAGTAAGGGTTGAAGATGACTTTATCCTTTTCTATTAACTATAAAGTTGTATATAAATCATTGATTTTTTTATATAATAAATGATACTATTCAATTTATTAAAATATATCGTTAATACATATCTCGTTACATGAGTTGGGCGGGTTGGGCTGAGTTTGTAAACGAACTCAGAAGGTGCGATTTCCACCCCCCCCCCCTTCACGTTTTTAAACCCTAATGTGAAATCACGCTTTCAGATCTGTAGATAAACCTTTTGAATTTTTGAAACACGCCTTCCATTCTCTGTTTCAGGATCCGTAGAGGCAATGGGACTGGTGAGTTTGATCTGATCCTCCCTTCCCTCCTGCATCTCTACCTTCAGATTTGTCATTCTTTCATTTTTTTTTGTAAGTTTTTACGCCGTTGGATTAGTAGATGGTGATGGTGGTGATGGTAGATCCGAATTTTGGTCTTCTGATTGTGGTTCACGTGCTTTGGATGTTTTAATTGTGTTCATGTTGGTTTGGATTTGGTTTTGTGTGATTTGGGGTGGGTGAGGTCGATTTTAGGTTTTGAAGTGAAGTTTTTTTTTTGATTGGTTGAAGACTTGAAGTGAAGTGAAGTGAAGAAATTTTGGTGATCCAAATTGAAATGATTGAAATCTAATATATGCTGCGAAGAGCAGTTCTGAAAAAAAGAAAAGTAGAAGTGAAGAGCAGTTGTAAATGGATCCGCTACCATAGACACACAGCTTTATGAAAGGGACATCTATTTGTGATTGAATTTGATAAAAGGGGTTAGAGGCATACGCAAACCTTTGAAAACTATCTAAGGTTGCATTTGGATGTGGGGTTGAAACACTAAGATTTTTTTAGAATCTTGTGTTTCAAACTCAGCTTTTGAAAATCATTGTTTTATTAGATTTACAATCGCAAGATTTTTTAGCCTAAAAAAGTAAGAGGGTTGTTTGAAAAGCTAAACTCTGAAAATATGTTTGGATTTGAATTTGAGAATTTTTAGCTTTTCAAAAGCAGAATTTACCTAAACTCATATTCAAACAGGCCCTAAGTACTTATTATACTTGGGCAAGACGGGGAGCAAGTTTGGGGTGGAGCCATGCGTATGCTTGGCGCACGCTCCCTTGTTTACCCGACGCCCTACCCCGCACTTCTAGGAATAGAGGTGCAACTCGGGCGGGTTGGGTTTGGGTAGGGTCAACCCGAACCCAACTCGAAGTTCAAAACACTCGACCCTAATCCGACCCAACCCGATTTTCAACCCGGTGACCTTGACCTGAACCCAACCCAAAGAACCCGAATTTGGTTTAAAAAAGCAGAAAATCATATTTGTAACAAAGAAATCATACACTTATTTCATATAAAGTGATCCCAAATCAAACAATATGAAAAATATATTTTTTTTTATGGAAAAAGAAAAATTGAATATTTTGAATACCAAAAAAGAAAAAATCAAACAACAAAACCATAATCTTTCCATCCAAACATAACAGGGAGGGAGGGAGGGAGGATCCCATATGTATTACATGTTAATGAGAAACATGCTTTTATTTCATTTTGTTGCGGATAGCTGGAAGAGGAAGAAAGCATGTATTTACATGTTAATTATGGTGTGGCTAGATATGGTTGGAAGAGGAAAGAGAGAAGAGGCGAGTTGAATGTTGTGGCTAGGTTTGTGTGAAAGATAGGTTAGGTTCGCGTAAAGTAATGAATGGTGGAGATTTAAAAATGAAAATCAATTGTCCAGATTGTATATCATATTAGGTATTAAGTTCGGGTTCGGGTTGGGTTGGGTTGCCTGGGACACCAACCCGAACCCAATCCAAATTTTCAACCAATCCGAACCCAAACCCAAACCCGTTTTTTACAACCCAACCCACGTACAAATGGGGTTCAACCCATCGGGTTCGGGTTGGACCCGACCCAAGTTGCAGCCCTACCTAGGAAAGCATCGCCTATCCGGCGATGGGTGACTCGACCCAAGTTGCAGCCCTACCTAGGAAAGCATCGCCTGTCCGGCGATGGGTTCAGCCAAGGCACGTGGGGAGAGAACCAGAAAATCTTTCCAACCTGAACCCAACTTTTCTAACCCAACCCATCAAAAAATCTGCTTCAACTTGTCGGGTTCAGATTGAACCTAACCGAAGTTGTAGCTTTAATGTGAGCCAAGTTTAATGGGGGCATAGATGAGTTTTCAGATGTCTGCAAGGACATCTATGTCTTTAACCCTTACAAAAGAAGAACAAGACAATGGGTTGAGTGATGCAAGTGGTGTTGGGTGTTAAAAATGTGTTTGCATTGTTGATCTAGGATAACTTAGACGGTAATGTTTGGATGTTCATTGTTTCTGTTGTCATTGTTAATGTAAAAGGGCCATAGATTATTCATTAATGGTATAGTTTTTTAATATGTAAGAATTTTGGCGAAGTGGGATGTTATTGGAATTGATAAAATGTTCTTAGCTTAGGAAAGTAGAAATGTCATTCGTTTGGGGATAGTGCTTATGTTTTTTCTGACCCATTGCTTGTAAATTTTCCTGGGTTCACACAGGAGTCTTTTCCTTCGATAAAAAATATTCTACTTCTGGACTCAGAAGGGAAGCGAGTTGCAGTCAAGTACTATTCAGATGACTGGTCGACACTTAATGCAAAGCTAGCTTTCGAAAAATCTGTCTTTGCCAAAACTCAGAAAACAAATGCTCGAACAGAAGGTGATCAGACATCTCGTATTCAAAATTATTCATTTTCATTTCATCAATTGCTTTTCATGTTGTCTGATTGTTCACATTTTCATCATTTGAAGCCCCTAGTGATTGCATATATTTTTAAAGGTGCTATGTTATTCCTTGCTGGTGTTAACTGTATTAGATTCTGTGGGTTTTTTTTTTCTTTCTATTTTCTACTGTGTAAGCCCTGTCTAGTCTGTATTTTTTTAGTTTCTGCTCTTACAGTTAATCAATACAAGTTCTTGCTTCACTACATGTTTTTTTTTTTTGGGTAAAAGGTTCCTTCACTACATGTTTAAATGACAATGTGTTATTCTCTTATGTGTATGGGATCCATTAGGACATTGATATTTTATCAAAGGCTTAACTTGTTTGTGCATTAAGATTCATACATTTGTGGAGATGGGGAAAAAGATGAAAGCTACAAAAATAGCAACTGTATGTTCAATTTTCCTGAGCTGTCAGAGAAGAGAGAGTTGAAAACACAATGCTTATTTACAACAATTCCATGCTTATATATGAAGTAGTTCTTCCCATAGTCTGTGAAACATAGAGATCTCTGAAAATTTGAAGACATTTGTCATATGCCACATGGCCAAATTTTGTTTGTATAACATCACTCCCTTGGACAGTGTGCACTGCTGTTGAGTGGAAAGTGTCAGTTGTGGTTTTCCACTATCCAAGCAATGATATTCTTGTACTAAAAGATTTTATCCGTGTTTTATTCAAAAACCTTGAGCGCGGCATGTCTAAGGTCAATACAGCACTGGTGTAAATTTATGTCACCGATAAGATGTCACTAGGAAATGAATACTTGTAACTTCTACATAAATATGAATATAAAAACTTTGGCAGAGGGATAATATTAATTAGTTGTGTCATAACATGGATTGAATTTCCACACATCTAGTTAAAATTTCTTTACATATATTACACGAGAGTCAGGATTGCCCTCAAAGAATTTACTTCTATCACTCACCAATTCGAACTTGAGAAAACCTTTAAATTCAAAGTATAACGTTATAAAACCTTTCAATCCTTGTCCTCTAACATCTTTCTTGATGAACAGAGCCATCAATTTTTTATTTATTGATATCGAGAATAGGTTAAAGTTCTAAACAAGGGGATTTGTACACCAGATTATTTCATTGCTCACAGTTTTGATTTGTTATTTTCAACTGAGTAAAGAAAACTCATTTCATGAACTTCTGAAACAAATACCTCTCATCATTATCTTTTTGTAATGTCAATTGAGTAATCCTTGAATTGTTAACAATTTTGGCATTGTTTTCAATTGCTGTCTTGTTTTTTTTTTTTTGATTGGTAATTGCTATCTTGTTGATGGGATTTTAATCATTTACAGCTGAAATTACCATGTTTGATGATTATGTTGTCGTCTACAAGTTCGTTCAAGATCTGCACTTTTTTGTCACTGGAGGTAGTGAGGAAAACGAGCTCATCTTATCATCAGTTCTTCAAGGATTTAATGATGCAGTTGGCCTTCTTCTCAGGTGATAAAAATCTCAGGCACTCTTCTTCCCTCACCTAAACCAATTTCAATATTATGTTTTTCTTCCTCCAGGAATAGTGTTGACAAGAGAACGGCGCTCGAGAACTTGGACCTGATTCTCTTATGCATCGATGAGATTGTTGATGGAGGGTATTGACACATGATCCTGATCTTTCACATTCTAAAAATCGCTTGTATAACACCTTGTGTTGTGCAGGATCATCCTCGAAACAGATGGAAGCGCCATTGCCGGAAAAGTTGCATCCAACGGAATAGACGGTGGAGCATCCCTCTCTGAACAGGTGATTCCCTGTCCACAAAATTCATTTTGATTCATTCGCTCTCAGTTTCTGTTAAACTGATCATTTCTTCCTCATGCAGACTATCAGTCAAGCCCTGGCTACAGCGCGGGAGCATTTGGCGAGATCGCTCTTGAAATAATGACTGGTCATCCATCATAAATGAGATCCCTGCTGTTTCCTTCTCATTTCCTTCCTATTTTGTCACAGTGGTTTGTATAATCTTATTACAAAAAAAAAAATTGTCATGTACACCTCCAGTGTCTTGAATATTTACAGTCACCATTTTTCTACCAGAGGGGACTTGGAAGTGCCTCTTTGGTTGGCATGTGGGTTATATGAAAATTTTGGCTCGCAGTTTTATGCAATAGGGCCTTGATTGAAAAGTAGTAAATAAAAAGGGGTAATGTGAATGATAACCTAAATTTAGGCTGGTTTGGGTTAGAGTTTTTCTTGTGATTTTGATTTGTTCAGATATAAGAAAGCCTGAATCTAACTGTTAAAGTTGTGAGTTGGGTATTCTGGATGGAGTTGGTATTATGGATGGAACTTGATGGGTGAGTGCTTTTTTGTTTTTTGGGTAAAGGCTCTGTTACCATTGTAATCATCTACTTGTTTTTATATGTTTATATCTTGTTTCACTGTGGGGTTGTCACTAGAATTGTTAACGGGTCGGATCTGGACCCGACTCAACCCGGAATCGATTACACGTTTAATATATCTGATCCAATTTGGATCCGACCCGGTGGATCCGAACATACAAACAGGTCGGGTCCACTCCGCCCCAACCCGTTGAATCTGAGACCTAACTGTTTTATTATTATATACTTCTATTACTAGACTATTGATATTAATTGACTCTAATTTTGTTTCTTATTTATCAAGTTACAAGTATAAGTTTTAACTCATTTTAAGTATCCATAAGTCCATAACTAAGCCCATAAATCATAACCCATAACCAACCAAACCTACCTGTTAACAAACCTTAGTAGTTTATTAGCTTCTGAATTTGTATAATTAATTGGTTTGTTGCATGATTTATGTTCATTGTTTAGGTTAATATGTTAGTGTTTATTATATTGAATGTTGTTTAGATTAATATGTAGTGTCTATTGTTTTGAACGTTTACTTTGTGACACAAATAACCATTAGCTCTCCCTTTTAGTTCATTGTTATATTGTTTATATTTTTGTTTACTTTGAATGTTATATGCTAGCGTTTATTGTTTTGAATTGTACAAAAATATGTTCAAACATAATGTTTTATACAATTTTCCTAATAAAATGATAAGACAAATAAATTCATGAGCTCTCCTTTTTTTTTATTAACTGTATCCGATGGGTCCGGGTCCACATTTTCAAGGACCTGCTGGGTCTTGCCACGGGTAGGTCTAGGTCTAGGTCCACCCCGGCCCGGACCCGACCCGTTGATAGGCCTAGATGTCACCAGTGGCGGACCCAAGATTTTTTTGGAGGAGGGGCTTAAAAAATTATACAAAGAAAAAAGAAAGATAAAAAAAATAATTTAGGACAAGTTAATATTTGGGAGAGAAGGCAAATGTTTTTATTTTAAATAAGAAAATTTGTTTTTTCATCATCTCTTTTAATAAATTTTAATAGTTGAGATTTCTTTTTCTTTTAAATATTTATTTAGAAAATTATGGATGATTTGTTATTTTTAAATTTTAATGGAGATGTTTTCTTTCTTTTTATAACAATTATTTTCGGTTGAGAAGGAGAAAATCATGAGAAATTTGTTTCTCTTTATTTTTTATTTTGAATAAATCTTAATAGTTAAGATTTTTTTTTATTCAACTTTTATAAGATTGAGTTGTCATGATTGATAGGAAGGGGAATTAGGTAGAAATACGTGGTTTGTTTTAGAATTAATGGTTGAGATGTTATTTATTTAATTTCTTTTCTATTTTAAAGGTTAAGATTTAATGTTTTTTAAAAAAATGGTAGGGGGGACGGTTGAGTTGTCAAGAAGGGGGGGGGGGGGGGGGGTGGGGCTTATGAAGAAATATATGGAAAGTTTGTTTTAGAATTAATGGTTGAGATGCTATTTATTTATGTTTTTTCTAGTTCAATGGTTCATATTTATTTTATTTAAAAAAATTAAATAGTTACAAATGCATGCAAATCTAAAAAGAAGAAAAAAATTCATTTTACTTGATGTATTTACAACTACATGTTATATACAATGATGTGACAGTCTCACATGAGTCAAACAATATACAAATACGAAGAAAAAAACAAACAGAAGATTTGGATCTCTGTCACCATAACAATATTTCTATTTAAAACAAAATTACATCAAAAGTGAGAGTCTACTACATCAAAATAACTTATACTCTCATGTATGCCTTCTTTACATCGATAGGTTTATGGAAAGTTGAATTATCTAATTTATTCTTTTAATTTAAAATCTACTACATTATTTTATTTTCAATCCATTCCCAGGTTTATAGGCTAAAAGTATTTGCTCCTTTGAACACAAGTTCAGGGTGGGCTAAATAGTGTCTCGGTTTATATCTTTGCACTCTATTTGTCTTTTTTATGTTTGGATTGATCATGGAAAATGTATGGTAATATATTTCATTTGATGAATTTAGAGTTGAAAAAATTGGTAGTTCTCGTCGTTCCACTACTATTTGATTTTAATTATGTTGATGTAGCATTCCTATATTGAAACTCAAACATAATTCTATCACAAAAAAACAAATAGATGATCCCATCGTCCTAAAATAATGTATATGCACGACCTTAATCTCCTTTGGACATAAGTTCAGAGTGAGATGAATGGGTGTTTCTATTTGCATAATTACACCCCTTGAATATGTAATAATAATATAATAAACATCCCTCCTCTTTACACATCCAGGCTATTTTTATTTATTTATTTAGAAGCCCCACATTTATAATGGATTTTTGGTTTTTCTCTACACCCTTGTTCATCTTTTGGGAAAAAAAAGAAAAAGAAACCCTACCCAAAAAATAGTCCCGCCGATGATGAAGAGGACGATCGCAACTAGCAAGACAAGGTGTAGTCCTTACAGCAATGTCAAAGACTCCTTTTTATGCCTTCGCTGATCGAGTGACTTGGAGGTGGCCCTGACCCCTGAGAAGCAGATGCCTATAAAATCAACTTGAAAAATGGTATTGTTATGAACCGAGTTTTGGTCCTATCTTTTTGAAAGAGGTTAAGGGATTAAACCCGAGGAGCACCAACAAATCAAACCAATACGTTTTTTTTTTTAAGATGAGGGCGTCCAAATTAGGAATCCGATCCGAGTCGCAAATAGATTCATAGCCGTTCAACTGAAGGAATCAACGGCTGATGCTGGGCCGCGTACGGTTGAGACAGACGGTTAAGAAAACCGTCCACTCTCCATCCCTTTTAAATTCCCACTCTTTCCCTCTCTCTCTCTCTCTCTATTTTTTGTTAGAGAGAAATGAAGAACCCTAAATCGATCGCGCTCAAAACACAAATCTTCTCTTCATTCCTTCTGTTTTCACATCTCGCTTTCGCATCACAACCTCCAAAGGGTAACCAAACCTATTAATTCTATATACCAATTCTGTTTCTCCCTCTTTTGATTTCGAATTTTTTTTTTTTCAGAGAAGGCGCCACTCCTCACGTTCGCCTTCAGTTGGCTTGGAGAGAAGAACGCGTTCCGGGCGGGGGATGTGGCGACTGTCAAGGTTAGGCCGCTGACCGACTCCGGCGGTGACGCGAAGCTCTTCCTCGGCAGGCATTCCGTGCGGTTCGAGCTCTCCGTGAATGGAGAGAGGGGGAACGGCTCGTGCATCAGCGGCGTCTCTTCGTCGTTCAACACGGACTACTCTGATTGGAACATCACCTTTGTTCCTATCTTGGCCGGGCAGTTCTCTTTGCTTGTCGCGGAAAATCATTACGGGGTTTCGGATTCGTCGCTTCATTTTGATGTCGTACCAGGTATCGCTTTGTCATGGCGCATCGTGTGTTCTGTAGTTTGTACACTGATTGATTGGTTGTATCCATTGTCTGAATATACTTCTGTTTGTCGAAATGTGCTTTTAGTTCCTTCAGAGTCTGGGTATCCATTTAGTTTGAATGATTTATCACATTTTTTTGATAATCTAAAAAGCTAATCCTAACTGTCATTGCAGCCTTCACAACAAACACGAGTTTTTCATGTATTTTCTCATACTAATGGCATCATGCATATAATTATGATCTACAATTATACACGCACTGTACTCGACGAAACCCTTGATGAATATGTGCCGTGCATGAATCCTGTGACTATGGTTGCATCCATTGAGGGGGGATGATTAATAGATCATGTATCAACATGTTGGGAAAAATCTAATATGAATTTTATTATTAGAGTTGAAATGTGCACAGAGCTCATTGTCATGTTATTATGTCTAAAGGTTTTTCATGTTGGACATTCTTCACAAATGGACTCTCAAGGTAGTTGAGTTTAGAAAATTATGTGGGGAATGTTATTTGTTGTATGTTATCCTTCATAGCTATACAATTTTGCATTCAAATTGCATGTTCTGTTATATATTTGTTTGAAACACATATTTATTTATAACAAAATTATCTGAGTCATTTGTTATTTATTTGTTCATATTATGGAAGTGAACTCATGTCAACATTTTCTTGAAGCCACAATGTATGTTAGACACTAAAGAATACCATGGTCTTGGACACCCATTTTGCCTGTCACTGTAATGATTGGTATTATTTGGGTGTTTTGAGTATAAGGAACTTTTACTTGAGTACTTGTATGAACTAAAGGTATTTTTTTCTTATTTAAATTTTTTATATATCCTAGATTCTAATAACATGATTCATTTGGTTTTGTAGATCTTGAGACAATTAGAGAAGCAACCTTTGTTGGGGAATGCATTAGAATGTGGAGTAATAATCTGTTGTGTTGTTTTAAAGTATGATTGCATATGATTATTTGTAGGAATATTGGTCCTAATGTTTGAATATCAATGCAAGTTAGATTTTCTGTACCTCACAATAGAAAATCTTTTATTTTCTTCATGGTGTATGTACATGTCAGTGTTTTTCAATTTAGGCTATCAGAATCACTGTTTGTGATTTATAAAACTACCAAAATTGTAGCAATATTTTGGATATAACAAAGTCCATTTTGCTCACTTATTTTACCTTCCACATTCCTGTTTTAGGATATATTTACCCATCTGCTTCAGTCGTTTCATGGATGAATCTTGTGAGCGAGTTTGAGGCAGGGAGCAAAGCCAATATTTTGATACTTCCTCGGGATGCATTTGGGAATGATATCTCATCAGAACACGGAGGAGAAAGTTTATGCAACTTCATTGTATCTGCATCTTATGAAAATGGTTCTGTTGCAAATTTGGCTGATGTCAAATATATGGGTTGGAATGAGTATGGGTACCTTGGTATTGAATTTGTTGTCAAGACAGCTGGATCTCTCACATTATGTGTGCAATGTGAAAACCAGACTTTACTCGGTTCTCCTCTGTCATTTAATGTAAAGCCAGGTCAGTTGCTTTTCCAATGAATTTTAGATGCCCATCACTATCATCAGAAGATATTACAAGTGAAGTAAAAAAACTTTCTGTTCGGTGACTTTTTTTTGTTATTCATAATCATCATTGCAATTCTTGCTAATCCTTTTTCCTTGGAAGCACTCTATTGTTCTTTATATGCTTTTTTGGACCAATCAATTAATATCCTATCTTCCTAAAGTAGTGCGGCTAGTTTCAATTGGGTTTCCAGACATGGAAAAAAAGGTACTAGGATTATCCTTGAATTAAATTAGTTAAATTCATAAAACAAATCATTTTAAATATATGGGCGTCCATATTCCTTTGACTTGAAATGCACTACATTCCAAATGTGATCGATATATTTCAAAGGGTTGGAAGGAGCCAGTTGTTCTACATTTCGCTGTTTGATAACAGCTACAACTCCTGGGTTTCCCTTAAAAGACACCTGAACTTCGATAATATTGGTTAAAATTTTTCTTCAGTTGCTCTTATTCTCTTAAATGAAATCATTAGAAATTCAGTTGATCTTGAAGTTGCTTCTCATTGAATATAGTTGTACTGATCTTAGATTCACACTTTCCTTTATCTCTGTGTCCCGGTATATGCAATATCTGTTCATTCTATTTTTCTCCTCCAAATAATATGGATTACAGAGTTTGTCATGCAAAGTGGAAAGGGGAAAAAACATAAAGAAAGGAAGACATTTTGAAAGGGGTCTATTTGTTAGGATGCTTTTTGTGTGCAATGCTTGTTCCATGCCATGCTATAAAATCTCCTCAGTGAAGCACTTTTGTTTGAGTTGAACATGAACGTGATTTATGATAGGATGATCATGATAAGTTTTCTGCTGGGCCAGTAAATGTCGTGTTTAAGGATCTTGGCTGCACTAGCAGCTATAATACAGCCTTCATGTTTGGCTGCTGCTTGTGTGAATAAGGTGTTTTTTTGGAGGAAAGTAAAGCATTATAAAATGTGATTGTAATTTAAATCATGTCTCTGAAATGGAGGCTGATTACACATTTCTGACTTTATTAGTTGTTAGCATCAGTGCTACAAGGACAGGTAATGGGAAGAAGAATACATTATAGGCCTATGTTTATATTTATCATTTCCATTCATGTCTAATGATTTATTTTGTTGTCAGATAGCCGATAATTTATTAATTTTTTTTAAACATTTAAAATCTATTGCTAATAGGTGTTGCTGGCTTTCACCAGGAAAACTGGATGTCACCAATTGCTTAGGCAAGTGGAAATATGAAACAAATTCATTGCAAATATTCTCGAAACTGGAGTTTTTCATATACCAGAAAGATCACTATGGGAACCTTGTTTCATATTTTTATGATTTTGATGCAAGAGTCATTCAGAAGGACACCAACTTATCTGTACCGATAGCGGATCTTCTTTTCCAAGAGATGGTACAAGGAATACAGTTGCTTTCATTCACTGTATCTGAACCTGGGGACTTCATGCTCATAGTTTTTGATGCCAAAAAGAATGAGAGCATCTCAAATTCCCCTTATGAATATACTGTTTTTGTAGGTGTGGATTAATACGATTTACCAAAAAAATTTCAAATTTTCTTAGATATTCTATATAATGGTTTATGGATTTGTTTCATGTTCTGATCTTCTTTTCTGTCTAGATTAGGACTACAAGTCTTGTTGGGTAGCTTCAGGGGAATAATCATGTCAAAGCCCTTTCTTGATCAGTCACTGAATTTCGATCACATTAGGAACATGATAGCTGAATTTGTAGGGTGTAGAAAGATTGAACCTATTGAAAATTTGTTTTAATTTGCTAGTCCAAATCTATTTTCCTATTTAAATGTTAATACCTTGCTAGGACCTACCTCTCTTTAGAGTGATGTGATCTGATTGACTAGAATTTTAGGAAATCATGCTTATTTTGTGACATTTTGCAACTAATAGATATAAATTTCATATCACAGGGTCTTTTTTAGCTTTATTTTTGTTCTGAACTGCAATTTACATTGAAGGCTTCTTTTGTTGATGTGCTCAACTGACTGACCTTCCATGAAGCTAGGAAAACCCAACATTTTATGAGTGGCATCTTTCTTTTCTAAGAGTCAAGAATTTTCCAAATGTGTTCAACATATTAACGTATTCTAGTTTCTCCAGTAAAATTGAATTATGTTTGAAGTATTATGATTGTTCACTGAAAATAGTCATCAGATCACTGATTGTTTTATCAAAGTTTTGTTGGACTGTCATGCTTGGGAGAAAATGTTTTCAAATTTGAATTTTGTTCATTGTTTTAACTTTTTCCAACGGTTTAAATCCTCGTCCTTTCCTCCATCTATTATGCAAATAAGCTCTTTTAGCTTGATCATTGTTTTTCTAGCTCCAGTCACTAAAAAGTTGTAATTTTAATATTTATATTGGCCTTTTCTCCCCCTCCCTTGAGCAGGTTATTGCGATGGGTTAAATAGCGTGGTTAATGGATCTGGTTTGGCTAGTTCTGATGCTGGTCAAATTTCATACTTCTCAGTGTACTTGGAAGATATGTACCATAATCCTGCTCCAGTTGAACCAGACAGGCTACATGTAAAAATAATGAGGAGAGATGGTGCATTTAGCATACGAGCAGATGTAACTCCTATGGGGATGTCCAATGGTATTACTGCTTTAGACATTTTATTTTGCTAAATGAATGTTTTTGTTATATTATTATGACAAAAGGCATCATCTTTTGCACAGGTCGTACACCTGTACCAGGACACGTCAATGTTGCCAGAAGTCCCGGTGGAATTGTTCCTGCTATGTTGGTCAAACCGAAGGATGATGTGAGAAAATAATAATTAATAATTATATATATTATTATTGATAGAACAATGTTAATAGATTATTATTATTTCTTGTTGTCCATTGTAAGGATCGTATTTGATGCCCTTGTGGAATAACAACAAAAACAACCACCATAAATCGTTTATCTCAAAAACTTGGTTCTACATCAATGAAAATCAGATGGACGTCTCCTTTTTTTTTTTTTTGTCCCTGAAATGTAACGCCTTGGTGATGCAGTATTAAATTCTTTTGAGTAAAACTAAAATTGAAACACACATTACTCAGTGCTAGCACTTTGGTAATAGGAGCATCTTGGTCTTTCCAAGGACTAGTTTTCAATAGATTCTGTTTTGCATGTTCATGTATTCCATTGTTAGAACCTTGATTAGCATACATCTCTCTTCCTGGGTTCCATTGATTAGTTATTGGAATTCCTTAACATAGCATTCTCCAGAGATAATTTCCACAAACTTCTGGGACCTGGAGAACTCCTTGCAGTTTTTTTCATAAGAATTCTGAAACGACTTCAGCTCCACATTGATACGGTTTATGCCATTCGTGACATCTGGAATGTTTCTGTAAATCATGTCCATCAACTTAGTCATTGGCCTCACAGATAAGGAAAACATCCCCCTCTTTTTACCAATTACTCACATACTAAGTACTGTTGACTTTTTATCATAGATGCAGTCACTGTTAACTTCTGCTCAAGTTCAATTCATTTATGTTTATCTTATAGTCATTTTTGGATTTGTCATACATCTATTTTAGCATCCTCATTTTCCTCATAACCAGTTAATATTGGGTTTCATTTTCCTCATTGGCCTCACAGATAAGGAAAACATCCCCCTCTTTTTACCAATTACTCACATGCTAAGTACTGTTGACTTTTTTTTATATCATAGATGCATTCACTGTTAAGTTCGGACAAGTTCAATTCATTTATGATTATCTTATATAGTCATTTTTGGATTTGTCATACATCTATTTTAGCATCCTCATTTTCCTCATAACCCAGTTAATGTTGGGTTTCAATTATGTTGTATTTCCTTGTTATTAATTTCCTTTTAATTTCATCAGAACTTTGCAATAACACAAAATGACAAAACACCACCTCCATATGATCCAACCAACTTTTGCCTTGTTAGAGACATTTTTTTAATCTTCTCATATCTCAATATTACAAATAAAGGGTGCTTGTCTGTTATTACCAACTAATGCCCCTTTTCCACCATTACCTCCAAAACTGGCATGAAGTTTGTTATATCCCGTGTAAGTTCTTTTACATCAGGCTGCATACTTTTTTACATCCAATGCACTTAACAAGAGTTTCTTTGGGTTCAGCCCAGCCAAAGAATGCGAGGTCAGAGTAGTGCTTTCAATATCTTTTATACGCCTGTGAAGTCCGGAAGTTATGAGCTTTGGGTATTCTGTGGAAACATTGCATTGAATAATGGCCAGCCCTTTCCATTAGAAGTGTCACCAGGTATGCCCTCAATTGTTCAGTTACTTATCCTATTTATGCATATCCTTTTTCTTTTTTGCTGTTTATCATGCTGTTAACAAGCGATCATATATTATATTGATTTTTTTTTCCCATGTGTTGTTAATTGGATTTTCGTCTTTTTATTTTTATTTTGAAGGCCTTAAAAATCAAAATTTAAAGAATTTCTATTACCACTGATTTTGGTGACTAAATACCTGAGGACTTAACTAGAGAAATACTTGCTTTATTCAAGCCCTCTTTGCTAATATTACCTTGTCATAGATCTAAATGAACCATCATAACAATTATGGTTTCAGCTTCTTACCAAAAAAAAAAAAAAGGTTTCAGCTGCCACTTTTATGATTTCTTTATGTATTATCTAATTTTAATTGTTCTCATTGCTTTTAGCTCCAAGTGTTCTATTCATTGATTGCAGGTGGTGTTGATATGTCATCTTCAGCCGTTGTCAAATATGATGCTCAAGTTCAAAGAAACTTCAAAAATGAAATAGTGGTTCAACTTAAGGATTCTTTTTTTAACCCTATCTCATTGCAGCAAGCAAGCTTAAGTCTTGATATCACGCCTGCCAATACCTCTGGTTTCTTGAAATCAAAGTTCATGGATAAAGAGGATGGATTATATATTGTTTACTACCTTTTAAAGGATGCTGGTGCTTACAATATATCCATTTATTTTGATGACTGGCATCTATCTCCTTGTCCCCTTGAAATCAATGTATATGAAAGTACGTAAACATCGAGCAGTGATGCTTTGTAGAATCATATAATAGAACACTGATAGCTTATAGCTTCTTTTGTTATTGATCATTGTACACTATTATTATTATTATCATTTAGTTATATGCCATTCATCTTCAAATAATGGCGTGACCCATTTTTTCTCAAGATTTAATGTGCACAGTATCATTCATGAGATTATTTTGTTGAAAATGACATTTTGCAAAAGGCATATAATAAACTGATGCTCACTGTCATTCCGTATATGGAAGAATGTGTTCTACTCACTTTAACTCATATTTTACATTGGTATTTATTGTGTATTTTCTTTCACATGGACTGTTTATTGTTACATAAGCAACAACTTGCCATGCAATATTTACCTTTGGATGAATTACATAAGGTGACATATTAGTGTCCTTTAAAAATTGCATTAAGTGCTTGCTGCCGTTTGATAGTAACTGCATGAATAGGTGCTTGCCTTTAACAAAGTAAGTACATGAATGCCAATCTTCTTTCAGGAGGCCAGATACACTTATTCTACATGTTGGAGTTATGTTTGCTGATCTTGCAATTTTTTGCTTGAACACCCAAACTGGGAGACACCAGATATTGAGCCTCACAAGGAAGCCTTTTGATCAGTCATATAATTTTTTTTTGGTTGATTTCTAATCCTCTGGAACTCACATTTTCTTTTAATGCGTTTTCTGAAGAAAAAAAAATTATATTATCGCACAATTTTTTTTTTTGCATGCATTAAGCTTTGTATGGAACTCATGGAAGTATACATTTAAGTAAGAAGATGTGGAAAACATAAACTTGTTGGTAGCATTCAGGTAATGTGTGTGCTGTGGTAGCTAAATGTTGTATAGGTTTTCTGCAGGAGAGTACTTTCCTCAAGCCCACAGTGATACTGTTTCCGTTTGGGAAGATGAGTCAGTTTCTTTTGATGTCTTAGGAAATGATTACTTCAAAGGGGAACTTTCAAGTTTTATAGCATCATCAAAGGTAACATTTGATTTTTAATGAACTTGGGGAAATTTAGTGATTCAATACTCTTCTTTTGCATTTATCGAACTGCTTTGGTTAAAAATCTTTCATTGTCTGTTATGTCATTGCTATGGGAGCTTGCACTATTGGACAAAAAGAAACGAAGTGACTTCGACAAACCTTTTCTTTTGATGATTTATTTTTGTCAAACGTACTTGTCTCGTTAACAATCAGATTTTCCATGCGATGCTTCCCTGTAGAATAGAGTTGTTGGGGTGAGTCAGGTGGAATAGAATTTTATAAGAAATTAAGATGAGGTATGATTTGACTCTGTATCTAATAACCAAAAAGATAAATGAAAAATCTTGTGGACTGTTTTCTGGCATAGGTGTTGACGTGAAATCACTACATCTGCCTCTTGAATGCTCTTTTCTTCAAGTGAATCTGACAACTATCATGTGGTGGAGACAAATTAAAACTATGTTGCAAAACAGTCTTAAGTCTACATGACTGTTCATTTAGCATTTTAGCATTACTCGTTGAGTATACTACAGAAAAACTTTTTAAGGATGAAAAATGACATCTTGAAGTAGAGAGCAGCCACATGCCCTACTCGGTTTATATGCAGAATCTGTTCAACCCATCAAGATTACAAATTTGTCTGTTTGTGTACTGGATCTATCCAAGTAGATGAATCAGTTTAAAAATGTTAAAATTGTTTTGAATAAGGCTTTTGTGATGTCTTTTCATGTTAAAATTTCATTATTGAGGGCCAGAAAGCAAGTCTAAACCTGATGGTAATTCACAAGGTAGGAGTGTGGGTGTCAGGGAAGAACCTAAAGCATTCAGTGCCAGGATGCCAAATTAGTTAATGCTGAGTTATTTAGCATCTCTTTCAAACGGAAAGTAATGGTGTCTTGCATTAATAAGTCGAATGAGAGAGGCATTATCTTTTTTTTTTTTAAAGTAAACGGTAGGCCTTCACCTTCGTAATTAGATAAGAAGAAGAGTGCCCAAACGGGAAAACAAGATTAGAGAGAGAGGCATTATCTTATGGGTTGTTGGGGAAGATTTGGTGGAACTGGAGGCATTATGTGCTTTCCTGACCTTTATTTTTCCTTTAGTCTGACCTTAGTCAGGCCTTAGTGATCAGGGAAATTCAACTTTATCATAAAAAATATTCCCTTTCTCTGGGAAAAAGGAGATTCATTTGATGCTAAAAAGCGATTTACATCAGCCCACAAATATTGAGTAGAGAAAAATCTTCCCACTAAAGGGGTCAGCTCTAATATTGAGGAGTCTGTCCACCCTTATTTGCTCATTTTATCAGAGTTGCTCTTATTTCTTCTTATAAAAATGGTTTTGATTTTACCATCTTGTATGCATCACATTTTTTTGCTATATATTATATGCATCACACAGCTACCATGTATTACTGGAAAGCATATTTCTAAGGAGTCATTGAGTTTGGTTATTTTGAATCTAATATCCATTATCCTTGTATGATGACAGCCACAATTTGGGTCACTCCTGCAGTATGGAAAGCTCTTTAGATATACACCGTACAAAGGTTTTTTTGGAAATGATTCTTTCTCCTACACAATTTCTGACATCAATAACAACAGTGCTACGAGCACTTGTATTGTCTCTGTTCTGAGCATACCACCTCAGTTTGTATCTTTACCTGGCTTACTGCAAGTGACCGAAGATGTGCTGAAACCCAGATTTGGGTAAGACTTATAACACGTGAAGACTTGGTATTTATTAAGAAAAAACTTGGATACATAAATAAAATAATTGTGACTATTATATTGATTTTGAATTTCTACTCACTGTTAATGATTTTTTCATGTTTGCCAGTGGTTTCCCTGGTTTTGAAATTAAGTACTCAGATAATTTCGAGAACATCTCTGTTACGCTTGCTGCTCAATCTGGCTCAATCTTGCTCGCTCCAATGCCCTTTCAATTTTCCCTACTGCGAAGTACTATATTTTCTGTGAGCAATGGAGGAGGGAAGGATTTGATGTTGAGGGGCAATTTTGAAGTAATTAATTCAGCTCTTCAGTACATGCAATATCTGGGGTAGTTTTCTTCAAGAAATCTTACAGTGATGGACCACATGGCTGCTTGAGTTATTTGAATTGCTTTGTTTTTCAAATTCCCACCGAGCTAGATCCTTTGGCATATTGCATGGAATTTGCAAGCAACTTTAGATATTTTATTTTTAGATATTTTAATAACATCTTTTATGAAGACCATAACAATCAATGTGAAGAAAGTAATATGAATATGTAATATTTCTAGTGATTGAAAAATAACTAAACGAATGCGATGATCAATCTTGCCCTGATGGTTATATGGTTTCTTTATGTCACCCTGACACATTATTTTGATATTCTTAATTGGCCTCAGGATGCTGAAAACATCAATGAAATCTATTTTAATTCATAGCTAGCATGCCGGCCAACTTGCAATTCCAGAATTTACTTGTTGCAACTTGATCATGTGTTCAAAGGGTCTCATCACATGAGGTTTAGGATTTAAATGAAAAGAGGACCTTGCATATTTCCCTTTCATTTATGCTATATTATTTGTTATTTAATCTTTCTTAAACTTGAGCAGAATATTTAGTTGTTCCTTTTCTTAGTCTCAGTCATTGATATTTGTTGTTTTCTTTTTCCTCAGAAGTGAAAACTTTTATGGAAATGACGTTGTCACAATATCTGGCACAAATAAAAATGGTGTTCGTGAAGCATATGTGCCAATTTTTGTGGAACCTATCAATGATCCTCCTTTTCTCAATGTCCCTGAATATATAATATTGGAGAAGAAGATCAGCGAAAATGGTCTATGGATTATCGAAACACCAAAAAATGTGGAATTTTCAATTGGTGATACGGATCTTCTTCACTTTCCGGGTATGTGACTATGTTTTAGAATTAAATAGTAATTTAGTATTTTAGAGAAACAATATGATAGTTCATCAATGATAACTGCAATAATGATTTAAATTAAATGGATATAGCTTGCAATTGGGAGGGGTTACAATAGAAGTTGGAATTGACATAAATTTTACTCATACGAATGAGAACTAGTGTTGGCTATTTGAAATGGTTTATTGGATGTGCTGGAATTGCCAATTGTATCAAGGATCAGGTTTAACATCTTGATATGGTATGTCCAATTGATGCACATCTTTGATATAAATGTTTGTTTTCTTAATATGTGTACCCATATGGGACAATGGAAGCTGAATGTGAAGCCAATCAAATAGAGTATGCTAGATGATATTCTTAGATTGATGTTACACTTAATGGTTTCCAGTTGAAGAGAGAAAATCTATGCCTGATGCACATCTTCATTCATTTTGTTTCTTAATCAAGTTCGAAAGAATTAGGTTGGCTGGCTAAAAATATGGACCTTATAGTGCTTCAGATTTCTCCTCATTTTCACATAATCTGACATTTTGATTGGCTTATGTAACAGGTAGAAATTCTGATTTTGCAATTACATTGACCATGGAAGTTAATGTTGGAGTTCTCATAACCAATCTGCCAGTTGATTTTATCAAATCAACAGAGGTGAAGCTAGAAAACAGCTATCACTGGCAACCCCTCCAGACATTTGTTACAATTTCAAACCATTTCTTTGTAAAAGTGAAAGGAATTCGGTTCCATGGAACGATCCAGGATTCCAACAGCGCACTGCAAAAGCTTCTCTATCAAGTGCGTGCATATTCTATGTGGTAGAACATGCCATGATGTTTGCTACTGGGTTTCTCTTAATTGTTTATTATTTTTTCAGTTATTTTCATAATAACACTGGCTTTTTCCCAGCATCTGAAATGTGACCACGTTGTTATGTCACTGGACTAGTGGTTTGATTGGTTTTCAAGTAGAGCAGATGCTGTCATGCTGATGCATATCCTCAAAATAAACAAGGATGAAGTAGAGAATTTTATGGTGGTTGTATCTCTCTTCAATAACCTATGCTTCTTAGAGCAGAGTTGCAATTTCACATACCAAATTGAGAGATGAATCCCTTATATATGTATATAAAATGTAAATAACTACATGTGCCTTTTACACAGAAGATGCATTACATATTCACAGATGTAAAATTATAAATGACATATTTGAAATGCCTAACTAGCAATATAAGAGCAAATATATAGCTGAATAGGACGAATTGTTACCTCATTTTGTCTACCTATGACAACTCTATACCGTTTTTATGTGATATTTCATGTGATTTTCATTGTTTGGATCAATATCACCTTTTCTTTGTTATGAATTTAGTTGAGGTTTAATAAACCTTATGAGAACATAAATTTTTTTTTTTCCGTGGAACTCTCCTCCCATTTAGATATAGGCTTGCTAGATTGATCTTTCTTGTAATAACTATAAATAGACTTTAGAGCATGGCATTTCTCACTGGTACAAATTTGGCACCATTGTGTTGAAATTTGTGAAGTGCATTAAAAAATTTGGAAGAGCATGACCTGTCTGCTTAAGGATCTGGATCATTGCGCATATTTGGATCAGAACTGATAACTTTGCATGTTATGTTTCTTGGTGCAGGGTTCAGACTATGGAGCTGTTTTAACTATCAACGTAAATGATATGGGAAATTATGGTTGTTACCCAGATTGTGTGGAGAAGTTGTCATTGCCACTGTCTGCGGAGGTTAATATAAATTTGATGCTGAGGAGGCCAATGAGTTCAACCGCAGCATACTGTAAGTAGATTTGTAAAATTGCACACTGAATTTTCTCCATTGATATTTGGAGTTCTATCAATTGCAAGGAAGTAGCTACTGATGTTGTTTCTGAATTTTTTAAATATGTTGATATTATTTTCTGTTATTTTTATTTCACGATAATCATTTTGACGCGCTATGTTTCATATTTATATATAAAATGACTAAAAACATTTTAACTTCATTTTTCCTCGGCCTGAAGTTTCTTCTCCAACTCCCAATATTCCAGTTTATCTACTTATGGTGATTTCATTTTTTTTCTGATCCTTTTTTTTTTCCACTGAAAACTAGATTCAGTTTGTCTCTCTCACAATGTATAAGTTTTTTTTTCACTATATCCTGTGTTTTCTACCTCAATGAATCCATTTAAACTTTGTCAAAGTTGATGAAGCATAAAAATTCTCACAACTGCTCGTTCTGGTGAAGCTATTTCCGAAAGCAGGGCAAGTTGCAGAAGCCAAACCTTATTATTTAATTTTTTAAATTTTCAAGTGATATTTCCTATATGTCGAATGCCACATTTTCATTGAATTGCTCTCTATAGATGTCTATCGTCATAGTTAAAGTTCTATCCCATCCCTCGATAAATTTAACCTGTAGATGCTAGACAAAATCTTATATTTAGATTGATTGGTGTTTGTGTTAATGCTGCCCTTCCAATCTATGTAGTTCTTGGATCTGCCATAGTTCTTGAATTCATAATAACATTGATCTTGGGTGGGGCACTCCTTTACTTCACATGTAAGTGTGCAATTGCTCTTCGTGAGGAGAGCAGGAACCTTTGCAGAACCGAAATCAGACCTTCTGGAGAGGATATTTTCAAAGAACAAAATGTAAGTTAGTTGAGGCATCTCATCTTAATCACTCCACTTCAACAACCTGAATTTTCTTGTTACACATTTCAACGATGAAACATGAAATCAGTTAATCTATTCTGGATGCATGGGAATGCAGCAGTCAAGAGAGACTACACCAGAAGATGTGACATATTTCGCTAGTAGCTCGAGCCCCTTCTCCTTCCAGCGACAAAGTTCCGACTTCCGCCAAAGGTGACTGTTCGAATATATTTGAAAGGGGGCGGTTATTTCAACCCCACCAACTCTTCCACCCACCCCTTTTGTATTTTTTTTTTTTGTGATCCTAACCCACCCCTCTCGTCTCTTCCGCCTGCCTCCGCAAAACCCTTATCGTCCTCGATCGCATGCCCCGCGACAACCTCCCCGCCTCTCCCCCTCCTACTCCGCCCTCCACCGCCACCTCTCCAACCTCCCCCGGAGGGCGGAGTAGGAGGAGGGGGAGGCGGGGAGGTTGTCGTGGGGCATGCGGTCGAGGACGATGAGGGCTTCGCGGAGGCGGGCGGAGGAGACGAGAGAGGGGTGGGTTAGGATCACAAAAAAAAAAAAATACAAAAGGGGTGGGTGGAAGAGTTGGTGGGGTTGAAATAACCGCCCCCTATTTGAAAATTTGCAGTGCTACTTGTGTTTAGCCTTCCTCAACATTTAATCATTAGATAAACCCATTCATCATTTCTCCAGTGAAGCGTATTCTAATCACATGAAAAAGTTACTGCAGATTGAAATTGAATGAACACTAATCTGAAATTTAAAATTTTTCAGGTCAAGAAAGTTGTCTGTCACTACTTCTAACAAGGATGAAAATATATCATCCAATGATGTCCCTTTCATCCCTTTATCCATTGAGAAGGAAGGGAATGCTGTTGCAGCCCAATGTGGATTTTAAGCAGCATTAGTGTTATTTTATAGTTATTTATTTGAATGGAACATTTTATCATCTCATTAATTCAATGCCATGAAATATAATTGGTTGCTACTGTTTTATTCTCTCATTGTCATCCTCCTCTCTGTGTAGTGCAGACCTGAAATGCATCAATTTATTTTTATGTGGCTGTATATGACACACCAAGCAACAGCTCTTATTAGTCCATTGTAAAACCTCAAAAGTTAGTTTTTGTAAGATGACAAGTGACTGGATGAGGGAATAATGCATATATTTTTATGTTTTTTATAATATAGTTTATATTGGCACAATAAAGCATATGATATTTGAGCGACAAACTAAATTGTAAAATAAATTGAGTATATCTAGTTTGATACTTGAGTCGGGATCTAGGTGTGGCTCTAGATCAGGTTTTCACAATGAGTGTTGTTAAACTTAATTTTTTTTTTCAGTTTAAAACACAGTTCTATATATCATGTTAGAAATTCAGTGAAGTATATACCTTGTTAGATGTTGTATATATTATATTAAATATTTTCTTATACTTACTAAAAATAGGTTCATTTAGCTTAAAATTGAGCGATATATATTTTTTATTAAATTATATATGTTTACTATTTAAAAAAAAAATAAAAATATATGAGGTCTAAATTTTAGTCGTTGAATGTGACTCACTCCAACATTTTTCTTTCACAGTATACTCAAATCATCCCAAGGTCGGGCTCCTTGCTCCAAGCTTTGGATGTTAGTAATGGGCCGGGCCTCCACCAGGAAACTCGAAGTTTCTCGAATGAGTGAAAACTTTATTTTTGAAAAGTGTATATCTCAACGTGTAATTCATTTTTTATAATAGTAATATTTTAATAGGCTGTATATGTTTAAAAAAAATCGGTGAGAGATGTGGATGACGGGCTGCGCACACAAAGCTCACACATTTTTTATTTTTCTTTTGAAGTATCTATTTAAATAAAACATTTTTCTTAAAAAAATGAAAATACTCATATGAAATGAAATGAATATGTATATTCTTATATTTTATATTTTTTTATAATGTATATATAATTATATATTAAAATCCTTAATCTGCATAGTAACATGAGGGTTTTTTTTAAAGAAAAATGATCAAAAAAATCTTTTAAAATTTTAAAAAAAATCAAAATCAGTCATTTTTTAAAATTATACCTAAAAAAATCTAATTTCATAATTTTGGAAACACAAAAGACCAATTTACCTTTATACAATTAGATCGTTAATATATTTCATACTTCCTTAACTTTGTTAAAATATTTCACCTTCTTAATTTCGTTAATGTATTTCACACATTTTTATATAGATCAATTTTTTTATTTTTAATTTTTTGTGGTTAAGTAGATTTTGTGAAATATATATTAATATAATTTGAATTTTTGATGAGAAATTTCAATAGATGTTGATGTTTCTTTAAAAAAATAGATTTGTATTAATGATGTTATAAAAATACGTGAATAGCAAAAAAAAAAAAAAATGTAAAAAAAAATTTAGAGTATGTAATATTTTTCACTGTTGAATAAGAATACAATGAAATGTAAATAACCTAAATTTTCATGGTTGCATATGTAAATATGTAAAATAAAAAAATATAATTAAGGATTTAAAATATGTAATATAAAAAATATATAATAATCTAAATCTAAATCATAATATGTAATATTTAAATGCAACATGAAAAATGATAAATAACATCATGTAAGATATATAAGAAACACACAATATAATATATAATAACAAAACCTCGAAGTGAATTGATTTTGGTCATGTATAGAGAGATTGTTGTTTTGTAGACAAAATAGGTTTTTGATTTGGAATAGCTTAGGGTTAGAGAGATGTTAATGATTTAATTATTATATTTATAAAATGTGGTAAAATGAGACTTTTTTTTTTAAGTATATTTTAAAAAAATGACTAGCATTTTATTTTATTTTATTTTATTTTTTTGTCATTATCATTTTTTTTATTAGAAAAAAAAAAAACACTATAAAACCAGAAGTCCACGGATTAAGAAACCCGCTTCCGTCGTCTTCTCTTAAGAGACCAAAATCGGTAGTCGCCGAAAACAAATCAGAAATTCCGAGCTCCTTCAGACCTGATAATGGCGGAGGTAACATATTCGATTTTCCCTTTTTTACAATGATTGACTAACCATTCAATCAATCGATCGATCTTTCCCTCCATTGATTTTGTTCTGATCTTCCTTTCTCTCACTTTCTAGTGCCCTAACCCCCTTTTAATATTCGTCATCATCAATCGCTCGTTTGGTATTCCTTCATTTCTAATCCTATGATCAACATATATTCTTGTTTACGCGATAATCACGAGAGGCGTTCGTTTGATTAGGTTTCACGCGATCAGTTGTAGGAGTTTCAAATCAAATTTTGGTGTTCTAAAGCTTCCTTTGTAGAAATTGAAATCTTTTTATGATCATTTTAACCCTTTATGTTGGGCGATTAAAACAGTTTTCATTGAATTTCTTGTGTTTCCATGTTTTCCATCAGATTGAGATAAAAACGGCGCCGGCGGATTTCCGCTTCCCGACAACAAATCAGACACGACACTGTTTCACCCGATACATTGAGTACCACAAGTAAGTTTTTTTTTTTTTGTGGTGATATGATGAAATTCTGTGAAAGATGGCTTGTATTCAAATTTGGTTCCAGTAATCCATTTTTAAGTGGGATGATTAGCTGGGTTTTTGACGTCAAATGCAGGTGTACTGCAGCGAAAGGTGAGGGCTTCAGTGATTGCCAGAAATTTGCACGGTATTATCGTTCTCTTTGCCCTGGAGAATGGGTGAGTATCTAATCCCGTGTATAAGATCGGGAGAATTTCTGGTCTTTTTACTTTTGGGTGTTGTTACACACAGTTCCATTTACCGCTTGCCTACAGTCTATATATCTTGATCGCTGTTTATGTGAGGTATATACCACATTAGGAATTTTTTGCATTTTTTGTAAATGTTTCATACCATTTGTTGGGATATTTACTTCATTTTTTTTAGAAAAATATATATATCTCATTAGATAAAATGTACTATTTTTAAAAATAAAAAAATCAAAACGTGTGGGACTGCAGGCGGGGTTGTAAATGTGGTCGTGTTTAACATTTTTTCTTTATTTTCATACATGTATGGTTTGTTCAATCTAAGCTGTTAAATGTCCAAAAAATATTAGTATTTGTTCTATATCTGTATTAAAAAAATCAGAAACTATTTGATATTCGAATATAGAGTGCGAGTACAAATATCTATATATCCACTCTGAAAAATACCTGGATCCCACATATATTATAAAGTTATATATGTTTGTATTATATACTATTAAAATTCAAGTATTTTGCATCATTAATATTTAATAATAATCTTGACAATTTAAATAACTTTGTATAATATATTATCTTTGTATAATATATGAGTGAGGCAAGAAACCCTACAGTCTCGATTTTAGTTTTTCCATCCGCTAATACGTCACATAGACTAGTGTCTATTTCTAGGTATGTCAATTATCCGAAAATCATTATCATCCACTCTGTAGTTGAAGAGATCCAAACTGTATATTAATATGATTTAGGATAGGATACAAATATTAATGTATATGATCAGTATTGTTTGATCCTCTTTGCTATGGCTATCTTGTGGGAAGCTCAACACGATTTATTTTAAGAAATTTGAATTTCTTTACCAGCACTTCAGCTATAAGGGCTTAGATGATTATGAGTATAAAGTTTAGCTTGACATTTTTTAACTG
This sequence comes from Acorus gramineus, assembly GCA_030737835.1. Lineage (NCBI taxonomy): Eukaryota > Viridiplantae > Streptophyta > Magnoliopsida > Acorales > Acoraceae > Acorus > Acorus gramineus. The sequence goes on along the minus strand of CM060852.1, from coordinate 13,722,446 downwards.
GATTGTGCAGAACATCTTGTGGGGATAGCCTGTGGGTGACGTATTTCTCAAAGGGTTCTAATTATGTGACCCAATACTCTGACCAATTTTTAGCCAAACATATTTTAAGCCAATGACAAGATGGAGCAGCATAAATTTCATGCTGTCTATCTGATCTCTATTAGCCCATTTGTACTTTTTTTCATACGTCCGAGGATACTTTTAAACCCACCTTTAAAAATGCATCTTTCAATTGATGCAGATCGAGCGCTGGAATGAACAGAGGGAGAATGGAAACTTTCCTGGTCCCTTGTGAGGGAACAAAAATTGCCCGTTTGTTGTTACTCCTCTATTTTGTGGTGTAGTTCGATTGCAAGAGGTGTGTTTGCCTGCTTTAGCTGTTTTGAAACCTGTTTATTGTTGGATTGGGATGAGAACCATGTTATTGAAGTTACTTCTTTCATGGTCTTCTTGTATAGTGGATAAATAAGAAAACTACTGTGTTGCATTGCAAGTGATGTATGTTCCTTGCATGAATAGAATACCTATTTTTATTGGAAGTTCACAGGTTGTCATGTTCCCTTGTATGTTTTAAGTTAGCTTGCTTTCTGTCTGGTTGTCTTAATAGCTGTCAACATTTGTCAAGATTAGATGACTGTGTGCATTCAAAAATCACTGTAATTTCATTGTAAGGGTTCTATGTGACAAAAATGAGCTATCCTTGATAACCCTGAGAGGAATTCTCTCATCCTTTATTCAAAAGTGTTCAGAACACTATATATGGATTACATATTTCTGTTTCTGTCAATATTTTTAGACCAGCAAGTGTTCCTTCAAGTCACTTCTGCAGCTCTGCTTCCCTTCATCTGTTGAAATAGTTATCTTCATAGGGCCATCCACTATGTCTGCCTCTGTCTGTATCTTCCTTTCCTCTGCTTTCCCCCAAAGCACAGCATACAGACCTCCAACAACAGCAGTTGCTCCAACCAAACTGAAAGTTCACATCAAAACATAAATGGTTAGACCTCCTTTTTTTGGTGCAACATAAACGAACAACATACCTCCCAAGATAAAGCTCCTCATGGAGGAGCAGAACTGCCAAGATGGTCACGATGACCGTCCCGAGAGGATTGAACATCGCAGAAAACAGAGGCCCTCTCTGTGAGATGCACCAAGCCTGCACATAGAAGCTGATCCCAGACCCTACAATCCCCTGTTTTCCCCATCACATATTCATGTCATGAAGGATCTCTATAATGTGTGAATTTTATTCTACACTGATTCAACCGTAAAACTTAACTGCATAGATGCAACATAGTATCTGATTCGGTGAACTGAGGATCCACGCCTTTGGGTCCGGTTCTAAGAATAACGCGACCACACCAGTCTGCAACATCGCCAGGAAGCACATCCAAGCTGATATGGCTATAGGATCAGGATAGGTCTTGCACATTGGTACCTGTTGATCATGTTATGAAGGGATCAAGTGTGTGTATAAAAATTTGATGTTAGGGGAGTTGTACCTGCAAAATGAGCCAAAGTGACCAGCAACAAGTGCTTCCCAGGAGAAACAGACATCCCACTATCCAGTTCTCCCCTCCCATCCCTTCATTGAGAAGTTTGTGCCCTCGGAAGAGCGTCATAGACACGGCTCCTACGACGCAGATAATGGTTCCAATCACCTTCGCAATGCTACTTAGGCTTCTCATGTCCACTTTCTCTAATCTGAATAGCTTAATGTTAACTTTAGATCTTTTTTGAAACCGATTGTCAAAAACAACTGATTAAACTAACTGATTCTTGAAAAAGTTATCATCAAAGTTGTTTTGTTGTCGTTCAACACAAAAATCAAAACCCAAAACCATTTACAATCAATTATCTGAAAAATTGATTTTCTTCTATAAAACTGAATCAGTATGACAATTGGTTCCAAACTGAATTTTAGATGTTGTCTTAAACATTGAGAAGACATAGGTGTGAAAAAGCCATCACCAAGTCCAGATGCCCCTTTGGATCTAGTACATTTATTTGTAGAGAACTGAAGCTGTGTTGTGAAGGATTTACCTGATCGAAGCAGCCATTAAGAACGTAATTGCGGGGATTAGATTACTAGACGCACTCGCAATGGACGTGGATGCCAGATACAGACCTTGAAAGTAGAAATGTTGGTTGATGGTAACTCTGAAAAGGGAAGCCAAACCATCTATAATACAAGCATAAAAATGCACATATCACAGTTGCAACTCAAGATTCAAAAAAACTTACCCTATGAGAGTGGCAAAAAATATCATCCAAAAGCTTCTGATCTTCAGACTCATCATGTTTGTGCTTCTTCTGGTGATATAAGAAAACAATGTGCATTATGTACCAAATCATCACAAGTAGTTGTATATGCTGGGGGGGGGGGGGGGGGAGAGAGAGAGAGAGAGAGACAGAGAGAGAAGAAGAAGAACCTGTTAGAAAGGTAAGCAGTGGGAGCCATTACAAGAGTGGCTATGGTTTGCCTGTAAACAATGAAGATTCTGGGGTTCATTCCCTGCAAGAGAGCTGCTCGTGCGTATAGAGACAGCGCCGCATATAGGAATTGCAGAACCACCATTGCAAGTACTGGCTTGTACTCCTCTAAACACCCCATACCTTCCACCACCTCTTGGAAAAAACTGTCTCAGATGTTTTAGTAGGGGATCTTTAGTGATACCCAAGACAATGAAATGAAGGGTTTATATATGTATGTCAGTTTTCAAACTAGTGATGCTTGGGAAGTCGATCATGGACTTCCCATTTAAGAATGGTTGTCTCTCTACTCTCTCCCTCTCTCTCTCTCTCTCTGCATGAATAAAAGACAAGAACAGTACCTGGAATTGAAAAGTATATGCATTTAGTTCTGCCTTAGGGGTTGTTTGGAAATAGGTTTGGACGATCTCAACTTTTGTAGGAAGCTAAAAAAGTTATAAATGTGTTTTCAAATATCCCTGATTTTTAATGATTAATTGGAAAGTGTAACTCTGTCTTTTAGACAGTGTTTGAATGTGAGGTGGGGATACTGAGATTTGAAAAACCTTGTTCTCAGATTTCAAAAACTTCTTTTAGAAGCGGAAAACCATTTTGTTCAACATTTGGGAATTCTCAGATTTCAAAAGACAAAATACGCTCAAACATTGATCAAAACAGAACCTTAATTCTAAATATCATTTCAAAATAATTTTTGAAGGTGGATAAGGATTAAGGAAGCCAACACATGAACAGCTAACACATGAACACAGCTAAGCTCCTTGTCATTACATGAACCTTAAATGATAATTGATCTCAGTTTTGCAACTAGTTTGGGCACCACAAACCTACATATCCAACAATATGACAAGGTGCATGTGATTGATGTATACGTCTTATATAATATACCTTTGACAAATATTAGTTGGATCAAGACAACATGTGAAAGAGAGCTGACAATGCATGCATGAATCATCATCATGATCTATAAGGTCGAACTGCGCAGCAACTTCTAATATTTAAATTTTGAATCTTATCTAATTTTGAATTTTGAAATTTAAAATTTTCTTATGGATATATTTGATTAATACATTGGATAAAGATTTTATGGATAACAAGGAAAAATTCATAGTGAATCCATCAAATCTATTCATAAAATTTAAGATTGAAGTTGAATAACATTTTAAAAATGTGTTCATAGAAAACATGATTTGTAATCAAGTCTATTTCATTTGATGGATTTAAAGCTCTTTGATTAATCAAAGTATAAAATAAACATAAAAAAACAAGTAGAGGATGTTAAATCTCTTGAAAGACATGTTTATAAATCATGTTTTTTATATAAAAAAGAAAAAAAAATTCAGATTAACGCTGAAGTGGATGTGTTGACCTGGTCAAACTAATCTAGGGTCAATTTTACCATTAAAACTGGCCTGGGGCCAAATGTAAAATTAAATTTTGTTTGGGGGTTAAAAGTAAAAATTATCCTAAAAAAATATTCAAAAAGATAAATAGATCCCAACCATTTGAAATTCACAATGAATTTTGATGGGTTTCCTTGTATTATGACGCACTTACCCTTGTTTATAGGAGTTTTCACCCTGAATATAATTTTCACCCTGAATATAATTACATGGGGATCAGTTAACAACTATGTAATGGTTTTTGTTTGGTTTTTTTTTTTTTTTGTTCTCATTAAAGAAACGTCAAAAAACACATTTTTGTTATTTGAATCACGTTGAATAAAATAAAGATAATTGATGGATAAAATATAAATAAAGTTTATGATTTTTAAATAACAACTGTACACCTACATAATTTGTTTGTGTTTGATAATATGCCTGATATATATATGATATAATAGATGTGATATGTTTTTAGAATGTGTGAGTGTTAGATGAAATAATTTTTTTTAAATGATAGATAAGATTTCTTCTATTCATTGTGATAGATTGTCCTCGCAAGAAATTCCAAATAATATTTATGTTAACTTTTTCAGATATAACCATCGCCATTCATTTCTACAAAACAAACAACATCTATTTTTACCTATTCTCGGGTTATCCCACATCCCAAACGAGGGTAATAAAGAAAGCAAATGTATTGGATACGGAGTGGAAATGCTTATACATGAATTCGTTTATTAATTTGTCACCGAATGTCCAAAAATTCAAATAAAATTATCCTTTCGTTTTAGATATGATCTCTAGGCCGATATACAAGAGAATTCAAGAAACTACGCTTTGAGTGTGGGATCACCTTATCATTTTATTTCAGACACCACTTAATAAGTAGACCAGTGTAAAAAGTGAGAAAGTTTTCAATCTATCCCTTGTAAGACTATTTTTCAAGAGAGATACTCTCTCTCTTTTGTATTACAGTACATGAGATTATTAGGGTTTGTGGGGGGAGGGAAATGTCTGGTCCAGATGCCAAAAAATGAGGTGGAGTTTTTGTCTCTTCACAATGTATTATTATGGCCTGGAAGTGTGGACCAACATTAAATTACAGTGATTAATTCTACATGCTCACGTGGTCAGATGTCGCCAGAACATATCATATATAACATGCTCCACCTTCTATTATCCTAGCCTTTGTGAGTTCTGATTGGCAGATAGTCAATTATATGGTTATAGTTCCATAAAAAGTACACCCATATATATACTTTCGTTTGATCACGTAATAACGGGGGAATTGTCCAAATACACCTGGATCAAATCCTTTATTTTTTTCATCTTTCTTGACTTAGGAAATTTTTTTTTATTGCCCCTATTTTTTGGTCTCCTTTTTTCTGTGTCCTTGCTGTTGCCACCTCACAGCCAGCTCATATTTTCCTTTCACTTCTACCCTTCTCTCCCATTTCTCCTCCAAATCAACCAAACTATCCCCAAAACTTCTCACCTTCCCCCCAAAACACCAAATCGATTCGGTAACCTTCCCTTTGGCGTCCCTTTATTTTCCGGTGGCCATTGCGGTTACGAAACTGCTTCTTCATAAACGGAGGCATCTCACCCTCTCATACTATAAGCCCCTTTCATCCCTTCATTGAAACCCAACACCCACAATCAGCGACCTCCATATTTCCCTCTCTGGCCACTGCACTGCTTCATTGCATCTCTCTGGGCACCTTCTCTGTTGCACCTCTCTGGCCACCTTCTCCGTTGTGTTTTCTTTCTATAGTTGTTCATTTGTAGTATTATTATGTAAGTGGTTTGTCATATTCTGTAAGTGTCTTTTCAATTTCTGTAATGTATTATTATAAATCTATAGCTCATTATTCATTGTATATGATGATTAGATTTCTGTGTACTAATATCATGGATATATCTTTAAATATGATTATTTAAATAATTTTTTAGTGTAAATAATTTGTCAATCACTCCTTACTTTACTGTTCAGTGTAAGTACTCCTATTTTGATTGTATAATTTAGAAATTCTTTAAGAGAGGACAACTATTAAACTTTTTAAGTGAATATAAATTGTGTATAAGTGTAGTTTTCATCACATATTAAGTAGTGTTGAGAACGCACAAAAACACAAATGTCATCAGGAATCACATCCACAACATGTTTTTTTGATAGGGGAATGGCTAAGGGGTACGTCATCGATGCGTTCTTCGATTTATTAGAGGTAAGGATCATTGAGAACCCCGAAATCGACATGGCCTGCTTGTTTGGGATCATGACTAAGGGATACGTCATCTATAAATGTTTGTCATACAGAAATAATATATGTACTTACAAAATCATTCCATTTACTTACAGTGGCAATATATAGTTACATAAACAATATATGTACTTACAGAGACAAAGTATGTAGTTACATAAACAATACATTTATTTACATATATATTCTCATTAGTTACATATATAGATTCATCAGTTACAGATTGAATACATATAATTATAAATATAAACACTATGTGTGACAATTGTTCAATTTTGTACGCATAATTTGCATATTTATCATTTATTGTATTCTTGATCCTCAAATTTTAGAGCCACTCTATGCAAGCTCTGGAGGTAAATCAAATGGTTGTGATGTCCGAGTACATGAGTGAGTGTAGGGATGATATTAATACTAAAGTGGACATATATTTTATGGTTCTCAATAATGATCATCATTTGCACTTGTTGGTGTTGAACCTTATGGACGAATCCTTCCACTCCTACAACTCATTATCCCTTGTTCATTACAAGAAAGGTATATTTGATTGGGTAAAATGAATCAACAACTTTGTCAAGAGCATCAAACGTCTTCATATTGTAAATTGGAACGCGAAATTTGAAATGGATTGTCCCAAGCAAAAAAATAGGTATGTGTGGTTCTTATAATGTCATGAAGTATATATGTAGTTTGAATTTTATTGATGTTTCACTGATTCTTGAATCTCTAATACGCAAAACATGACAATAGAAGTTACAATACCTAAGCATGCGTACAAAATCTAATGTGAAAAATATTCATGAATTTGAAAAGGATTTAAATTACAGTTTTCGTGTACTCAATAACAAATTATACAATAAAGTTTACAGAAATAGATACATACTAATCAGTGATGGAATTTTGAAGATAAATATGTATAAGCGTTGTATCGAAGTGAAAATGCAGCTGAACCATCTGCCTGCTATCGCACTCATTAATGACTGTTGCGAACTCTTTTATCGCACCCGGAAATAGAGTATTTCATCATGGTTTGTTGTGGATCTAACTTCCATCTTGAACAACCCCACAATGAAACTCTAAAACTTAGTACATTCTCCAACATTTTCCATGTGCATCATCTTTATATTTATAAAGGGTAGGTAGTGAAGACATCAAAGAGTTGGATGGGCGAGGGCTCGTTCGGTGCTCGAGCAGTGAGATCAGACGATGGGAGATCGAGCGGTGAGATCGGGTGGTGGGAACTTTGCCGTTGGGAGATTGGTGAGCAGCGACGGTGAAGATCAGTGAGCGCTGGTGTGGGAGGAAGAAGGAGAAGGGAAGAGAAAAAAAAAAGGGTTTTATGGGGGAGGAAGATGAAGAAGGGGCATGTGATTTTTTTTTTTTTATCTTTTTGTGAAAGAGTAGATGGGGTATTAAAAAAGAATAGAGACACAGAAAAAAGAGGACCAAAAAGTAAAAATAAAATTTATTTTTTTTCAAATTAAGGGAGATGGAAAAAATATAAAGGTCGGTCCGGAGAAACTTTGGATAATTCCCCCCATTCTTTTATTGTACGGTTTCACGTGGCTTCTCGTATTTATGGACCACTCGTTATGCATGTGCCATGCATCAGTTCATTTTCATGTTTCATGCAATGCTGTCCAACCCTGTTGAAAGTTTGTTTGTTAATTTGTTTGTTTTTGTTTTTGTTTTGTTTTGTTTTTTGTTTTTTTATTTTTTCTCAGAACAGCTTGTCTGTAGTTAACCCCTGTTTTTTTTTTTTTAGATTTATATTTATATAGTTTTATAAAAGATAAAATATGCTACAAATGAATTATATATGGACTCATTATTAAAAAAAAAAATGTATGTGAAATTTTGTTATTTAGGTATATATATTATTGGACAACTATATATAAGGCTGCCGGCCATATTATTGTAACGGGGATTGTACGCAATGCTCATTTTTTTTAAAAAAAATTGTTCAACCAATGCTCATTTAGGTATAATTTTATTAATTAAGAAAAAACATGTCCAAAACAAGTACAACCGGTAGATGAGGAGTCTATTAAGAAGGATATAAAAATCTACCTCTCAATTACAATGAAACCCCTTCTAATAAACACATTATTCGCCGCCGCACAAGTAAGACCCCAGTCTTTAATAAAATGAAAAATCATATCCCTCACATTTTTGAGATATACTATCTCGTTGTGAAAAATACAATGGTTTTAAAACAGCCAAATAGCCTAAATGACCGTCAAAACAGAAGGTTGCAGGACCTTTACCTTTACGCTCCTATCTCCTCTCGCCTGCAATCTCTTACATGCTTTTGAGACACAAAATTGTTCGGTCAATGTTAAAGGTGTCCAAGTTAACGAAGTTATTTTCGATAAAGAGGCTTAATGGACAGACTTAATTATATTTTCAAAAAGAGCGTTGTTATATTCATATCGTTATTAGAGTCTTAAATGCAATTGTATATACCAAATTGACCCCTTACACTCATTGTAACGAGATATATACCCTGTTCAAAATGTTTTACATTTTTTTAAAATAAAATTATATTACTCAATTTATTTAAATATATACTTCATCATCTTTTGTTATTTGAGATCCTCCTCCCATCTGATCCAACTCAAGTTGGAAAAAGTGTACAGTTCGTATGAAAATTTCACCTCGTCTAATTAAATTGGAAAATGCTTATGTCTACACGTATGGCCGATTTCAATGTAAGCCAGCTAATTAAACGAATCTTTATAAAGAAAATTAGTATAAAAGAATCGCACGTACTCTTTTACCTAATTTTTTTAAAAAATAAAGAATTATGTGTTTTGTCTAACAAATAGTGTATCTTGTTAATGAGATTACATGTTAGATTTTATATATCTTATTAATGATATTATATCTAGTTTTGAGTTCAATGTACACAGCCTTTTAAGTTGATTTTAGTGGATTTCTAATCAACATTCTGTTCGGAGGTCATGCTAACAGGAGGTCACATGAAAAATAAGATGTAGCAAATGTGCGATTTATTCAAAACATAGATTATATGAATGAAATATCTTTAAAAAAATTGTCAAAGAACATTTTTTTATATAAAAAAGATAAACGTATATCACCGTCACAATCATTAATGAGAGTGAGATTACATATCTGAATCTGGATGAGATGATACATACTAAAATAAAAAACATAATTTTTTAAAAACAAGCTAAAGAGTGCATGGAACCGAAACTTAATAATCGTAGATGGGATATCTACCACAAATCTCATCCGGGCACAAACACTCAAAACTGTCAAAAGAGCATGCTATTTGATATTGCTATTATACTTTGAAAAAACGTGCCCCAGGGGACCACTCACTCTCCTGCCAACATTGACCTAATCTTTCAAATTGAAAGGTTTGTCTAACCAACTAGCTAGGTTAACCCAACAGTACATACATAACATCGATTATATTCAATTTGAATAATTCAAAGTGTCTATCTTATACGCGTGGTTATGAGCATCCGATGGTTCACTTTCAATAATGTGTTTTCCATGTTCTACATAGTTAGATTTTATGTCAAGATCGAATACAACATAGATGTCTTGTATTTTTATCTAATTATAAATCACACGTTTAAAAATTGATTATCTAAATTTTAAAAAAATTTCACATCATTATCCCTGAAAAAAACTAATTTTATCAAAATATCATGGTAAAATATTACTATTTAAAAGAGCACCCTTCACAAGGATGCTTCTTTTGAAGGATATTTCTATAAATCTTAAAATATTTATATTATGCGTAAATACTCCTGAAATGTCAGTTTGGCAATGGGATAAATGTTAGGATAAATGATAATCATGGGAATAAATGAGTGGGAGAACAGTTTATCCCCGTAATTGGTATAAAAAATAATTAGGATAAATTGCATATAGTTGTCCTAATTTTAAAATGAAAATTGAGATCTTTTGTTTCACCTAAAGGTTAGGATATCATTTATGCTCACCTTTTATCTCAATTTTGACAAATGAAAATATAAACAAAATTGGTGGACTTTTAATCCCCTAGAATTAGAATAACTTATCCTCAAATCCTTAACCTCTCGCCAAACTAATCCGAAGGTCTAGTTTGGTAAATAGATATATATTGAGGTAGGGCTGGTAAACGAGCCGAGCAGCTCGGGCTCTGCTCTGGCTCGGCTCGGTTAAAGCTCGCTCAGGCTCGTTCGATTAGACAAACGAGCCGAGCTTGAACAATTTTTAAAGCTCGGTTTGTAAACGAGCCGAGCCCGAGCTTAGACGAGCTCGTTTACTTAACTGAAAAAAGGTTAACGAGCCGAGCCCGAGTCGAGCCCGAGCCCGAACTTATGTTACTTTCACATGTATAAGGTGTTGTGATTTATGAAATGTGACTTCTTAAATGTTAAACAAGATTTTTTTTAGCTAAACGAGCCCGAGCCGAGCCTTGATTCGAGCTTCAGCTTGGCTTGTTTAACAAACGAGCCGAGCCGAGCTTTAACCGAGCTTTTCACGAGCCCAACGAGCCGAGCTTGAACACAAAATGAAGCTCGTTCCAGAGCCGAGCCGAGCCCGAGCCGAGCCTGATACTAAACGAGCCGAGCCTGAGCAGGTCAAAGCTCGGCTCGTTCGGCTCGTTTACCACCCCTATTGAGAATAAGTTAGCCTAATTTATGAAGATAAAAAGACCATCATTTTTATCCATATTTACATTTCGTAATGTATTTTGTTATCCCCATTTTTTGTGTTCTTATCCTTAACTTTGTGTTTGGATCACATGATATAAAATATAAGATAACTTAATTTTTTTTTTAAAAAAAAATCAAGTCTATCATTTCTATTAAATGGCATTAATATTGTTGGTTTTGGTTTTATGAAGTTTTTTTTTTTTTTTTTGGGAATGGGCAGCCATATTTGTTTTCAATTTCTTTGTTCCGTTTACAAGACAATGTATCACTTGGAGCTCTAGGTCTAACTGTTCCCTCATGCTACTATGCCTTCTACTTTTAAACGATAAAAAGAACCGATCTTCAAACATCTTTTCAATACTTTGTTGGAGCAGTTGGGTATATCCATGTTTCATAAAATGAGGTTAAAAAATAAGGATAAAGTCTATTCCACCTTTTATCAGGAATAAAATATCTTTTTTTTTCCTTCAAAATATGAACAATTGTCCATGTTTTATCATTTTTTTTCTTATGCCATATATAATAATATGTGATTTAACCAAATTATTTCTTTATCCCAGCCTCTTATCCCAGCCTCTTATCCGAATCCTAAACCAGGCCGAAGATAATACTGATGTAAAGCTCTTCAAGATTATTGGTGGTAGCCTGGTAGGGGTACAAATTTGGTTGATTAAACCGGTTAAAAAAAATGATAAATCGATTTAATTTGGTTTGGTTTTAATTTAAATTAGAAAATATAATTAACAAAAAATGATCAAATTAAATTTAAACTCATGATTATTTATACTCAATGTTTATTTAAACCATTTCTCTTATATGAAAAATTTTACTATTGTCCATTATTTCACTAATATCCATAAAAAAAATAAAGAACCCAATATATACACCCATCCATAATTTTCGGTTATGTTTGGTTGGGTCCGAGTTAACCAAATGGTTCGGTCTATGCTTGTATCAATTCAATTTTATTTTGGTTCGATTTGATTTCTAATTAAATATGATTATAATGAGATTCGAATATTGTGATTTGTGAAGGAAATATACGCAAAAAATCTATAGTCCCGTTTAGATATACAATAAGATTTATCCTAAGATACACAAATATACCAACATAAATACATATAACAGTGAAATATAATTTAATTGTGTTTTAAATTATTCTCATTGAAAAATGTAATAATAAAATTTTTGTTATTTGGATAAGATATGAATAAAATATGGATACACATTTATAAGAGATGATAGTTGATTTGACATGTGATTCATAAGAGATGATGACAGTTGATTTATCAGTGGACTTACAAATTCTTTGGGTAGAATAACCTGGAATAATTTTAATTTTAAGAGTTGGATAAAATTCATGTACTATTTTATACCAATTTATTCATACATTCATTATTTCTAGATATTCAATGCATCCAAACATCCAAATTCTCAGGTTCGTCTTTATTCCACGTCATCTAAAGTCTCCTAATCCACGTCCAAACGGGGGGCTTAAAAATGAACGGCGCCGACTCATGAGCGGTAAGGTTACCTCCAACGGGTGCTCCATCAAAGTCTACCCAATCAATGATCACAACCGTCCCAACCGTGAACTCCGCCACCGCCTGAATGTGACATGCGGTAACCAAACTCGAGTGTCATACGGATGGAGGTTCATTCGAACGGTTATGATTGCATTTATTATAATTTAATACATTGATTGTGGGGGGAACAGAGATCAATCAGGTTGGGGTGTTCATGGTTACGCAATTATACTCATAAAGATCACAATGACAAAAAAGAAATCAAGGACAAATTCAATGAATCAATTGTTCATTCTTCGTTTTTTTAATGATGGAACGTGAGCAGAGATGGACGTGATGTCAATGTCATACGTTTCACCTGTTAAACAGATTATAAATATGTATATTGAATTGATGGAATTATGCATTTCAACTATATTTTTAATTGATTTTTATAATAATATTTTATTAATTTTTTTTAAAATTAAAATTAATTATATTTAAAATTTAAAATCATAAAAAAAATAACTTAATGATAATATTAGAAAAAAAAAATCCTTATGCACAAAAACAATTATAATATATTAATAAAATTAATACTTAAAAAAATAAAATAATAACAAAATTAAATTAAATATAAAATTAAAAAAAAAAAGCTTAATTTTAGAAAAACAAAATTTAAAGATTGAAAGTGTAAAAATATTATATTCATTTTTTCTTTTTCTTTTTGTGGAACCCACCACAGGAGAGAAAAAATTAATTTTATTTTTCTCTAGCTGGCCCCACATTTATGAGCAGCCTCCCCCATCATGGGAGCTTCGAAGCTCCACCGTTCGTTTTTTTGATTGGTGAGAAGTCCATTGGAGGTATTTTTTTCTTGGGTCATGTTACATGGGATTCAAAATTTAAGCCCCATTTCATTGAGAAGTAACATTATCTTTGAAAAATTTCTTTTTTACCCTTATAAAGCATCCGCCACTTCAAAAATTCATTTTAACTAACATTCTCATCTTTGGCATAACCACTATTAGATTCCTTTCGTCGCCCTCTATCATAAGAGAGGTGGATCGGCTATCTTTCGAGCTCTCCTCTGACCTCCACCTCCTTCAAACCTTTACCCCATTTTTTTTCAAGATACATGTACAAATACAGATGAATATATTAGACTTTCAAATACAAGATACATATGAGTATATTAGTTTTGTAGATACATATACAGATTTAGATACAGTCCTATATTAGTTTTTTCAGATACACATGTATCTAAAAAATTTCACATACAGAGATACAATATTAAGATATAATTATGTATCTTAAAATTTATATGAAACAATTATGGTCTACATGTTAATGAGGTGTTGCTTAGGTGATTAATAAAAATATTTAAATATACATAATAAAAATAATTAAATATTATTCAGATACAATTAATCAAATCCATCGGAACAAAAAACAAACATAACAAACAATAAATTGGGTTGGATAAATTATTCAGATAGACGTGTATCTAGAATCGTCATTAACAACTTTGCATTAGACAGATGTAAATGAGTTGAAAAATGATTATGTTTGGCTAAAATATGATGAAAGACTCAATATGCATTATTATATACATACACAACAACAAAAAAATGATTATACAAATCGTACATAACTACACACAAAGTGCATATAAAATCCAAATACAGTGGCCATGTATCTGAATTTAAATTAAAGAATCCGATCTCAAAAATGTATATAAGGATTCAAAAATGAATATCAAAGATCAAACATTCTTGACTCAGATTAATATGTTTTATTCAGATCAAAATAGCCTAACCTGAAAAGATCTCTATTGATTGCACCACACAAACAGGTCGCAATTAAAAAAAATAAATCGAGTAATTGTTTTCTTCTCCTCAAATCCCCACAAAACTGAAATATGAGTTTTTGCGAATTAGATGGGAAGAATAATGTGGGGAATTCAATCTTGTCACCTTATGAGGTTTGGGATGGGGTCTATCAATTGGGGTCAACAATCATTATTATTTTTTCTCTCCAACCAGCTCAATTAATTGAAAGGGCCGAATGAAGTGGTCCCTTGGTGATGCTCTAATGATTCAATGAGATTTTGATATTATTCATTTATTGTTGCAAAATCGTTACATTAGATTTTTTTGGATAGAATTTTTAAAAAATAGTTGATTTAGATATTTCTAAGTTTAAGTTGTTCCTTTAAGTATTTTTTAATATTAATTGATCAAGTTAATATTAACCAAAAATATATAAATGTTTAATAATTATTTTTTAAAACAATCATTTTTAAAAATAAATTAAATGTATTTAATATTGATCTTATTTTAAACGCCTCAATGATATATTTTTAACGGTTGTGATTTTGTAAAATTTAAATTTTGACAATAATAGTCAGGTGTTATAGATATATAAAATTGTTAAACGTAAATGATAATAATAAAAAAAAACCTAAAAACGGCCTGGGACTCACCAACATGAGACACGTACGTTTCTTATCTTAAATGGTGACAGCCATTAAAAATAATAATAATAAAAGATTGTGATGTGGTAATGACTAGGGCGGGTAAACAAACCAAGCTGTTTGGGCTCGGCTCATTTTAAGTTCGTTCATGCTCGTTCAATTAGATAAATGAGCGAGTTTGAATCATTTTTAATGTTCGGTTAAGCTCGGGATCTGGATCAAGCTTCATTTTGTATTCAAACTCGGCTCGTTTGTGTTATAAAAAACTTAGTTGAAACTTAGCTCAACTCCTTTGTAAAATCAAAACATTAAATCAATACAAAGTTATGTTCGTTTGGGCTCATGAACTTGCCTTATTTAGACTAATTTTTTTTTCAACCCTAAAAAAAACCCCTAAAATAAAGAAGAACACTAGGCTCATCGATGCTTGTGAGCTCGGCTCAGCTCGTTTATAAACGAACCGAGCTTGAACATATCAAATTTCAGCTCGTTCACCACCCCTGGCGATGACATGACATTGTCAAATGGGAGATAGAAGGTTACTTATACAAATAATTTTAGAAAAAAATTATTTTTAATATTAATTATAAAATCAAGGTTATTTTTATAAATTATCCGTTAAAAAATCATACAAAATGATATGTCTAGCTCCCTGTAATTGCAGTTCATACATTTTATGTTTTTTTTAAACGTAAGTATATATTGAGTTACATTAATGTTTTTTTTTTTTTCGTTAAAAAAATGACAAAATCTTTTACACCACACACTACCATAAAATCCCTACCATAAAATCTCATATATCCTACAAAAATGAATTAAGTGTATAAGCGCTCAAAAGTCAAGCAGTCAAACCTGATTTCCCAACATTTCCAATAGACTAGGTGAATCGCACGTGCAGCTTTTTTGACAATGTCTCATTCAAATCCTTCACCATGCATGCAATACATCTCCACCACTAATCACAGGCTCTTCATTTCTTAAAAACACCCATCAAAATAAAGTGTAAGGTACAACCAATGAACGATCACGATATTACTCCTCTAAAACACTCTCTCTTTTAAAACTTTTACAAGGAGCTTTCATTTCATATTTACACACAATCATATGATATGTTTTAATAAGTTTTAGACATCGATCATGTTGTGGGGGCATCCTTTTTGTGTCCAAAACACATCATGAAAAAAGGAAAAAAAAAAAAAAAAATTAGTGCACAGATTTTATACATCAAAAGCCAAGGAGAACAACTGGGATATATACCAATTGATTTCGATTGGGAGGCATAACTGCAGGAGCTGTAGTGACAATGCCAGCTTTTAATTTGGGAGGCTTCCATGGGACCCGTTATGCTTAGATCAGAAAGTGATAACAAAATAAAGAGCGCTCATAATTATACTCCTAACCTCCGTTTTGTAGTCTCATCTGCAACAGTTTACAAGTGATCTACTATACTATACTCAGTATATAGTCTACAATATCATTGTGTATACTAAAATATTGTAACATATGCAAATTGTTATTTTTATACTTTTTTCAAAGAAATAATGCAATACAATATTAGTGAATTTCATAGCATATTTTATTTTTTATAATCATATGTATTTTAATATGAAAATGCATATTAAAAAAATAATAAAATTATAAATATACAAGACAGTATATTTACAAAGACAAAGGTGGGGACAAAAAAAAAAAATAATGAGGTCATGATTGATTAAGGGGACTTTCTCTTTCCATACAATAATCACATTTCAATCACTTTTTATTCCTTTGTCAGACTCTTGAATGGTCTCAGCTCCTTTTGCTCCCCGAGTTATTATATAGAGTCGTAACTGCACATACAACCACACAAGACTTGTGAAGCGTGGGGAGAGAGAGAGTGAGAGAAGGCAAAAAAGAGAACCCAAGAGAGAGCCTTCTTTTTCAAGGCTCTTAATATGGCTCTCCCTTTATCTACTTCGCCTTGGAAGAACTTTGGAGTCTTCAAGGTCTCTCTCTCTCTCTCTCTCTCTCTCTCTATATATATATATATATATATATCATTTTTATGGTGTAAATCTTAAAAGGGTCTTAATTTTTTTTTTGTTTTGTTATGATGTGTGTTTGTAGTATATCTTGTATGGACCTCTAGTTGCAAAGGCCATCTCCACAAGCAGCACTACTTCATGGTGCCTTCACATCCTCATCATCTCTGCCATCAGAATCGAAATTCACCAGCTATGGTTCATGTTCTCAAACATGCACTTCCTCACACGCAGACGTCGCATTATCAAGCAAGGCGTCGATTTCAAACAAATCGACAGAGAGTGGGATTGGTAAAAGATGGTTAGGCTTTCTTTCTTTCAAGGTCTATTATACCATGTGTTTGATGACTTGTTCTAATCTGGGCAGGGATGATTTCATACTATTCCAAGCTTTACTAGCATTCATGGCCTACTACACCTTCCCATCACTGGTGGACCTTCCTCTGTGGGATCTGAAAGGGTATCTTTTCGCTTTGCTGCTCCACATGGGTGTATCAGAGCCTCTGTATTATTGCATGCACAGACTTCTTCACACAGACCACCTTTTCAAACACTACCATTCACTCCACCACTCCTCTCTGGTTCCCCAGCCCTTCACAGGTATTACAATATCACATTAAATCAATAGCTATATTTTTATTAAGATCACTGATACACTTCCATCTGCAGT
This sequence comes from Acorus gramineus, assembly GCA_030737835.1. Lineage (NCBI taxonomy): Eukaryota > Viridiplantae > Streptophyta > Magnoliopsida > Acorales > Acoraceae > Acorus > Acorus gramineus. The sequence continues at coordinate 13,704,962 of CM060852.1, read as the reverse complement.
CGGAAAACGATCCCCCATCGATCTATCCATACATTATGAAGTACAATGTACCGCAGTGTTAGAAAATTAAAATTTTCTCAATTTTTAAAGAAAAAAAAATATATCAATATATTTCAGTGTATATATTATTTCATATAACAATATTTACAAAATTTATAATTTTTTTTATTTATGGGTTTAACATTAATGTGAACCTAATGTGGTTTTGGTTGCAGCTGCGAGTGCCACACCTCTTGAACACCTCATGTTATTCGTGGTCATGGGAATACCTATTCTGGGAGCAACTTTTGTTGGATCCGGATCAGTTGCCTTAATATATGGCTACGTGTTGGTGTTTGATTTCATGAGATGCATGGGGCACAGCAACATTGAGGTGCTCCCGCATGCACTCTTTGAAGCATTGCCTTTCCTTAGATACCTTATTTACACCCCAACGTAAGTCATTTTTTTTTTATTTGACTACTGTTACACCGTTTTTATTTTAACCCTAATTTCAATATCATATTCTTCGTCATTGTCATACGCTTGTATTAATATATATTTTTTTTCTATCCATGTCCTTTATTGGAATATAGATTTCATTTTATATGAAATTATGGTTGGAAATAGAATATTTAATGCAATACTCTTTTGATAGCTAGCGCTAGCTAGGTGTCATTAAAATTGATTCGTTGGTTTGTGGAGATAATAATGGCCATTGAATTGGGATGGAGAGAGACAGTTTGTGGTATATATGGTCCTAGTTTTCCTGAAATTTGTGGAGAAGGATCCAACAGAAATTTAAAGTTCATATCTTCCTTTAATGTTTATTTGATCCACATTTAATGGGCATCTACATTTTTGGGGGGTTTGTTGAGGCTTTTAGCTTTTTGAATACTTTTGGTTGCATTTCAAAAATGAGTTTTAATTAAATTTAGTAAGGCATTAGAATCCTGGAATAAGTTTATTTAAAGATGCCTTTTATTAGGTATAAGTTTTCTTTGGTTTTATTTATGTTTTCGTTTGTTTTTTTTTACTGTTTGCAATATGTTTAATTAAAGTTTTTTTTTTTTACTAGAAGTATATATGTTTTTATAAAAATAAAATATATATTTAAATGAACTGAATGCCTATCTTTTTTTGTATTATTTAACTTAAACTTAATATATAATAGCATGACCTAGTATACTATATTCTATGTTAGAGGTGTTTCTTTAAAATTTTGAGGTTAATTAATGCAGATACCATAGCCTTCACCACACAGAGGAGGACTCAAATTTCTGCCTTTTCATGCCACTTTATGATGCACTCGGGAAGACACTCAACAAGAAGACATGGGAGCTTCATATGCAGATCACCAAAGGTATATATATATATATATATAAAGTCAATATTAAATTGTTTTAGAGGCTGTATTTGGAAATAAAATTGAATATTAATTTTTTTTAAAAAGATGAGTTTAAAATCGAGTTTATCTCCCACCTATTCTAATTTCTACATATGAGACCAAGATGTATCAAAATTCATAATATACAAAAAATAAATTTGGAAACACAACCAGATGCATGTATTTGCGAAAAACTTTGTTTGATTGGTGTTCCGTAAACATCACAGCCGTCCACATCAGAGATTCATTGCTTCACACCGTCCATTTTGAGGTTTGTCATTGATCTCACGTGCCAGCTGTCCCGCGCAGCTCCATTGATATTACCACTCCTTTTCTTATCGCAAAACGCCACCTGAGTTGACTTGCCATTTGCCGAGGCCGACCTCGATGGGGTGCGGTCCCCGGGAAAACCTACGTGGCAATATCATCCTTTTTTTTGGGACAAATCCAAATAACCCCCTGTAAACAATCTGAAATCCATATAACCCCCCTGACCTTTCCTAAAATTTATGTAACCCGGTGAAAACATCTATATAAACACAAATAACTTATTGAGTTAAACTTTAGAAGAGAGATGAAAAATATTCTATAAATATTTAGTTTAGTTAACCTTGGTTGAAAATATAGTATATCAAAAACCTTATTCAATGTGTTAAAAATGTGAAAAAACTTTTGTAAATAACGATTTTAACCAACTGGATAGGGTTTTATAATCTATATGGAGGGGTAAAATCATAATTTACAGTGGATTTTCATATTTTAAATAAATTATAGGAAATTTTTGATATACTGTGTTTTCAATCAGGGTTCATCAAACAAAATATTAAATTTATCATCCTATCATTTGTTTAACAACGCACTTTTATTACTCATTCATCAAATATTACAGGGCAAATTCTTTTGTATTAACAGTTTTTTTTTAACATTTTAAGAAAATGATACAGTCTCATTTACAGTTTACACACATTACACGAATTTTTTTATTTTTGTAAAAAAATATTTACAAATTCACATATGAATTGAATTTTATTTTTTACATTTTTTTTATAATAAATATACTATATTTGATATTTTTATACATTGAGTTAGTGACACGTGAGTACATGACTATTGGGATGCGTATGTAGCCATCCTAAAACTCCCCATGTAATCTACATAGGCTCAACATATTCATGTGGTCTGGACCATGAACTTATTAATTGAAAATGAATGTAACATCTTGCAGTGGGGGACGACAGAATTCCAGACTTTGTGTTCCTGGTGCATGTGGTGGACGTGATCTCATCCATCCATTCACCCTTTGCCTTTCGATCCTATGCGTCCATGCCGTACACCCCCAGGCTCATCTTGCTCCCGGCGTGGCCCGTGGCCTGCCTCATAATGCTCCTCATGTGGGCTTACTCCAAGCCCTTCCTCATCTCCTTCTACTACCTTCGATCCAAGTTCGTCCAGACCTGGATCGTCCCCAGACACGGTTTTCAGGTCTGAAATAACAATGTTAGGGATAAATCTGCATGCAATTTTTACATATTTTGATTTTATATATAAAAAAAGAATCGATATTATATTGTAATGGTGCTCGGTTTGAAATTAGTACTTGTTTCTCTTTTGTGCAGTATTTCTTGCCTTTTGCTAGTAAAGGCATCAACAAACAGATTGAGCAAGCCATCCTTCGAGCGGATAAGATGGGTGTGAAGGTCCTTAGCCTTGCTGCATTGAATAAGGTAGTTTTTTTTTTTCTTTCTTGTACATTGAATAAAGGTATTGATCTGGTGACCATAAATTTGACCAATGGACCAATCACAAGAGGACATATATATATATATATCATCATATCATTTTTATATATGATTGGTAAACATCAGATTGAGTCATCAAGTTTTTGAACAACTAATTAATGCATGTATGCATTCAGAACGAATCATTGAATGGTGGGGGGACGTTGTTCACCAAAAATCACCCGGACCTGAGGGTCCGTGTCGTCCATGGGAACACGTTGACTGCTTCCGTGATACTCAATGAGATTCCAAAGGATGTCAAAGAGGTGTTCCTAACAGGTGCCACTTCCAAACTCGGGAGGGCGATCGCACTCTACCTCTGCAGGAGGAAAGTCCGGGTCCTAGTAAGTCAAGTCTCCTCTCTTATATTGTCGCAATTGATCCCATCAAGTCTAATCAATTTATGATTAAGAAAAAAAAAACTATCACATTCTTGAATGTGAAAACCTGATGAGATACAACCCTGACTTGTAGATGCTGACTTTGTCAGCCGAGAGGCTACATAAGATCAAGATGGAAGCCCCATTGGAGTGTCAACAATACCTGGTGCAGGTGACTAAGTACCAAGCCGCACAAGACTGCAAGGTTAGTGCTTGATCTTCTAAAAAAAAAACTTAGGATATAATTTTCATTGATTAGGAAGTATAATTGAATGTGATGTGAATTGTTGGATGTATGAGTAGACATGGATCGTCGGCAAGTGGATCACGCCGAGGGAGCAAAGTTGGGCACCGCCGGGGACACACTTCCACCAGTTTGTGGTCCCTCCGATCTTTGGTTTCCGGCGAGATTGTACTTATGGGAAGTTGGCGGCCATGAGGCTGCCGGAGGACGTCCAAGGCCTAGGAAGTTGTGAGGTATATAATTAGATGACGTGTTTTTTTTTTTCCTGTGTTTGTGTGTTTAGGTAAATTTTACGTTTGAAAAATGAAATATTTTCAAAGACGATTCAAACATAGTTTTTTAAACCACTATCTTGTCTTTTTAAACAAAAAAAAATCTAGTGATAAAAAAACTAACATAATGATTTTTAAAAGTTGAGTTTGAAACGTGAGATTTTAAGAATTTCAATATTTCAATTGTATATCCAAATGCAGTATTAGATAGCGTTTGTAAACAAGTTTTTGCAAGAATTATACTTAATCCAAACTCGTTTCCTTAATGCCGACTACATTGGTCTCAGCTTCTAATAAAAACAGAAAACTATTTTTAGTTATCAAAGAATAGTTTTTTTCGAAATCTAACAAAGACTTCTCCAAAAATTGTTTTCGAAAGCTGTTTTTAATGAAAAGTTAATCTTACATCTTGTATACCAAACGCATCATATATTATACAGTGTTTGGAAATAGATCTGGAGAACTTTTAGAGTTTCTACTTTTACGTTAATTATATTTATTTCTAAATCTCTCAGTGATCCCAACTTTTTGACGAAAATAAAAAACAACATCAAGTTTTTATTCTCATGAAAACACAACAAAAATCTCTTTTCAAAAAGTTTTTTTCTAAAGTAAAAAAAATTGTTTTTCAAACTTGTTTTCAAACGCACCATTAATGTTGTATGAATACACGCTTTGATTGTTTACAGTATACATTGGAGCGAGGGGTGGTCCACGCGTGCCATGCCGGTGGCTTGGTCCATTTTCTGGAAGGCTATACACACCATGAAGTGGGTGCGATTGACGTGGACCGGATCGATCTAGTCTGGGAAGCGGCGCTTAAACATGGGTTGAGGCCAGCTTGAATCAATTTTATACGTACATACATATATATGTTAATTTCTATCTTTTGTTGTTGATTTTCATGTCATCAAATTGTATAACAGAAAACTATATATTTGTTCAACTTCTAATGCACAAGGCTTTCCCTGGGATCATTGGATGCTAGCTTCCACAGTTGTGCATTAGTCCTTGAATTACTATATACAAAAGGCAAAAGTTTTTGAAACTTTAGTGAGACATCTCTGAATGCATCCATTATATGCATCTTTAATTTGAACATCTGTCTGGTGTCCTTCAGAATTAAATAATCTGCATTGGTCCACAAGTGCTTCATGAAACTGTTACATATGCCTATATAATAAGGCATTCAACAGTCTCATGTGAAACATATATATGATTAATTAATGAAGGCTTTTATGGCAATGCCTGATAAAGAAACATCCTAAAAAAGCTGTCCAAGATTCCTTGAACTGATGCAAGTGATTGAAACTTGGGCAATGTTTAGAAATCAAGTTCGAATAGCCTTTTCGGGGATTCTAACGCCCTGCTATTCCAACTTTTAAATTAGAGAAAGCAAAAATCAACTTTTTGAATCTAACGAAAATTAGTTTTTTCAAAAGTTGTTTTAAATGATTTTTTAGACGTTTTAAAAACACTACCTTAATCTTTAGACCTGGTTTGATATGGGGATAACTGGATAAGAGGTTTGAATAAGAAAATAATTAGGTTAGATCACATGTTATCTCATATGACATAAAAAAAGGATAAAACATGGACAATTGTTCGTATTTTAAAAGAAAAAGTATGGATATTTTGTTCTAGGTAAAATGTGGAATAGACTTTATCCCTATTTTTTAACCTCATTTTGTAAAACATTGACAACATTTATGACTATTCTTAAAAAAAAAAACAAAAAAAAAAAAAAACTTCATAAAATCAAAATCAACAATATTAATGCTCTATTAATAGAGATGATAGACTTGGTATTTTTTTTAAAAAAAATTGAAGTTATCCTATATTTTACATCATGTAATCCAAATGTAAAATTAAGGATAAGAAAGAAAAAAAAATGGGGATAACAAAATGTATTACTAAATGCAAATATGGATAAAAATTTAAGGGCTGGTTTGGCAATGGGATAAGTGTTGAGATAAGGGGTAATTATGAGGATAAGTGAGTGGGAGGATAACTTATCCTCATTTGATATAAAAAATAATTGGGATAAACTGTGGACAGTTGTCCCGATTTTAAAACGAAAATGAGGATATTTTGTTCCACTTAAGATCTGGTTTTACTTTGAGATAAGGGGTTAGGATAAGAAAATAATTGGATTAAATCACATGTTATCTCATATGGCATAAGAAAAAAAAAGGAATAAAGTATGGACAATTATTCGTATTTTGAGAGAAAAAGTGGGGATATTTTGTTATACGTAAAAGGTGGAATAGACTTTATCCCCATTTTTTAACCTTATTTTGTAAAACATGGACAACATTTATGACTGCCATTCTCAAAAAAACAAAAACAAAAAACCAAATAAAATCAAAACCAACAATATTAATGCTCCTTTTAAATATAAAAACTAACAATATAAAAACAAAAGGGTAAACTTGATACTTTTAAATTTTTTTTTAAAGTTATCTTATATCTTTTATCATGTGATCCAAATGAAAAGTTAAGGATAAGAACACAAAAAATGGGGATAACAAAATGCATTATCAAATGTAAATATGGATAAAAATAATGGGTTTTTTAACTCATAAATTAGGATAAAATTTATCCTAAATATTTATCCATTTACCAAACTAGACCTAAAGATTGGGATAACATTTATCCCCATTTTTTATTCTAATTTTGATAAATGTAAATATGAACAAAATTGATAGACCTTTTATCCTTTAAAATTAGGAGAACTTATTAGGAGAACTTATCTTCATAGCCTTATACCCTTGCCAAAACAATTGATACAAGTAAGCTAAAATTGTAGTTTTTAGAAATTGAAGCTTGTATGCAATTGATTTTCTAAAAGGCGCTAATACACTCTTCTGCAATTCAGAAACCACCTGTACACTCCATTGAAGGTGTATATTATCCTATATGTTCTATTAGTGTAGTATATGAATTTGTTTTTTTAATTTTTAAGGAAAAATATGTAATGATTTATTTAAATATATATTTTACTTTTCATAACAAAATGTACTTCTTTAGGCGAATTTGTATTTTAAGAAAAATCAAAACCCATTGAGGCAGGATGTATCTTTTCCTTTTTATAAACAATTTTTTCTTAGAAACAACATTTAATTAATAAGATTTTTATTTCTACATAAAAATTGTTAGCGTAGAGTTGAACGTATAAAAATCACGTTACGAATTGAATTTGAGGATCTTAGGATACAATCGATCCAGAAAACAAACAAACACTAAGAATTTACTTGGTTTAATAAATCTTACCTACGTCTATGGAATACACCGAACACATCTTCAAGAAGATTTTATAATGTCCACCGAAAAAAATAAAAACCGCACAGCTCGACCACCGTTCTAACTCTGTGAAACTCTAACAAAACGCTGGACACATGAATCAAACTCCATGATATAACAAATCAAATATAAAAATTGAAGTCTAAAACTATTCATTCAGAATCGATGATACGTTGATTCTATAAAAAAAAAAAACAATATGTTTGACAATTGATTCGGGGACCTAAAGCAGGTGAGAGGTCTCTCTTTACACCCAAACAATCTCAGCCGTCGCAATCCCGGCAGCTCGGAACACCTTTGCACCCAAATTTATTCAATAGTGGGCACATACAAATTCCAAATGCAGAGACAACCCATGACATCAAATTCAATGTCTTCGTTCATTAAATATAAATTAAACATGTGAACAACCATGATAAAAGGCTCAACAGTCAACACCTCTCTCTCTTTTTATATATATGATTATGATTCGTTTTGACATCTGAAACAGACTGGGCAACCCATGCATTCGATGTGTAACAATACGCGTGTTGGCGTTCTGAATTTAGATTAAGATAATTATCTGAAATATTTATATAATAAAAATAATATATCTAATATATAAAATATGTAAAAAAATATAAGAATCACCTATTATAAAACATAAAATTATAAAAATTATAAATATACTACATGGTTTAAAGTAAAATAAATGATAAAAAAAAATCATATTAATCCTAAAAATATAAATGTATTAATATAATAAATAATAATATAAAATAAATTTTGGATACAAATATTTTTTGGATTGGATATCATCGTATCCATATCCAATCTAAAATATTTCAAATACGGATATTTTATTTCGAATACAAATATGGATTTTCGACTATCAGATAATTTATTAAATTTTCATATACGAATTTTTTTGAATAATTGACAGGCTAGTTAAACTTCAAGTCATCAAAAGAAGTTATGGGCACGTTGTTATAGTATACTTTGTATAGCTCCACTTTACTTTAATCTATTACTAGTATATATATTCTAGAGAAAAAAAAAACATATATATATAGTTGGGACAATGTTTGAATTATATGAGACTACATGTTATGAACTGGATTATGTGTAACATTGCGTATTCCTATGGAAAAACAAAGGCGCAGATATCCGTTTGGGATTGTTTGGGATATTTATTAAAAATGGGTTCATTCAACTTGAAATAAAACGATATACATTTTTTATCAAATCATATATTTCATTAGATGATGTTTATTATTTAAAAATAAATAAAAACATGTATGGTCTGAGTTGTAATCGATAAAAATGATTGAATTTAACATTTTTCATGATAAAAATATATCCGGATTCACATTGTCGACTTGTCGTTACGTTATACCCAACATTGAATCAAAACGGGGCCCTAAACAAAGCCCAGCTCCATAAAAATCCGAGGCCCAAACTATTATGATCTGGGCAACGACCGGTGAGACTTCCCAAACTGTCCCCAAACTGTCCCCACCTTACAAAATGCCACGTGTCCTTCACAAGCGCGGGAAACCCCATAACAGATTCCAAAAAAACCATAACAGATTCCCAAAAATCGAATCGACCAATTTTTTTTAGGGTTTCAAACGAAGCTTCACAGAATCGAAGAACCGCCGATCGTCGTCGATGTTTGGGCCCCTTTCAAAGATCCGATCTTATCGGTAATCTCTCCTACCCTTCCTCTTCAGCATCGAATTTGTGTTTCTGCTCTTCGAATTGCCCCTTTTAGCGGAGTTTTTTTGTTGGTGAATCAAAGAAAATCGTAGGACCTTATTTTGGTTTCAGTCTTCAAGAACATTGTCAAGTCAAATAATTGTTTTATGTTCCTACATTTTGAGTAGAAATCCATACATTAAAATGATTAGACTATTAATCTTTGTTGAGGAGAAACCCATACATTGAAATGATTAGACTATTAATCTTTCGCTGGACTACGAAAATCTGTCTTTTATTTTTGGTAAGTTTGCGCTGTGTATTATATTTCTCTATCATTCTTATGCTTTGATTTGATTCACAAGTATATTTTTCAACATGCAGTTGTGTGCACTGCTTTGGATAGTTTTAGTATATGAAGTTGCTGCGAGTTATTGATTTATACGGCTGTGAATATTCATGTGGGAATTAAGTGTAAATATGGGGAAATCCATCTGCAGATAAGGGCTTGTTTGGTAACTCTAGGCTTTAGCCAATAAGGATATTTATTCCTTCCGAGAAATCTAGTTCTGCTAGATTTCATGGAAAGGAAATTTGGTATGGAATGTTAAAAAATGAAGACAGGAATGGAGGATTCTAAACACAATTTTCTTTTGTATTCCAACAGAATGACAATGTTTGTCAATGGAGTTTTTTTTTTTTTCTTTTCGGAAATGATGCCTGAAGCATACTTTGATGGGACATAGATAGTGTCTGGGATCTTATGGAACATGCCTTGTTGAATTGTTAATCAAGTTGGGTTTCCATTTGCTGGACGAGAATGACTTGGCTTGATATTTTGTTGATGATAAGCTAGAACCTCTGTATAATGTGATATTGCTGGATAATTATATGACTTGGCTTGTAGCTTTGAAGGAGAGAGAATCACTTCGAGAACTTGTGGGAAGGAATACTTGATTGGGGCATTATTTGTGGTAAGCGGGATGACGTCTGCTTAGACTATAGCTCTCTATGCTTCAGCCTTATCTTCTTATTATTTTGTTCTGTTTTTCTGTCTTCTAATTGGTAGATTTCTTATCTACCTTAGATTCTTTGGAGCCTTCCTATTTTACAAAATTGGGAACTCCTATCTTTCGGTCGATTATGTGATGTTTTTGTGTTGTAATTGGGAATACGGTATTAACAGCCTTATGGGACTCAAGTTCAGTGCTAGTATCATTCAGCCCAAAATTGATTTATATAGTTTGTATTGATTGATACCAAAACCATACAAACAGAAAAATGCAACTGTGTGAAGTAAGAAATTGCACGCATGCAGAAATTTACGTTTTTTTTTGCAAAAACAAACAGAATCCATCGCACAGATTTTCATGTACATCAACCTTTCTCTAATGAAAGTGCACCTCCAAAAATTTTTTTTTTAAAAAAAAAATTAAAATTGAAGGCCATTCTCCTATGTATAATTTTCTTTCGAATAATAACTATCCCTATTGGTTGATGTGGTGTAGGTGATTTTTTTTTTATATGGGCATCAGGTGATACCAGAGGTTTTAGGTTAACATTTGAAGGTATCATATCCATATAAATCTAGATCACTCTCATGAATACCTGGATTCTCACATGGAACTTAAAATTTTCCAACTTATGTAACTAAAAGGGTAATAAGAATTGATGGAAGTCTAGAAACCTTTTCTAGAGAAAAAAAAATTACATGGAAGAAAGGAGCCATTAAATAAGATTATTTCCAATAAGGGGAAGATGTTGTATATAAACAGGTCATTAGCATGTAATAGTGATCATGTTATCACATGATCCATGCATATTTTTCCTTTTTTTTTTTAGAACGTCCACCGCTGTAGAGGCTAAGTTTTATTGGATAACTATGGGATCTCCTAAGATATTTGTGTAAATTTGTTGCTTGTCGGAGCTATTATTCCACTTTTACAGTCTCAGCTGTTAAAAGTAACCAGTCTTGGGATATTTTGATTGTGGAATTATTGGCTGTTTTTTTATCTTTACTGATGGTTCTTCTTTTTCTTTTTGTTTTTTTTTTTTTTTAATAATTTAGGGATCGACCTTATTGTCTTAGATTTTGAGGTGTAGTTACATCACCTTGTATCTGTGCATTTTCTTTTTCCAATAAAAGACAGATGGTACAACTGAACTTTTTCAGAAACAAATAAAGAAAGATCAGGTGTTTTTGAAAGATGTATTATTGCACTTCATTTTGCATGTGATTGTTTGTATTGTTTGTACATGCTTGGCTTTTATCCCATTTAAAATCAAAACATGAAGTTGTGTGAGTAAATTTTGATGACCTCTTCAGCAGAATATCCAAACTGGCTATATGTTAGGGGAAATGCATAATATTGTCTCTGTGTTTAGAAACGTTTCTGTCATACACAATGAATTTAGATTAAATATATAGGCCTAGTTAACTCTGTGTTGGGTTTTAGAGCACATTTTTTTACCAGAGAGTTGATACCCCTCTGATATTAGTACAATGTGCCTGATGTATTATTGAGGAGGATATGCAAAGTCGTTAATCTACTAACTTTGCTTTATTATCAATATGATAGAAAGAAAAGAATGCCAAAGTTAGCTTTATAGTGTTTTTCCTTAAGAAAGAGAGTATGTATAGCTTTTTGTTAATATGCAGCATAATCAGTCAAATTCATATAATGTTTGATAACTTCTGATAAAGTCTCTGTTCATAATGCAGATCAATGGAAAAGTGAATTTGAAAATTGTCAATCAAAATTTTAAAGTTTATATGTGGTTGTCAGTTGGCATAATCATATTTGTTGAACAACCATTAGACCTGTGGTGGGTGGGATGTGATAATTTTAAAAGATCATATTGTGGGCAGTTATGCTGTAATGGTCCTGGTGTCAAATAGATGGGAAGGACCCACCTGGACTGCTATTGATTGCAATTAGTATATTGAGCATGGTTTAAGTGTCTGCCTGGAAAGTTCTTCTCAGAAAATTTGGAGCAAGGACGAACAGAGAGTAATGTTTCATGGCAAAAGATGGAAATGGATCAGGGGGAGAGGAACATATTATGGATGAAGTCATGTGAAGCAGAGGAATATATTTTTGCAAATTTTTATTATATTGCTGGGTTAACCTGTCTTCAAAACTATAACGCCTGAGGCTTATGGAGCAAGATATTGTCCACTTTGCCCTTAAATAAACTCACGGCTTTAAAATGCATCTTGGTGTATAAGAGTTGTACTCACATATAAGTATAGACTATCTTTCTCCATTAGGCAATGTGAGTCTAAACCCATGGTGCGAGAATTCACCTCACCCTCACCTAATCTATGGGTCTCTTGACTATCCCAACAGCAAGCCAGGTGTCTATTTGTAAGATCTTTGCGTCCCATTATCACATGCATCAGCCAAACTCTAAATAGAATTCCATCATTTCAATATCTTTGTTCATAAATGTATTTAGCTTTTACATTCGTGGGCTTTTATTGCAATGCCAGAGGAAAGTGGTGGCAATAATGCATCGGAATATTTAATATGTTTGAAAAAATACTGTTATGAATCACTCTTTTGCTCTTGGGTTGGATTTTAAAGTTTAATCCAACACAAAGCAGTATCACATCTTTCATGCAAATTATCGTTTTTATCAAAAATATAGAAACAGCGCTGTCCATGGTGCTGTAACCAGTCTTTGGCAATGCTCTCCATTTGGATTTAAGAATTACAACTGATCCTCCACCCAAGATAACCGATGAGCGAATTCAGGTGCCATGTTTGAACAGTTAGTTGGATGGATGCTAGATGTTGACCCATCACCTCTGGGGGAGTGGTCCCAACAATGTTTTGTTTGGTTTAAAGTGCAAGCACCATTATGCACCAATGTTTATTTATAAATGGATCTATCTTAATCACTTGCCATAGGGGTGACAATCCTCTGAACATTACAAGTCCTACTTGTAGAGTGATCATGTTGTTTGTTTACACTGAATTGTTTTCTCCCAAGTTTTTCTCCCTATGGGCTGTATAATTGGTTTCTTGGCAGTAGTTGCTCCTGAAGCTGAAATATTCTGATGTTCTACTTTTTTTTATTTTTTATGTATATATATTTTTACGGAGCAAGGGGTCCCATGAGGTTCAGCTGCAGAGGGCTTTGGTGAAGTGAAATCAAAGCTATCATGCTTAATTACCTGGCTCTCCCCTAGGCCTCCTCCATGGTATTTCCCTGACACACTGTATCATCCTGCGCTTCTTGTTGCATGACAAGGCTTTTATCAGTTTTAAAGGTGATGCACTCACTCAGTGTCTTTTAGAATCATTTCTCTTGTGTTTCCTCTCCTGGCCTATATATATGGGCCCTAATCAGCATATAGGGCTAAGCCTTTCTCACATGGTTTTATTTTAAATGCCGTACAGATTGACAGCTTTTATTAAGTGGGTTTTTTTTGTGAGAGAGAGTTGCCTCGTGACAGAGGCCACATGGAATAAGTGTCCCTCTCTCTCTCTCTCTCTCTCTCTCTCACACACACACACACACACACACACAAATGCCATGTTAGAGTATAAAGGAAACATGAGTTTTGTATAGTCAGGGGAATTGGCTTGTTTTGGGCAACCCTTCGTGAGCTATGAATTGTTGTAGCACTTACTGTTTCCCTGTCCCCACACCCACTCATTCCAACAGAGCTACTATAACCATTGACCTGCATTTGAATCTCATGCCTTCAACTGTGGTGAAGTGAACCAGCCGCCCGAGTAGTTGGAACTCTGCTTGAGCATTAGATATCTGTTGTGCTATGGCTGTTTGAAATTTAATGATCCGCGCATTTATCGTGTTTTTTTATATTATTGTGTCATTAGTACCATCAGCCTATGGAACAGTTGATGAACCTTGCTTGTATGTATTCACAAACATAAAATCACAACTTGGCATGGATAAGAAGCCATCATTGAACTTACCTTCTAAGTTCATTGAAAAGAAGACATAAAATGATTTGTCAATTGTCATTTGACACTAGAGATCACTGTGAACATCTCACTTTTAGTATTGGCTCATGAAATCTTTATTTTGTACCCAAATGCGCAAATGCTACCAAAACTGAACTCCCCCCTACTGAGGAGGTATACAGAACTGGAAACCCAGACACCATTGTTTATCCTCCCTGACACAATAGTTCTCCTCCACAACACAAAGGAGGTGAAAACAAAGACTACTAGATTTGCATTACATAGATCATTTTGCACACAGAAGCTGAGTTGCCCAAACAGTAGATGATATCACCCTTTTCAAAATGAAGAAAGAAACCAGTGACGATGCTTACCTACGATTCAAAGCGTCGACAGCATTGGCAATGCCCTGCATCAGGTCAACCCGAGCTTTGAGGGAGACAACGTAGTCCAGAGTCTCCCCAAGGAATGATAACTCGTCGTTGAGTGAGTCACCCCCGGGCACAATGCGCTTGAGCACTTGTGTCCTCTTCTTAACCAAACTCCTCGTGAGACCGCTCGCGAAGCTCTTCCTTACCGTCCTCCTGATCCGGTAGCTCCTCTTGAGAATCTTCTTCGTTGTAACCTTCTTAGACGTGTGGCTTGGCTTGTTGAACCTCTCAACATCCTTCCCCAACATGGTTCTCACCAGTGACTTGGTCTTCCCTTCTTTGGATAAGTTGGTGATGATGGCGCGACTCCAGTTCGCTCCGCCTCGAGCAAAGGCCATTGCCACGTCCGATGAGACCTTCACAACCTCCTTCCGCTCTGCGAGGCTCATGTTCTCCGATGTCTGGAGGCCTAGTTGGAGGCCCTCCAACATCTTCCGGAGGAACGCTGCCTTGAATGCATTGGAGGCTTGCATGGCTATGGCCGAATGAGAGGACACACTAAGAAAGGGTTGGGAGAAGGATTTCAACTGAGCTTTGGTTTTATGGGATCTCATTCAAAGATGCATTCATCTTTGTGTCACTTCAGACTTCAGAGAGCAAAAAAGAAGGAAGAGATAGGAGTGACTGAAGTCTGAACCAACAAGGTGGGGAAGGACTTCTGACTTGTGTTTCAAAAGCATGGCCTGGCTTTTGATTTGCTAGGATCTTGTTCAAAGATGCAACAGCACCTCCTTTTATGATTTTAAGCAAGCCTAGTTGCAGAGATGGGGTGCTTTTGAAGAATCAGATACCAAGTGAAGGAAGATATTTAAATATTAAAAAAAAAACATTTCAAGAAGGAAGAGAATGTGTAGAGGAGCCATTTATTTTGCCCTCCATGAAAGGTATATGTGTGTGGCTTTTGTGGGGTCCCCAAAAGAGAAGAGACACACCACATGCATGCACATGGTGATCCAGGTCCCACCCCCACCACAAGACCACAAACAAGGCTCTCATGTTTCTCTTCCTTCACTCCTCCATGTGAGATTCATAGACAAATATTGAAGGGGAGGGGACTTACAAAAAAAGTGATTTATTAAAGCCAGAACTTTTGTACAGGATTATGAAACACATTGGGCACACCAGGTAACTCTCTGACAAGAGGGGATTAATGGGTTTGGGATTGCTAAAGATTTTGAGGACAGAAAGAGACTTAAGATGGGTTGTTCTTTTAGGGTTTCTTTTTCTCTTCCTTTTGTTTTGATTTGAGTGGGGGAAGGATTGGATTGGCAGGATCCGGAAAACATGGGGATTGTTGTGAGGGGGGGGGGGGGCGTCGGCTTTGGGTCACTAATTAGAAGAAGAATAAAAAAAAACAACAACAACTCAATCTTCACCCTCACATGCTCTCCACATGGAGGTTTTCATTTCATGTCCACTCTCTTATCTAGCTCACACACTTTATCATTGTCACCACTATTGGTGATCAATGCTCCTGTGTTAGATGAAAAAAGATATACATACTTACATGTATAATAACATAACAAATAGGGCATCTTAATTTCCTAGAATTTCAGGTTTTTTTTTTTTTTCTTTTTTTATACCAAGACTTGTTAGAACCAATAAGAATAAAGTATCCTTCCGAAAAGTGAGTGACATGTTGAAAAACCTAGAAAATTCTTGTGTGCACTAGTGAGTCTGTCACATAGATAATATATATCTGTTTAAGGTGACTATTCAACTTAATGCAAAATTGTTTCAGGTAAGTATGTGCTTATGTAAATTTCAGTTTTAAGCGTGCTTTCATTAAAGATGATTATTTATTTATTTATTTATATATTTATTTATTTTTGGTGAGAATGTGATTTTCTATTTATTACATATATGAAAAATTCTTTGTAGATTCACCGTAGTACTCCATGAATTATCATGCATGGCATGAATAACAGTGTGACTCCATCAAAATTTAGGGAAAGGATCTTTTTTTTTTTTTTTTTTCAAATAAAATTTCATTCATCACACGTCTTCATAAGTATCATTTCCAAAGTTTATGTTTTATCAACTAAAATAATAATTACTTTCAAAATTGCATGGTTTTTAGGGGGTCATCAAATCCGTACATTGTAACATGGGCTGCTACCATACTCAGGTGAAGAATTCAAGAGAATGACACGTGTGGTATCCATGGGTATTGTACGATGTGTGTACAATTACAGTTGTTGCCATGGCTTTATTATACCTGGTTAAATAATAATAATAGAAAGATTTAAATGGGTAAATAAAAGAAAAAAAGAAAAAAGAGGAATTGGAGCCGACTCTCATGCGCGTGCGCCCCTGTTTATTCTCTGTTATGATCCCACCTGTACAAATGACACGCGCGCACACACACACATTGACACATTCACTTTAAAAACAATGAGGCTCACACGTGTGAACATGGTGCACATGACCAACCTGATCAGATGATTCACAGACCCACTTGTGTGTTTTTTTTTTGTCAGTCTGCCAGGGTTGATGGTACAGCAAATTGTTGTGTATTCATTGCTCATGAAACCATGCTAGAGTGCTGGAGGGCCACTATTTGTAATTATTTTTCAATGGAAAATATGTCCAGTCCTAATAGTCTCATTTCGTAGTTATCAATTTTTTTTTTTTAACTCGTAATGTTATAAAAAAATAAAATATATATTGACATATGGTAGAATATGTTTTTAAAAAAATTAAAAAAAAATTGCAGTCGTGTACATTCTACGATAGAGTCAATACAGTGAATACAGTGCCACATGCCAAAAGTTTTTTTTTGTTGTTTTTTAGTAATAAAAAAATATTATTTCAAAATCGTTTATTTTTCTTGAAATAAATTTGAACCCATAGATAATCTTTGTTTTTTAAGAAATCAAATAGTTTTAGTAGCATATTTAGAATAATAATATCATATGATCATATATAAAAATATCACCATTATTATCATGTGAAATAGAATCCTCGCACCTGACTTGGACCCCCCTATAACAATTTTACAGAAGTAACCTTCAATACCCAGATATTCAAGTTAAAACTTGGTCTAATTTTCTTCATTAATGCAAAAAAAGCTTTACAAATTTTTTTAAATTATTTTCCTTTTTTAATAATGACCAATCATTTGTTTGTATTTAAAATAGCTCCTCATAAATAAACTAATATATAAAGAGAGATACACAAAGTAACCTATGTTTCCTTCTCTTCAAATCAATTAAAAAATTCATCCATCCAAATCATTCTCCCTTAAACAGCTCCCTTCAGTTTCGGATTTTCAAAATATTCAGTTCTCATACAGGGCCCATGTTTATGTATACATTAATAAAGACAAGTGAGGAAAGGAAAGAACAACTCATGAAATAACTGGTTCTCACACTTGGCGCGCGCGCGCGCGCGCACCCGTCGTGCGCACTATAGCCGAGATCGCGCGGGGTTGCGCATGTGCGCACACATGAATGGGTGTCCCCACCTGTTCCCTCTCACGCACGCAAGTCCTCCTCCCTGAATCATGAGCGCGCGCTGTTATATATCTCTCTTTAGATCTTATGTTTTCCTGTCCAGATTTTTTTTAGATGGAGAATCCAATATCAGTTCAAAGGGTGGTCCTAGTGGGTTGGGTGAATATATACTGGATTAATAAAATATATAAATAGTTATGTATTTAATTTATTCAAGTATATATTGTTAGAGAGAAGCAACTATACGAATGATTGTCCTTGACATTTTCTTAAGTTAAAAAAAATTGTAGATGCATATAATAGTTCACAAATCCTGTGCATCAGTTAAGATGGAGATTGTTGGGTAAAAGGTTAACATGTGGGTCCAAGACCAAATGTAAAAGAGCGTTGTTACATGCAACCTACGCGGATGGTTCATATGTATATATCTTGTTAATTTTTTTTTACGTTAGTTAAAAATGAGTCTATTCAATCCGGAGCGATATACATTTTTCATTAAAATATATACCTTATTATTTGAGGTTTTTAATTTTTTAAAAATTAAAATTTGTGTGGACTGAACTTATTCAAAATAAGACAAGATAGGTAAACATCACTAATTAAATGTAGAGCTATAGTTTGTACTATTATTAATTTAATGAGGTCATTTGTTAGTCCAAAGATATATTTAATTATCAATGATTTTCTGTCCCTTGAAACAAGGGATGAACCAAATTGTTTTTATTTGTTTTCATTTATTTGGATTGCTTGTTGGAATGCTGTTCATGCGATTTATTATTAAAAATACATAGGATCTTTGTGTTGTAGAAGATATTGTTAATACTTTGATATCTGGGTGTATTTATTAAAACCTTTGTTTATAGGGCTGGCATAAATAATGTTATCACGTCGTGGTGATCATCTGGAAGCCACTAATCAGTTGTTTAATGGTCATACATTTGTTAGATTATCTAGGCTCAAAATCCTTTTATGTTTAGATAATTCAATCTGTGTTATAGTATTATGTGGTGAAAATAAAACCAATGTGAACCTCATAAACAGCCTGGAAAAAGGATAATTAGTGCTAAATAGTCCCATTAATTCTATTTAATTTATTATTCCAATATATATATATATATATATATATATATATATATATATATTCTTTCACTTGGAAAATACATGGGTTCTTGCTTTTGAAGTGAAGTCATGTACCTTTTGGAGTGTGTATTTAGACTAAATACTAGTTTGATAAATCAGGTTCAAAAAGAGAATTTTATGCACGTTCCAGGAATATAGTTTTTATAGATTCTGTGAAAGAAAAATTTGTCCAAGATGTTCAGGAATGAACATAAGAATGAAGGATTATAGACACCATTTTTCTTGGTGTTCTAGTAGAAAAATAAGAATGAACACAAAACTAATCCAAGTAGAGTTGGTTTCAATTAAATTGAGTCATTGTAATTGACTAGTTATAAGAATGGAGAAAATAAAAGAAAATGTTAGAGTCATTTTTACTAATCAAAACTTGGACCATGTTTTCTTTTTTTAAAATAGTAAACATAATCAAATAAAGTATATGTTTTAATCAAAAGTGTATATCGTTCCATTTTGAGTTGAATGAATCCATTTTTAGTAATTGTGCAGAAAATTTAATGAGGTATATACATCGTCTAAAAATATGTATGTTTTACTGGATTTCTAATGAAGTATATAGAACTGTATTTTAGATTGTAAGGAAAAAAATGGAGTGTAACATACATGAACACATTGTACTTTAAAAACCTTGGACTGCACCATAATTATCAAAAAATAAACATGCGATTAGTAAATTTCATCTATGAAGTTATAGTTAATTCACCTTTTGGTGGTGTATTACGCATTATATAATTGAATTGAATAGTGGAGATGAGGAAATTGGATTATGCTAGATCATCATATGTATTTTCAAGTTTTATAACATTTAACATAAAATAAATCATGTTAATTTTTAGTGTGGAAGAAACTCTCTTGCCCGTCTCAGGATTCAGGAACAGTGTGGGAGTTTAATAGCTAATATAAATTTTTTTTTTTTGCATAGTTTGGAATAACATAGTACATCAAGTCATTTATATATTGTCCATGGATATATATTGTCCATGGATTTGATGAGCAACCTCTCCTCTCCTCATTGTCAATTGTTAAATACTTCAAGTCCAAGAGCTTATTAGACCAAACCAATCCAAGAAAAATATAATATAAATAAAAAAACACTTACCTATCAGAAAAAATTAGTCTAATTAGAAATGGTAAATGTTGTGGATCTAATGCTACAAGTACAACATTGGAGTGATCGAAAGCTAATTAAAGTCAGACTAAACAGTAAAAAAGAAGAAGAAGAAGAAGAAGATTAAACAGTTTTCACTTTATACATTGTTTGATGAAGTTGGCTTTCATTATGTATGTATTAGATGAACACCATTGAAACTATATCAACCACAGATATCCAATCAATGGCAAACCACGAGATCCTGAAACAGACAAATTTTGAGGAAGTACTGTTTGGATTTATATTTGAACATATCCTGCGTTTCAAAATTCCATAAATGTTAAACACAGATCTAAACACATCTTGTGGTAGCATATCAAAATCATAAATCCATTTTTTTATGTATAAAAAAATCAGTTTAAAAAATTATGAAAACTATTTTTTTTTAAATTGAATTTAAAATGCAAGATCTTTTCAATTTCACATTTAAATGTGTACTGAGTTTTTGTTCAAACAAATGAACAAGCAGCTAATGTTATGTTTGCCATGAGCCTATCTTGTTTCGGTCAATGAGAAAGTGCTTAAAAGTCACTTTTAACTAAAAATATCATCATGTTAATTGACGTATACGTGGAAAAAAAAATTAAACAATGAATGCATGCTCATCATAAACAGTTTTATGTCATATATTGATCAATATAATAATTCTCCAAGTCTATCCTCAACACACAGGATCTCATCACACGGACCCTAACAAAAAATACAGAAGATCGAGTAGGGGGGAATAGAAATCTTGCTTGCGTTACTTGAAACACTGCAAGTTCCCTTTAATTTTGACATTGACATGCATTCCCATAAAGATGGAACACATTGACTTCGAAAGAATACATAACAAACAATAACATCATCATCATATATATCAATCTCTAATCCAAACACATGCAGAGGTACATCACATCCAAAACAAAGGTGTTGTGGGAGAGGCATGTGTTGTGGAAGATGAAGAGAGGCATTGTGTTCTTACACTCCATAGAGACTTGAGAGGCCCTCTAACACACTCACTTGTAATTCGAGGAGCGCGATGTGCCCGGCGGTCTTCCTGAACAACGTATCGATGTCTGCTTCTTCGCAGGTTGGTACGATCTTCCTGAGCTTCATCAGCTTCTTAAGGACCATTTTTGAGGCACTAGACCTTCCATCCCTCACATGAGCAATCTTCTTCTTCCTAACTCTCTTCCCACGCAATAACACTCTCCTCATCTCTTTGTGCTATGTGATGGCATTCAAGAGGGTGTCTTATATATATGGTGAAAATATAATGTGGTGTTAGCCTTGGAAAACCATTGGCATTCTCACCTGCAAATTAGTTTTCTTGTTCGGAGAGATGGTTGGGTGGGGTTATATCTATGTCTGTGCATGTTTCATTTTTTTTTTTTTTTTTTCGTTTGGTGAGATTTGTTTCTGTAATTCATTGAATGAAGATGTACCAGGGGTCCACCCATAAGTGCTAGATAAAAATGAAATGGATGGTAATTTTTACTTTTAGGTTAAAACAATCTTGAGTTGATCTTCTTATCATGTGTCAATCAATCAATCCAATCACTCAATCTGCGTGAGAGAGAGATGGGCAAAACGTGAAGTGCACTTATGGTTCACTTTATTTTATTTTTTATTGTTTTGATATCGGACACCTAGTATACGGGAGATAGTTTTGTTTGAATTGTCGTGCCACTAATATAATATGTAAAAAGGCAAAATCCTTATTATCTCCCGAAATCTTACCTAAATCCATGTAATCCCTACCATCTTCATAAATCCATATAATCTCTGTAATCATTCTTTTATATTCATAAAACCCCCTCATCTGTTTAATGGGGCAGGAAGTTATATGAATTTATGGCAGATTACAGGGGGTTATATGAATTTTTCTCTCTTTTTTTTTAATTTTTTTTACATATGATTTAAAAATTGAACTGTTTAACATTTACTTTTGAATTTTTTTTTAAGATACGACACACCTTTAATTTTAATAAAAGAAAAAAGGGTTATTCAGATTATAAACACATACAAGATTACCTACCAAAGAGATTGAAGTAAAAGAGAATAAATTTTGTAATAAAAAATGTGTAACATCAACCAACAAATTTTAAAAAATGCGAATTATGTTTTTTATTAAGTCTTGGGGCACTTATTGTGTTGGTGTCATGAGTGAATTTTGTTGGGGATAAACTGTTCGTGGAGGAGTAGTTTTGGGTTCTTTTTTTAAATACCAAAAGAAAAAATATATCTTTTTTACTTCTATGTCTTTGGTGAGTGATTTTGTATGTGTTTATGATCTGAATAATCTTTTTTCTTTTATTAAAATTAAAAGTGCGTGGTATCTTGAAAAAAATTCAAAAGTAAATGTTAAATAACCCAATTTTTAAACCACATGTAAAGAAAATTAAAAAAAATGAGAAAAATTCATATAACCCCCTATAATCTGCCATAAATCCATATAACCCCATGCCCCGTTAAACAGACGGAAGGAAAGCAGACGGAGGGGTTTTATGGATATAGTGGGGTGATTACAGGGGGTTATATGGATTTAGGCCAGAACACAGGGTGTTATATGGATTTTTCCCTATATAAAATCATTAACAGAGATATACTTTAATAAATCAATATATACTGTAATATAAAAAATGTGAAAATATATGCATCCAGTTTACATGGGTATTTATTTTATTATTTATTATTGAATGTAATTTTTTAGTATATATATATATATATACATATATGTTTCAAAAAATCAAAACGTATAGGTTGATGCTACAAAACTATTATTTTCCTATTTTTATAATAGGTTACATTATTTGCTAATATAAAATAACCATAGCGGTTTAATTTAATTTAAAACCATTAACCATACGAATGATTACAAAATTTGGAATGAGATCCCTAGTTTTAAACACAAATTTTCTCTATGTTAACTACCCAGAAGACATCATGTACATAGATGACATAAAAATATTTGAAGTATTCATGCACTGATTTTGTGTTTTTGATAGAGCTGTTGTACTGATTGAGATTGAGATTTGATAGGGTTGTTGTACTGATTGAGGTTGAGTTCAAATTCAAGTAAACTCAGAGAGCAATTAAACTTATGTGATCCACCACATTAAAATACTTAATTTTTTATTATTCAAACATAAAGTTAAACCCTTAAGAAAAAAGAACTCAACACATCTACTCTCCTCTCTCTTGGGAAGGGATCTATCTTCAAATGAGCAACATATATACTGTTCATGCTCCATTATATATTTCTTGTATATTAATTTATATTTTAATTTGGTACAATTTTTTTTGTATTGGAGTTTATTCATTTCAAGCGGTGACAAATACATATTTTAATTTCAAGGTAGCATAATAATAAATTTGTTAATCTATAGAGGCCTGGGAGTCTGGGACACAATCTTTGATAACCTGTTAGTCACCAAGCCAATCAACCCTACTTCGCATCAACATATCACTGAATCACTGATGCATCAAAAGGTCCTATTACATCAACTTTTTTTTTTATGGTAGGTCTTGCTAGAGTTTTATGTGAACATTATTAGTTCAACCTCATTTGTCATATCCTACACAATCAGTGCACGTACTATACTATACCACATGTCTACATTAGATGGTGTCAGAATTTCTTATACAGTGATAAAATTACATAATGAGATGGATAATAGTTGTGTGGGTTAATATGGATTGCATTGATATACAGTGTGGTTTACCTTGGAATAGTTTTTTTTGAGTTCCATGCTTTGTACCGACGTGTGGTACTTTCACAAAACCTAAAGCAACTGTCGGGCTGATCATCAATTCAGATTCATATATATATATATATATATATATCATGCACAGTCCTTGTCGACTGTTCTTGGATTCAATTGAGGAGTTAAAATATGTTATTAGTCCAGGTTTACTGGCCTTCATGTCAAAAGTACTCTTAAGTAGAATAATAGGACAACAAGTGGTTGCAATAATAATTGAAAATGTCCTCTTCAACACTCTGTTTCTTTGATCCTGTCTTGTGGTTCATTTGTCCATCTTTCATTCTCACAATTATCCATCTAAGTTGGGCCAAACAAAAAGAAAATAAAAATTAAAGGGGAGCTGTGACACACAGGTTTATATGTAGATATAAATTTGGCATAGTTGTTTTGACGGCCAGATGAGCTTAATTAGATGGTGGCCACCTAGAAGCTGTTGTGTTTTTTTAAGATGATGATTTAAATGTTAGTATTAATTTTATAATTATACTTATAAGTGAATCTCATATGATAATGCTATATTTTATAAATGAAAAACATAAGTTTAGAATACAAAGTAAAGGATTATATTAGAGAGGGGAATAACCTACTATCAGAGTGTAGTAATAGTTATGCAGAATTGATGTTACTTTTTCTGTTTGTTGTTGTTTGTTGGACATCAAAAATATATATACATGAGAAAATCAATATCCTGATGGATATGATTTATATAACCCTTCAGATTGTTTGATCAATATATTTTTAATGGACATTTAATCCCAACTACTCATTTTGCTTCAATCCAATCATTCATAATAAAACATGTCAAGTTCATCAAGGGTCTGTCTAACCCACTTTTTATGCCTAGCTAGGAATTTCGAGCAATGCTTATATAGGCTCACGCAATATCCTAATGAACAAGTTAGTTAGGTGGACAGACACCTAGGCTTATATGAATCGTCTAGGTATTGTCCAAACAACTATGATATTTTATGATATTTTCTTAAATAAAACATTTGTTTTTATCTTTTTTTATGAAAAAAATATAATTCATTTTTTAAAGAGAGATATTTCATTATATGAAATCCATATCTATACATTAAATAACAAAGCAATTCATTATTCAAAAAGAAAAACCAAGTACGATAGGCTAATAGATAATATGTGGATGATTTTAATTAAGTCTGTGTTTATATGCACGATGAAAACGTTGAGATTCTTAAAATCTCATATTCCAAACCCAGTTTTTAAAAAAAGATTATTTTTTAGATAATTTTTTTTTTTTTTTTTTTACGTATTATTCCAATCACTAAAGTTTTTTAGCACAGCAAAAAGGAGAAAAAAAAAAGTTCAAAAGGCGTTTGATAATTTTCTGCATTTCAACAAAAAAAAAAAAAAAAAATCCGCCCAAACACGTGGGTCCAAATGCGGCCTTAAACTATACTTTAATTCAAAAACATATACAATTTTATGTTTAGAACAAGCCAGTACAAAATGATGGTTATGACTCTCTCTCTCAAAAAGGTGAATCACATGGAGGAAGGAGAATTTATAGAGAGAGATTGATCACGGAAATTGCGCTGAAGACACATGGATGGGCTCCCCCAAACCCACCATGTTCAAGGATGCAAACAGGACTCAAAAATCATCATCAGTTCAGACGGTTATCAAACCATTTTTTTTTTTTTTTTGTCTTCACAAATGCGTCTTTTTTTATTTATTTATTTATTATTATTATTATTATTATTTTTTGATGTCAGAGAAACATCCCCTAACTGAACTTTTGGTCGAACTAGATAAGATAGTTATTATTATTATTAAGAATGTTGCCTTCACGACTCGATTCATTGTTCTCCTTTATAGTGAGAGGAGGGCTGCTAGCCAATTCATATTATTTAATCAAAACTTGAATGCTAGTGGTTGGAGCAAATTGAGAGTGAAGGGTTTTGTTCTTCTTGATTTTAATTTTTTCTAAAACAAAGAATATCACCTCTAATTTAGAAAACAAAAATTACCAATTCAATTAAACAGGATGTCTCAACTTTTGATTTTTCTCTTTGGTACATTGCCGACAAACTTAAAATGGTGATACCCATCAAAATAGAGACAATCATTTCAATAGATCATGCACAGTATTTTCTGATAGGTCACAAAAGTGGTAGATCCATGCAATAAACACTAGCATTCCTTTCGGTAGCTTTTATGCGATTTCATGATCACATCTAATCAATAGTGACCATCTCCATCTAATGATGTAAATTTCTGTTTCATTAATGGAGAAAAGATAAGCATCAAATCTTGTCATATGTGATGATCTTTTATATGACATTACTACATGTCACTTAAGTTGCTTTGATTTCAAAAGGGTTGACAGTCCACAATTAATATAAACACGTGTGAAGTGTGTAGAAGTTTTAGAGGGAGGTCTCCGTTGCACGTGCGGCACATAAAACTTAAATGCATTTAAAAAATAATATAATAATTTGAAGGGTAAAATGCATTTGGACCCTGAAGTTTTTAAAACCTGTAAAAACACTCTATAAAGTTTAAAAACATACACTTACACCCTATGTCATTATATTTTTTCATTAAGATGTGACAAAAATAATTTAAAATTACTATTTTACCCTTAACTATCTAAATATCAATAGAAAAAATCAATCAATTAATTAATTATATGCTTTATGAATATTAACTTATACAATAATTAATTCTTCAAATATATCTGGATGTATTTTTATGAGAATTAAGTCACATAATAAAGATTTAATTCAAATGATAAAATCATATTTTTATCTCATCTTAATAGAAAATCAAATTGCAGGGGGTGTAATTGCATATTTTTGAACTATAAGAGTGTTTCTACAAGTTTAGAAAATCTCAGGGAGTCCAAATGCATCTTACCCAAATTTTAAAGCATCATTGAGTGACACGTAATATCATATAAAAAAAATCAATCAAAACCTGTTCTCTATCTCTATTTTTGGTTGTTTCTAAGTGAAGTCGTTATGTGATACAATACCTTAAATTGTTCAATACTGTATACATTTTATTATAAAAATTTAAAATATATGGACGTATATATTTTATTTTAAAAAAAATAAATTAAACGTAACATTTTCTTATGTAGGTTGATATTCGAACTGTTTTGTAACCTATTTATAGTTGTACATCACTAACACAACAAACAACGTATAAAATCAACTAACACAATCTTAATGTATACTCCATTATGAAAAACTATATGCATACGAGTGTGTACATTAATTTTTATGAAAAAATATTTCATTAACTAATTATAATTTTTTTGAAAATATCATTATTAATATTATTAATTTCCCATGCAATTTAGGACATGATGTATTTGGACCCACAAAAGAAATTCCACTTTTAATATTGAGACAGCGTTTAATTACACAATTGAACAACTGTTGCGTTTAGGGAAAGACTTCTACAATCGTGCAACCAAATAGCTTTACTATAAGAGCTTTTTCGAGATAGATTTTAGATAAATAGTACTCAAAAGTTAGAGAGGAGGAGAGGGGTTGAGCTTCTTGTAAAATCAAGTTTTAAAACCTAGATTTTTGTTGAATAATTTTTGCAATCGCGCAACCAAACCCACCCTGAAACAATTTACAAGGAATGTAGTTATGTCACCATGTAAAAACCGATATGGGTGCATGATCAACCCTCCCTTGTCATAATGCTTTACGAGGAACCTAAACTTACATATAAGTAACCCAGTTAGAAAGAGAATTCTTGCTTTTGAGAAATCTAGTTCTGTTTTAATTTCGTAAAAGAAGAAATTTGATCTGAAATATCTAAGAATGTACACAAGAATCAAAGATTTCAAATGCATTTTTTTTAAATATTCCATCAAAATGAAAATGAATGTCAGACAATCCCCAAAGTATGTCCGTGACATGCATTTGTAATGATTGAGAACACTCGGACCCAATTATGAGATTACATGAATCTTTAACTGTTCAGTTCAAGCAGAATCAGAATTAACTCAAACCCAAAAACCCAATCCAATTCAGGTTGGGTTTGGGTTAAAAGGTCAAATTACCTGGCCTCAACTGGAACCTCGTGGGGTAAGTGATACATTTGAACATTCATTTCATGTGAACCATTTAATTTATTTTTACTCAAAAACTCATCATCATTTTTCATAGTAAGTTTTTTTTGTTCATCGCCCTTTCTACCATTTGTCTCTGTTATCTCCTCCACTATTATCGTTTTAAAAATTAAATACGAATCCAACTCAAATATGTCGAACACAAACTCAACCTAAATCCAAACAAAACCTAATAGATTGGATTCAATTTAACCTCCTTGGGCATGAAGGTCAGGTTGGGTTAAGTTCAGGTCATCCTCCTGTACCTTCGGACTGGTTTTCAACCGAGCTTCTTCAACCACAACCAGCCCGAGTTGTGACCTTACTTTTACCAACCATTTTATTGGAAATCAATGTCAAAAAGTGAGCAAACAAAGTAAACTATGGTAACAGAGTAACCCAAATCATATGTATTCTATTATTATTCAAATCTTGTATGTGGCTTCAGCAAACATTCCACACATATTTAGATTACAAAGACTTGTCACGCATTGTGTTTTATGCAACGCTTCATAGAACAAAACAAAGGAAACAATGCCTTTCAAAATCTGAGCATTCCATATTGGATACATTCATGGAATTGTACATATCAGAATCTCCTCGTAACAACTTCAATTGTGTATCCTGATAGCAGAAGTAATAATATATTCATGTTTTCCTCAGTTTTACATCATATTCTGTATGACCAGTTCTTAATATTAATCAGGATTTGAAGGCTTTGGGCGATCAATATTACCACTGCCTAAGTAATAAAAAGAAACTAAAGGCACAATTAACAATGTATAACATTATTTAGTGAATCCCAATGTACATTTATACATTAAAAATTAAATCATAGACAAAGGGAGGTAGTTGACGAATCAAACCTCAAGCCAGTAGATATGCTGCAAGTCCATCATCATGGCATTGATTCCTTGCCTCCTGTGTGGAAAATATAGAAAAGAACGATACAAATATTGGGGGAAAAGAAGAAAAGAAATGCAGTATATACGTCACAAATTGTTTGTTTGGGTGAGATCAGCCCACAGAAGATATCTTCTAGGCCGACCAAGAAATCTGGCTTGCCAAGCAGGCTCTTCGTTCTCATACACAAAACCACTCTTCATATACAGTTTCCTGGCAGCTTCATTGTCAACAGCGACATGAACATACAAATCAGTAATGCCTGAAAGGATCACAAGAGCCAGTAGATATATAAACACAAATCAGGCACGAGTAATATATGCTTGTGAGGATAGAAAAGGGTCCACAAACATATAAATGCCTCAGGAATAATTAAAAAAGTTTCAGTGATCAGAAAGAATGAATGGTTTCATATGTAATATGGAATCCACATTCTATTTAATTTTTAAAGGCTAGGCAAGTGAAAAAAAAATCCCATTAAACTTTAAGAAAAATCTCAAACAAGAATTGGACGCGAAAATAAGAGTATGAAGGGGCACATCATTCAAAAGAAAACAAAAGCAGGAATTTCATCTTCAAATCCAGAATGATATGCCAAAGAAACAAGAATGCATAGTCTATATTTGAGTTCCAGCTGATAGTACAACAAATTTAATGCAGCAGCTTCCAATATAAAAGAATGCTACAAGAGGAAGGATCCTCCTTTCATCAACTTCCATGTGCTTGAATGCAAATTTAATAGTAATATTGAATATCATATAACATCTCATGATATTGAAATACAGTATTGACTTCTGTTAATTCCATAAAAACAAGCCGAAGAGAGCACGCAAGGAAAAAAAGGAATGCTAAGATACTATTGATCCACATGTGAAAGAAATGTACCCCATTCTCGGGCAACTTTAATTGACTTGACAAGCAGTGCATATCCCACACCATTTCTGTGTAGCTCCTTTGCAACACATACATTACAAATATATGCGCGAGTAACATCAGCTCCAGTGCCCTGTACAATTATATTCATATAATTGATTTGAGGAATATTGGCTATGTTGAGACACTGCAATTGAAAGAATGTGGACTAAAAGAGTTTCTAGAAGCAGATACCATGAAAGCATAGATTTTTTTTATTCGAGATAAAACCCATGCATAAGTATATGATCAGCTAACTGTTAATGCAAGCCCCCATGTCCTATCCACAAAAGTTCCCCAATGCAATATAGATAGACGGGCAACATGAACATCTATCATAAAGACGTCATACCGGAAACACAAAAACTAATTTATATGAAATACAGATAAAAACTCCAATCCCCAATCTGAATTATAAAAAAAAAAAAAAATACAAACACACACACTTAAGTCTCAGATTTTTCACATCAAACCTCTGCATTGATAAACATCACAGCCACAGCTAACTCTTTTTTTTTTTTTCACTTGTAATTCAGAAGTGAGTTTTTCACCACGAAAACATCAAATAAAAGTGCACATCTGCCTGATTGCCCTCATGCAAAAACACACACATAAAAAATGTACCAATATTTCAATAAACCACAGCTGAGACTCACAAGAACCCAAACAATTAAATCAAACTTCATCAAAACACGTAGACTGTTAAAGTAAGGTAACTAAGTAACATAAACCTCCTGATAATGCCCTCTTCCACTATTATGATTGACTAATTCTCATGAGTCACCACACATCTATAAATCCTCAAAAAAACATCATAAAGAGTATGATTTTTGTAATTGGGTCTAAAAAGTCCAACCAAGTAATTAATTGACAACAAAAAAAGTTCCACTAATTGAAAGAGATGAAGAAATGGAAAGAACTAGCCTTCCATGAACAAGGCCAGAGGAACATACAAGCAGTTACTCAGGGAAGCAGAGGAAGTGAAACATCTTTCACCAAATCAAGCCAGTAGACCACAGTCAATATACAAAAACAAGTTTGTTTTCATGTAATAAAAATCTCATGAACTTCAGCATTAGCATCCCTGCTAGTTACAATAAACAACCAAAAAACAGTGCTCCAAACATAGAAGAAGAAAGGTCTCAAGATTCTGCCAACTCTTCCCAGCATAAATTCTTCATTCATGGTAAACATTGGTTCCCCAATTGATTATGAAATAATCAAAAGAAGTTGCAGTTGGTAACATAAGTCTAATGGTTCAATGAAAGGGAATCGAGCAATTCAACAGTCCCCTATGACCTAAAAAAATCTCATTTTGCATAAAACAACATTCTTCATTTACAAAGTAAATAGTATTTGCTTGCACACAGTCTTTTTGCACCCATCTTCTTCCACAAAACCCACCCATTTCAGCTTGCATTTTCAACCGGTGCCCTCCCCTGACGATCTCACACACATTAAACCTCTTCAACAAGATAAAGCCGAATAATTGTACAGTTAAATTTCCTCGAGTGCATTCCTTTCTAGTCTAGTCCTCCCTAATTTCACGTCAATTATCCATACAAAATATCTGCAAGTAAATTTCACAAATTACTCACATCAAAAAGCCCATAAATCAAAAAGAACATCCATATGAACTTTGAGCTTTAGACTTGTAAAGCCCAATTGATCAGATTACATTAGTCCATCCTTTTGTCTTCATCATCTTTTTTTTTTAAATTGATGTGATGATCTGATCTGTTGTTTAATTTGGGCCATTGATTTGGTATGCCTATATTTCTATCTCAAAAGAAACATCCTAACAAATATTTCTTTGCCTTGGTGCCTTATCAATCATCGCATCTCTTTTTCACGACTGTCTAGTAGACATCCCTCCATTCAATTTATCCTTCTTTGTTTGTTTGTTGTTGGGTGGGGGGGGGGGGGGGGGGTTGTACAAAAATTTAGCATCCTAGGAATGAAGTCAGATCTCCAACTGTTCGATATCTCTTATTATTTTAACTCCACAATTTGTCTTGGGCATCTTATATGTTCAACGCTCCCATCTCTTATTGTTTTGTACCTTCCTAGTTGAGTACAACTCACTTCCACATTACATGCTCACCTTTTCTTTTTCTTATAACCAATATTTATTTTTATGTGATTTTTATGATTCATATTTGCTATTAATATTATAATCTAGTTACTACATTAACATTGTAGTCATTTTCAACGCACAATCCACAATACAAACTTCTAACATAAGGTATCCCGTTGGGTCCAAAACAATCTACAGAATACAAAAAAGAAAAAGTTACACTCGACCTGTTTCTAGCCACAAATGATGCATCCTTTTTTTCTTATATACTATTATACAAGATGAAATATATACTCCAAGAAACTGTATGACTCATTTATAGATAATGTTATAAAAATCCCTTCTAGGCATCGACTGATCCACCGCCTACGCCTAGGTGAGCTCAACCCGCAACACTTAGCACCTAATCGCCTTTCTAATTAATCCCTAGTTGGAAAAAGATACACGCAGCCCACGTTGCAGCACCAATTGTACTACATCCTGTTTTTCTTTTTCTTTTTAAATCATATACTCACCATTTAAAATGCATGCTGTTATATGAAATGAAGTATATACTGAGATACATTAATGTATTTTTTTTCATGGTGAAAAAATGAAGAAAAAAAATTAAGTCATATACTATCATAGAACCACATATATTATGATAGTGCAGTATATACTACCTTATTCTAGCGTATGGAGCTGCAAAACAGACTGTGTGTATCAGTGCTCTCCCTAGTTTACAAATAATCTATTAAGTTGCTTATATATTATATATTAATAATTATTTATTGCATGTAATCCTTAATATGCTTATATTAACAATTTCTAAATATACCTCATTTTATGGGCAATAAAATGGGTTGTGTGTAACAGTGCTCATACAAAAAAGAACAAACAAAATTTGATTCGCATAACTTGCTTACCTCAGGCCTCTTCCCGATTATTTCATCGGCCAGCCTCGCACACTGGTTCAGGTCCAGTGTCCCTACCACCACCCGATCCTCTCCGTCCACCGAATACTACAATTACAAATAATCAGCACATAAAACGGAACAGACTGATGGACATTATGGACATTCGAAATCCGATACCTTGCAAACGGAACACAGATCGCTCGCGGAGCTCAGCGAACCCGACAACGGAAGAGTCGCGTTTATGCAAGTGACCATCTTGAACTCCTTCCTCCTCCCGGCGATCCGGTCCTTCAACGCCTCCAACTCCCTCTCCGTCAAGTACCTCTTATGATCCTAACAGATACTTGACGATTCACGAAGCAACATCAGCAATCCAATCAAAGACAGATACAGAATGAACGCGAGAGGGGAGGGGAAAGGATCGTACGATGAGGATTGGATCGGAGAGATTGCTCCCATCGAAGGCGTAGGTGGAGTCGCCGAACTGGTAGAACGAGCGGACGCGGAGGCGGACGGCGGCAGAGAGCTCGTCATCCGAGGCGGATTCCTCCACGGAGAGGGTGGTCCGATCTAGGGTTAGGGTTTCGCAGGAGGAAGTGGAGATGGATCGGAACGGACGGCCGCGATTGATTTTACGATGGAGGAGTGGATGGCAGGGCGTGTAATTGCGATGGATGTTTGGGGGTTGATCAGGGAATGGGAGTTGTACGGACGATGAGGAGAGCGCCGCCGTCGCCACCATTGTCGCAGCACTCGATCGCGTCCTCTCAAAATCCGGAATTTTTAGAAAAAACCGAATATTATCCGAGAAGGATCGGATGTGGTGCTCCGCCTCTACTTTATCGAGCGTTGATTGAATGGGGGATGGAGAGTGGGATGATTGTTTCGCTTGTTTGCTTGTTTGTGTTCACCGCGAGATGACGCACGCGTTCGTGGGTTGACTTTGGGTGACGATTAGTGGGCCTTGTAATTGTTGCACGGGCGGCCCATAAACAGAAGGGTGCACTTTTTAAAAACAAAATACACGTAACAACTGCATTATATCCTCTTTTTTTTTTTTAATATATATAAAATTATACACTCACCATTTAAAGTATATGTTATTATATAAAATAAAATATATATGAGATATATTAGTGTATTTTTTTTCATGGTAAAAAAATAAAAAATAAATAAACTACAGTATATACTATGATAGTACAGTATGTACTACGTTATCATAATATATCGTGCTGCAAAACAGACTGCGTATATCAGCACTCTGCACTTTTTACAGAGGCCTCAGTTTGGATGGAAAATGTTACGGCGCTAAGGGTGCGTTTGTGATTGCGTTTTGGAATAGTGAGAATTAAGTTATTTTGATGTTCATGACTATTTTAGTATAAATAAAAATAAAATGATTTTTTGTTTGATTGTATTTTGAATTATTTTCGTTTAGAAATGTAATAATGAAGTTTTTGTATTTGGATAAAATATGAATAAGGTGTGGATAAGGATTTATAAAAGGTAAAAAAATAATGACAGTTGATTTAACTGAGTTGAATAACATAGAATAACTTAATTCTAAGAATTGGCTGAAATCCATATATCACTTTATACCAGTTAACTTTGACATACAAATTTTCATTTATTCCAGCCTTCCAAACACATATTTTGAAATTATTCCTATTTATTTTAATCTTATTCTTGAACCAAACATGGGTTTTAGATACTATATATAACAATTTTTTTTTCACATCTCTCATTAGGTGATCTAAAACAAATTTAGGTTCTTTTCTATTTTAAATTTGAACAAATTTGTTATTATCTTTTAATTGTTAAAATAAGTTTGTTAGTAATATCTATCTTTCGTTAAAAAAAATAGAAGAAAAAGAATAAATTTGTTAGTTTGTTAGGATTTGTTAGTTTGATTTTGTAACCAATTGTGATAGTTGATTATATTTATTTATTTATTTATATTGATTTATTAAGATAATTGTACATAATATGAGTGCAATAGTGTTTTAAACAATTCATATGATTTCTGTTACAATTTTATTTTTTTTTGAAAAACATACATCAATATGTATTCCTAAACAACTTCTACTCTAGATACAATGAGCTCTTTTATTAAAATTAACTTCACTCAAAAAGAACTTTTGTAGAAGTACTTCTAAATAAGTTGTTAAACGCATCCAGTCTTTTTTATATTCACAAATGCAATCTCCATATATATCATTTAATAAAAATGTGTTTTTTATTAAAAAAAATGAATTATATATTCAAATGAATTCAACAGTATCATTTATAAAAAAAGGTTTTTTATTTATTTTTAAGTTCCCATAAATTATATGATTTAGTGATCAATCCCTCTATTATTGATATTTCAGTTTAAGTCCACATATTTAAATGATATGTTCTTTTTAGTCCCCGGAAAAGCAAAACCAAATAATTTAGTGATAGGTCCCTCCGACAGACTAATAAGAAAATACTATTTAAATTTAAAGACTTAAATTGAAATATGAAGAAATGAGGGACCGATCACTAAATCATATAATTTACAATAACGAAAAAATAAAAAAAATCATTATAAAAATATTAAAAAAATTTAACAAAGTTTACATTTTGTTACGATGGATTAAAATAGTAAGAAAACTGAATATAATTAAATATGACTCATATAACAATAAATGATCTAGAAACGGTTTAAACTCATTTATTAAAATGTTGTGATGATCACCCTGCCACCAAATTAGATTTATGTGTGGGAATCACATGCTATCATCCCTACAGAATCTAAAACATCATGATTCAGATATATTGATCTTAACTGCTGTCTGAATCACTGTCGTGTGAAGTCTTGAGTCATAGTCATAGCTGGACTAGGCTATAAAATATAATAATAACAATAATACAATTAAACAGTGACCACCCTGATAGTCCATATTTTCAAATCCAAACTCTGTTATATCTCCAACGCAATATTCAATGGAATGAATGGCTTTAGGGATCAATGTCCATCAGTCCTATCAACAAAAGAATGTAGAGTAATGCATT
Source organism: Acorus gramineus (assembly GCA_030737835.1). NCBI lineage: Eukaryota > Viridiplantae > Streptophyta > Magnoliopsida > Acorales > Acoraceae > Acorus > Acorus gramineus. The sequence continues at coordinate 13,669,166 of CM060852.1, read as the reverse complement.
TTCATTTCACATCTATACAAAAGCTCTCAATAGTTTCAGTTAAAAAACTAAAACCTCCAGACATTACACACACATCAATGGGTCGACATATATCAACTCAATCAATGATAGACATTGAACACCCATAAGAGGTCCCATCTGTCTGATATACTGAAATTGAATGCCTCGGGTGAAGAAAAGACTGATGATTCAAAATCCAAAAACAGCACTGCAGAAAGCACAAACCAAACATCATTTAATACATGCACCCAACTGAATATACTCACAATGGCTGGTCGCCCTCATTATTTCTGATTATAATATTAAAAAGCATGGTAAATCATACATAAGGGCAATAATCCCACTATGGTGGGATGAGATCCAGTGATTGCCATGAGAGATAACACGTTAAATTAATTTTTTATTATTCCTCTTTTATTTACATGTATTAAATAACAAAAAATTATTATTAGATTTTCAAGAATTACTAAAAATACGATCAACATAAAATGATGTACATATTTTATTAATATAATTATGTTAATTACAATAATTTTTTTATCTCATAAGTCATAATAGTTTATATCATTATGAAGACAGTCTAAACATCCTCTAAGCAACTCCAGTAAAATCAAAATCATTTAAGGCATACATTTAGAATCATTGTCCAATGGTCCCTATCAAGAAAAAGAATGATAATTCAAAGGGCGCTGTTATACTCAGATTCATTTTCAGCCTCAATTGCAGGCTTATATGCATCGATAGATTTCTATCGACGTATATGTTCACATTAACAAGACATATGCTTTGAAAGAATTTTTTTACATATTTTTATAAATGCATCCATATAATTCATTGAAGTATATATTTTAATTTTTTATAAAAATATATACCTCATTAGATAAGACATACTATTTTTAAAAAATTTAAAACACATATAATTTAAAAATGTGATTGGATGTAACATTATCTTAATTTAAAATATTGAATCAATGTCCAACCAGTTCCTAATCAACTCAATCAATCTGTCATTCTCCCTGCACCAAAAAAAAAACAAAAAAAAACTCAATCAATCTGCCGAAATATTGAGTGCTTACAGGGAAGAAAAGGCTGATAATTCAAAATCCATAATAAAACAGAAGCACAAATTAAACCAAACACCATTTAATGCACCCGTAAAATAAAAATAAATAAATAACTCACAATGCATGGTGGGTCGCCATCATTAATTTCAGATGATAATTAATATCTCCCACTACAAACACACACATGCATGAACATGACATGTGTTGTCATGTCTTTCTTAATAGGTTTCTCTGCTATGGTGAGAATAATTACACTTCACCTAAAAAAACCCCTACAGACTACAGTCCAGTCCTACTATTGCTTCTCTGAAATAGTCCTACTATTGCTTCTCTTTAGGGCACAACAGTTATAGAGAGAGAGGTTTAATGAGAGAGAAACCCTAGAAATCCTAACTGATCAAAAGATATGGTTGACCGTTTCCCTGACATGGGTTTTAAAAACCTAAGTGACAACATGCATGTGCATGCTTAATACATATATGTATGTATGCGTTCATTTGAGGGTTTTGTAATCTTTGTGAAATGCATATCAGCATATGCATGTGTACGTGCCAGTTTTGGTTTTTTGTTATGTATGCATGCATGCATGAACATAGACAATTAGACACCTGTGTTTGAAACATACACACACGTGATTATCATTAATGTGGACTCTCAAAATTGGGTGACATTGATCGTTGAGTGATTTGAATGCTCTAAAAAATTTAAAAGCTGACCTTCTTTTTATTTATTCATTTAATTAATATATCTGTTTATATGATGCATTGAATGAATTGATTAATGTAAGAGAATATATGGTGTGGGGCATTATCATAATTAAATAACGGGATTTTTAATTTTAAATCCCCACAAACCATCATATTTAGTGATCGATCACTTCCTTCTTTGTATTTAGATTTTAGTCCCCCGATTTAAAGGATAATTTATGGATAGGTCCCTCACAGGGACTAAAAAGTAAATTAAATAATTTATGGATAGGTCCCTCTCAGGGACTAAAAAGGAACTATCATTTAAATCTGGGGACTAAAACCTAAATACGAAGAAAGGAGGGATCGATCACTAAATATGATGGTTTGTAGGGACTTAAAACTAAAAATCTCTTAAACAACATGTGAAATATACGTATAAAGAACCACACAATAATTTAGATAGTTATCCAAATTCAAATCTTGTTACATATAAAAAATATATATTTGATGCATATAACAAATACTCTATAATAAAATCAGAGGGGAATTGTTCAAATATCCCTTAACTAAGGGTCAAATTTTTTTCCATCCCTAGACTTTTTTTTTTATTTTTTATTTATTCATGAAATCTGGTCTTTTTTTTTTTACCCCTGAATTTTCATAATATCCAGATTATTCCTTACAGATGGAGTTATAAATATATAATGTGATACATACAGAAATTATACACATAGTTACAGATATTTAATAGTTATCTATAAAAATATTAAAGTACACAAAGATATTTATACACAAAATGGTCATATATATATTCTCAATGTAATTACATTATCATCTGTAAATGCATTCAGTGTACACAAAATTGTTATATATACAATTTCAAAGTTTCGTTAAAATAGATTCATCAATTGTTTGAATTACTACATTTTCTTCAAATCTTAATGATTAATTGTTATCTCCCCCTTAATCCTCTTTATTTCCTCTTGGATAAAATGAAACAAGATTATCGAGCTAAACATTCAATATACTTCATAACGAAGAACATGTTTTTCAAGCTATATCAAAAATACAACAATCAAATACTTAAATAAATTTTTATTTAGCAATATAAACAAAATTAGTAATACCATGAATCTGAACTGAAAATTTATGAACAATTGTAATATTTTAATAAAATTACTTCTTGATCCATGTACCTAACAATTACTGAAATTAACATTTACATAACAACTACAATAAAAACTACCAATGTGATGCTCAATGACATAATCTACTATTTATATAATAGAAATGTAATATCTTTTATTATTCTTATAACAACTACAACAAAAATTACAAAAACTATAATTTACACAACAAATATGTAATATTATACACAGAACTAAACTAAGGACATGTAAAGTACAGAAATATAATAAATGATTACAGAAATGTAACGATAAATTACAGAAATATAATACTAATTTACAGATAAGGGTGGTTTAGGTATAAAAAATGAGGTGGCGCAAGTCTAGGAGCAAAAAAAAAAAAAAAAACTAGATTTCAGGAATAAATAAAAAATCAAAAAAATCTTGGAGTAATAAAAAAATTAGATCCTTAGTCAAGGATATTTGAACAATTTCCCCCCAAAATCAAATGAATATTCAAATGTATCGTATGCCCTAGCCTTCGAGACAAAACAATGACTATTAACTAATGTGATCTTTTCATTTAAAAAAAAAACTCTCATCGCTCTTATTTATTACTCGAGCTCAAAATCAGGTCAACAAAACTACCACACATTGAAGTTGCCCGACCAACTCTCTCTCATCCATGCTTCCTTCAAAAAAGCTGCAAAATACAAACTCATCAAGAGTGCAACACCTACACAAAACTCCCATTAAATCTTCCTCAACCAGCTTTTTGTTTGAGTTTGCGTGAGTTAGGAGAGAAGAAATTGTGGTCTCTTGGGAGAGGTGTTTCTATTTTGATGTGTAAGTAACATAAAACATATAACTGCACCAACTGCACTGTCATCTCTTTTTCTCTTCAAAATCAATCAACCCCTTCCTTTTGATATCTCCCATTTCTTTTTGGATGTCTTGAGAAAAGGAAGGAGTGTTTAAGAGGGTCTTCAGAGCTTCTCTTAATTACTTTGCTTTGTTTTTTGTTGCATGTGCCCCCCTCTGAGAGTCTGAGATGGAGAGAGTGAAACAAACACCCCCATTTGGGAATGTCAGCACCTCCACTTTTTCTCACCACATTCAATTCTATTTCCCTTTCTTTTCCTATATAAACCACTACCCATCACTTCAAACTGCCAACCCTAATTTCCAATACAAGTCACTTCAAACCCACACATCTCTCCTCCCCCAACCCTAACATGCCTTATGTTCCCTTCTTTGTCTATGTTGCTTCTCTCCATGTTTGGTTCTTTGCAAAGAGGATTTCCATGAAATGGAGGTCTTTTGCACATGTGCTTCTTTGGTTGGAAGGACACAAGAAAAAGAGATGGAAGGACGACCTTGTCTCTGCTCGCTGTAGCTGTAGTTCATGGTGTTATCCTTGATGAGCTTTAACTTCTTCTCTTTTTTCTATCTTTTTAATTATTTTGTTTTGTGTTTTCCTCTTGCTTCTTTTCAGATTTTTTTTATGATCTTTTTCTTGACCTTGCAAGACTTTTGGACGACATGATTTTTGTCATGGTCATCTTCTTTTCCTTTTGTATCTTTGACCATCTATTGCACTCTTGTCGATCCTCCCACCTTCAACCTCTCCGTCTATCCCTCCAGAGCTTGGGTTACTGAAGCAAATACTAATTAAACTTTTGTTTTATATTTTGAGTTGTTTGAATTGTAATTTGTTCAAGTAACCAATGAGAAAAATATATATTTGGTCATTTTTTTTCCTTCGTATTTTCTTGTTGAACATGCAATATTCTTGTGCAGTACTGTTGTATTAGCAATTTGTATCCTTATTACATGTTGCCAATTTTTGTTGCATGGTATACGCTTCATCAGTACTTGTAAATTAAACAACTAATGTAATGGGTATATATCAGACCATTCACAGTGAGTTTTAAATGCTGTGATGAAATACAGTGAGCAATTGGTGATTTCATCCATCTCTAACATGCCAGTTATAGAATATTTTATCATGCATGAAACTAACATGCCAGTTCGAGAATATTTTTTCATGTATGAAACTAACTTTATTGACCCATGCATTCACTCTATCTACCCAAACAGAATAACATTAAAGATCACATGTTTTTCAAGGAGTTCAAATGCTTGTTTATGTTCTTTACCTTTTTTTTTTCTTTGTTCATCAAGGTGTGGATATGGACAGATTGCATGGTACATAGAAGAAACTGTAAACCATTCATTACCAGGATTCCTTCTGTCCCTTTATGCTCCATCTCATGTGCCAACACAGTTTTTTGCAGTCTTACACTGTATATAATTTGTATATATACCCTATAGACTATATACATAGGGTATGTGCATTTAATGGTACTTATACTTGTGGTTAAAGTGGTGTTTTGGAATTATTGACATATGACCAGTCAAAATGGGATATTCTGGAATAATCATTTTTTTAATTCTGGAATACATGGGGTCAAGTTGTAGAATAGAGGATGAAGAAATTAATCAGTAACCATGCGGGCTGTTACAATCGTACAATATAATTTTTATTTTTACTTTAAAAAGGTAGCTACAATTTATGAGATTTGTAGCATTAAAAAATATATGTTTTGTTAAATAAAATATACATCTTAAAATAAAAACAGATGCATAAATAATCATTTGTACGACTAAAAATCACAAACAATCTTTGTTAAAATTATATACAAATAAGCGTGTGCTTTATTAAAGATGATGAACAATGTGAAATCCCTCCTAAAATCTAACACCCAAATCAACAATACAACATTGATGATAATAAAGAAAAAACAGAATTGTGTTACCCAAATCAGGATTTCTCAACCACCCCAAGTTGTTATGTACTGATTAAGCGAGAACCATGACCTCCTCCCCTCACTGTGGGACGAGGAACGCCTCAGCCCGCCGGGCCTCGGGCACCTGATCCTCGCATTGGAGGCGGCTTGGCGCGGGATGAGAGAAGACCTCGTCTCGGACGCACCCATGCAGAGGCCTGAGTTGAGCTTCACCGATGGGAACCTCTGGCAGTTGAGGGAGGAACGGAACGAAGACGACCCGAGGAGGGATATCCGGGTGCAATTGATTTCCGGCATGCATGGCGGGGTATTCGGAGTGGGCAGGGTGAGCGAGAGGCTCCGAATCCTTGGAGAGCGGCCTGTGGTTATGTCCAGCCCAGGGAGCTTCATGAACGACACGATGGCGTGCCGACAGAGTGGGCAGGTGATGGAGCCCGGTGGTCCTGACACGACACTCGATGTGATGTTGGTGGAGCATAGGTAGAGAGCGCAGTGCGTGCAGAACTCGTGACCGCAACCTGCGAAATAGAAGATCAGAACAACAACAAAAATTGCGACAATGTGATGATGGGATGATGTTCTTGAAGGGTACCTTCTGCGGACACTGCACATGCGCTCTCTAGACATACAACACAAGGATCAGTTGAAGTGGGTGGTTCTTCAGTGTTCCTCCATCCAGTGTCTCTGGAAGGATTGACATATAAAGAGATTATCTTGTAATGGTTCTTTAAACAGAACCTTTGTTTTGATCTTTGCATTATACGAAACAGAACAGATCGGACATCAGTACCTTGCGATCTTCATTATGCTCATGAGGGGGATAGAGAGGTATGGGGAAGGAAGGATATGTAGTCGTCCTTCTGGTTGTCTGCTTAATATTGATTCAAGCCAGTTTCTATGCCACGAACGAGCCACCATCAATGGAGTCCAACTGGAGACACATAGAGCCTGTTACAGATGTATATCGTGATATTTAACCGATAGGTGTGACACCCTTAATAGATCAATGAAGCATGATTGTGCTGCATTTCCACATTTCAATCGCCGAGTTATATGATGCATGATTTCACCATGTTTGAGAAGCCATGCAGTGAAACAGCACATATATTGAGGTGTAAAAAGTTATTCCATACATACCCATTCGCATTTTGAGCGGTTAAACTGGCACCCCTAGCAATTAGAACCTGCACGTCCACATACTTGAAATAAGCTTAATTTGCAGATAATATTGGAAACTGTTAGTAATACAATTGCGAATAGCACGACATACCTGACAACACTGTGCATTTCCACCACAAGCAGCATAATGAAGTGGAGTGCTTCCCGCACCTGATAAAGGGAGGTATTCGTGCCTTAGAACTAATCAAAGTACAAAAGATGGTTCCTGTTCTGCACTAATTTAATGTTGCAAGAACATCCAATGAGTTTGTATGGGAAAAAAAATCACAAAGTTTCCCATCTACCATTTCAACATCGGAAGAGTTTGTATATCGTGATGGTTAACTGATGTTTTACATTTCCATATATTATATATGCTACATAAGGCTCATGCGCCTCACAGGATAAGGCAAACATTATAATTTCTTCTTGCAACGAGTAAAATCACAAATTTCCCATCTACTATTTTAAAAAAATGAACACATGGATTGATGCATAACAAAAACCAATAATTGTTTACAGTTTTCTGACAAACATCGAGAGAAAACTCTTCCAAATCTTTCTTATGATAAAAGATTTAAGTAAACAACTTTTGAAAAATGAGTATGCCTATGATAGTTTGAAAATGCCATACTACATCATCGCAACCTCTTTCCCCAACAGATGGATCTATGAGTTTTTGACGCATTGTATTTGTTGGAACACAGAGATATTACGTGTGTAGTAGGGTATGCTGCTTCATTTTTATCTTTTATGTTTTATCCTACACACATGAATGTATTGTCGAGCGTGAGGATGTTATGCCTCTTCCATCTCTGCATCCTAAATCCTCTATTCTCTCCTTCGTCGCTTCTCTTTCCATATGCATGACACTTTCAATATTTACGTCAAGAGTACACTCACATTATTAAACTGTTGTACTACATCTTTTCTAATTTATGATAATTTTCCAAGTCACATGAGATCGCTCCATTATTTCAAATATATGAATAAAATTGTCCAGTAAATTAATGCAACACAATAAGATACCGTTATCCTGGTTGCACCCATTGCATGGTACATGTTGGGAAGAGATTTATTCAAATGTCGGGTTCTTGACATGTCGAAATCGACAGATCCCAACATAAAACATTCATTAGTATAGGGAAGCAAGTCATTGCATATACGAAAACTTGCATGCTGATCATATGCTCATTAAAATAAAATAAAAATTATGTTAAGATTTAGACAATTGGAAGCAATAATTATAGTTATCAATGACAATCTCCCAAAGCTCTCTGCATGTGAAGGAAAGGGGAGCCAGAATTATCCATCTCTGGAATTGAAATCATCCAGATACTCAATACACAATTTACATACAACTTTACCTTTAGGAGAACGCTGGGAAAACATGAATCAAGAGATAAAGAAGGTGCTCTGTGATATAAAACACATTAAAATAATGAAAATTGTGAAGAATTTAATACCAATCAGGTCAATTGTAGAGCCATCCTCCACTGTGACCTCAGAAACAGAAGCTCCCAAGTCCAGGAGTAACTGCACACTCTCAGCATGTCCATATAATGCGGCCATGTGAAGTGCAGTGATGCCACCATCAGCTGGTTTATTAATTATCATGGATAGTGTACTGCGACAATACAGAATAAATGATGAATCAAAAATGACTTTATCAGCAGTACTAGATTATTCAAATGACTCGTCTACCTTTCATCAAAGTCATCCTTAATTTCTTCTTGACTGAATCTGTTTCTCATGCTATTCCAAAATCCAGGCACACTGGGCACATGATCAGCAAGGAGAAGTCGGATACAACGAGAATGACCATTTATTGCTGCAAAATGCAGGGCTGTACCACCGTTGAGGTAATCGCTTTTGTGTATCTATAGATTCGATGTTCAATCATCAGAGAGGGAAAAAAAGATATTGTTTTGATTCTTTAACAAGGTATAGAACAAACTTTGATTGCTTTAATTCCTTAACAAGGTAGAGAACAAAATGTGATCAGCCTTACATTTGCTTTGAAAAGCATAAGAATCAGAACAACCTCCCAGTGACCAAATTGGCAAGCTTGCATCAAAGCAGTCTGTTCAATCACATGGGCATGAATCTTTTCACATTATGTAGTCCAATTTCTAAATCAGTACTACTATTGAAAGCATCAATAGACTACTTGTTGAGGCTAATGTTACCTGACCACGATAGTTTCTCAGATTGATTTCAACGCCAGATTCGAGCAATAGAGAGACAATCTGAAAGCTCATGTCACAAAAAAATCAATCATGTAACATAGACAAAATTCACAAAATTCGAGATCAAAGGAAAATGAAAGAATAGAATTAGAATAGTGAGAACCTCATGATGACCCTGGGCTGCCGAGTAATGGAGGGGTGAATTGCGAACTCCAAAAGTTGAATACCGAGCAAGCCTTGGATTGTATTCGAGCAGAGCCTTGGCTTCTTGAAGATCCCCATCTCTCGCAGCGGAGACAAGCCGTTCTCCGGATGCAGAGCATCCAAAAGAGTTCCCCATTACGCTCAGAAACCCCATGAACCTCAAACAAATAAACTACCCATAACAGAAAAATATCCCACCTCTACATAAATATCTGATTATACACCATTATAACACCAAAGAAATCGCAAACCGGGTATACAAAGATGACCCAAAGAGACCCATATCAGAATTTCTAAAGCAAAATCAAGAAATCTAAAAGAGACAACCCCATGAACCTCAATCAAACAAAGTACCCACAAGTCCACAACAAAAAAAGCATACCCTCTACAAACATCCCTCTCTATACAGTTACACCATTAAAACATCAAAGCAATCCCAAATCGGGTATTTAAAGATGACCCAAAGAAAGCAATATCAAAATTTATAAATCACAATCAAGAAAGCAATAACAATAAACCACCTTTTCGCGGACCCAAATCGAGAAATAGCATCATTTGCAGGGATTCGAGAGAACCCAGTTCAAAACTCGATGTCTTCAAGCAATTCGAGTGAAACCCACATTGGATTTCACTCTCTCGTGGGCGTAGGTAGGAGTGGGGGAGACAAGAAAACAGACACAGAGACCAAATGGAGGTTTGGGTATATTGTGCATCGAAAGACAGCTAAATACATACATTTGCTTTATACAGGGATTGATTTGGTATATTTGGTTTTTCTTGTCTTTCCTTTCTTAGATGGGGACAGTCTTGTTACCATTTCTTTAAAAATTAAAATTTGGTGAGACCACCTTCTTCAAAAACACTAACAGCTAAAATTACACAAATCCGGATAAGTTTATATGGAATTAATAGATCAAATATATAGACACAAAGATTACCCTGGGTTTGGAATTTGGATCCACTCATGTCTGAGTACCATAAGTATCGAATCGCACGAAATATGAATCGAACTGTATATGAATCGAATTGTACAGTTAATTGTTAAATACAATATCACTCTCTGTACAGTTTGATTAATAAGTTGTGTAGTTCGATTCATATGATATGTAGTTCAATTAATAGACTGTGTAGTTCAATACTGATGATATTGATGGTACTATACTGACTAGATCCATACTCGATTACTCTCAAAGCCCCCTGATTGGAAAGAGGTGGGGTTTAACTATTTAACTAAATGGTAGTCCTTGCACTTATAACAAAGTATGGATAAAAGCTCACATAAGTAATTTATAGGGTTATAGGTTTATAGGATATTAATTTTTTTTACCTTTTTCGGTAGTAATAGACCCAGGGTCCTCGAGGGGGACAACATTCCTTTTAACATTGAAAGCCTGTGGCATGTAAACTTGTCATATTTGAAACAACAAAAATTACAAATTTTTAAGTTTGTTTATTTTCCTCAAAACCATTGAAGATTGATTCATACTAACAAGTTGGTTTGAACAAGGAGACTTTTATACACAGTTTTATTTCTAATTCTATATATGTTCAATAAAACATATTTTTTTAGACAAAAAAGTTTTCTTATTATTTTTTTATAAATGATTCATAACAATTCATTTAGATAATTAGACGCGTGAGCGTGACTTGATATAAATGACATTATCCTTTGAATTATAAATGACATTTTAATACAAAATTAAAATGTGGTCACTTGGCATTAAAAAGTAGATTGGAAGATTGATATGAACTCATCTTAACTTTGAAATTCTCAATCATCTGTGATGTGAATTGTCATTTTTTTTAGTACTCATTGAAGAATTGTTTCCCGTATCTAACATGCATCACAAGATCTAATTATAAGTTCAAATTGCAATGTCAAATCCCTTCCCAAGTCACACAATTCATTCAATGGGAGTTGGGAGAGATGGTTTTGAATGTGATTCTTTGAACTTCCCCGGTCACACATATTGGATTTGAATCTATCAACATCACTTTAATGTCTTGCCCGACTTAACTTCTTATTGACCTAACTTTAGAATAAAATTTATAATATGCTGTAATTTGCTTCTCAAATACTGATGACACGTTTGATGGAGATTGTTTAATTATGATATATTATTGGACATGAAAATAAAAATAAAAACATGGGGGCGTTCAGAAGTTCTAATTCAAGGGTCTAAACTTATCAAAAATGATTTTTGATGTCAACTTCAAAACATTAGCCAGATATTACTTTATAAAGTTTATATCACTTTTCTGCGTCACACTTGTGTCAATTATTATCCAAAAAAATCCACATTGGATAATTGATAAACATATATGATATATATGTTTATTATAATTAATTTTATTTTATATTTATGTGAAAATATATATATTGAAATATTATTTATTCAGTCAATCATGTAATTCAAATAATTATAATTTGGATATCCATATGTTAAGATTTCATATACATATAATTGATAATAGTCCAGATACATTCTCGGATATGATGATATCAACTCCCCATATTTTATATTTTTCAAATGAATAATTGAATGGTTGTGACATGCGCAATATAAGATTTCACTAAAAAAAATGTTCCACTAAATTTTTTTATATCAATCTAATCGACATGATTAAAGTCTCACTGATTTATATTACAAGGTGATGTCAATAGTTTTTTTTTTTTTTTTTTTTGGTGTAAGGTGATGTCAATAGTTGGAACTTCCTCTACCACTTTCACCTAACACTCACCGATGCCATCTTATATTATAGGGAAAAAATTAAAATAACTTCTTAAAAATTTATAAAAATCAAAATAAATCTCTATAAAATCAGTTAATCTATGTAAGTCCCTAACATTGTCGCGGTTAATGATTTTAGTCCGCGAGTGAAAATTCCATCAAAACATACAACATGTTATAAAAATATTCTGTTTAATCAACGGAATCTCTAGAAACAATATTGGCATAAGCCCCTCATAAAGTTATTAAATCAAAATAAATCATTTTTATTATTAAAATACCCTTTAAGAATTTAAATCCCATAAATGCCCTCATCTCCTCCGGCTGTTAGAAAATCACCTGTTTTTCTAATCAATCGTCTGTCCCCATCGGTGACGGCCAGTTTGCATCGGCTCTTCATCTTCACTTCAGAGCTCAACATTCACTGTGTAAGAATGTTGAACCTTTTTTTATTGCCTAGATCATTTTCTCTTCACAGCTTTATCAACATGTTTTTCTCATCACCTCTTATAAATCACATGTCAATCAATTTATTTGTGTATAGTTCTAATCTTTTCTCATCACCTCTTATAATCACATGTTAAATCAACTATCATTATTTTTTTCACATTTTATAAATTTTTATCCACATTTTATTCATATTTTATCTAAACAATAAAAATGTTAATATTATATTTTTCAATGAGAATAATTCAAAACACAATCAAATACAAAATCACTTATTCCACTGTTATACCCACTTATGCTGATATAACTGAATATCTCATAATAAGTCTTATTATGTATTCAAACATAAGCTAAGTGTCTCATTTGGATATGCGGTAGAATGAATCTGTCAGTACAAAAGCTGAAAATTTTTCACCGTTGATCCAAACAAAAATAACATTTCTTTGCAAAAATTATGATGTTTGAAAAACTGTCAAAACAATGTTTTTTTAAACGCAGGGTTTGTGGGGGTGAATTCTCGAAAAAGCCTATGTTTGGATCTTAGTTCCAATCGGGCCTAAGTGAAAGAAAACCTTTAATGCCTTTAAAAGAATTGCTTGTGCAGTTGTGCTTGTGTGGTTTACTAATTAATCTTTTATTAAAACCTTTTACAATGCATTTTCTTTTCTTTTATTTTCTTTGCTTATCTTTTCTTTTACTTTTTTCTTTTATTAGTAAACGTGTGTTAATCAACCACAATTATGCGGTTCTAAGCGTTCTCCTGCATCAAAGGCATAGAATTTGATATGCGTGGGATCATAAAATTTGTCTTCTATAAACATATCCAAAAATCACTTGCTTGGATAGAAGAATAAAGATAGAACAAGAATGAAAGTAAATAAATAAAAAAACATATTCTTACAATAAGTGAGTGAGTATACTTATGTAAGAATATGTAAAAAATAAGCTGGTATAGATTTTCAAGTCTCCCCAATGTTATGTTATTATACCCAGTATATTTCAATGATATAAGGGTTATATGACTAGCTAGTCATTGACTAGCGGGGATGGCTTTGGCAAGAAGGGATAGAAACCATTTCTACCCATTCCTAGGAGTGATGGTGGTTTCTCTGGATGTCATTATTTTCACTTCAGTAGTTATTCTCTCCACCCTTTTAAAAAATAAAAAAAATGACATTATGGAAAGAGAGCAACCCACCCCCTTCCCCAATCAACCCATACTATGCTACCCTCTTCTGGACCCACCAGTCCACCACCTCGCCTCCTCCCCAGGCGATCCCCCTCGTTCTTCCCTTGCCCGGCCCTGGGCAGAGGCCACCAAGGCCACTGCCTAGGGCCCCCATCTAGGGAGGGCTCCCAGCCGATCTAGTTGAAGTCCATTAGTCCATAAAAATTTTTTTTGACTTAATCAGTCCATGAAAAAAAGAAGGGAATTTTAGTTTTAGGTCCCCATAAAACTATATAATTTAGTGATCAATCCCTCACTTCTTTTTTAGTCCTTTTAGGGACCTATCCTTAAATTATTTGATTTTATTTTTAGTCTTGAGAGGAACTAAAAAAGAACATACCCTTAAAATCTGGAGACTTAAACCAAAATATGAAGAAGTGAGAGATCGATCACTAAATCATATAGTTTACAGGGAGTTAAAACAAAAAATCTCAAAAAAAAATACATAGTTAATATGGGTGCTGGAAGGATAGACCCTTGCATGCCATTACACACTTCAAGACCCACTGCCCAGGCCCAATAGAATACACCCCAAGTATCCGAAATTGAAAACCCAACCTATCGATTCTCATTCCAAGCCATTTTTTCCCCAACCATCCCTATTAAAATCCCTAAAAAATCCTCTCCTATCAAATCCCTGAAAACTGAAAACCCAACCTATGCGAGAAAAATAATTTTCAAATGATATTTATTTGATTAATTATTATTTTTTTTGGGCTACTGTGCCTTTTATTTGATTGATCTTAGTACAAATACAATTTTATATGGTAATTTATAAGTGTTTTCTGATGTAGTTGTTCCAAGAAATTTTTATATAATAGGTCTCAATTTTAATAATTGTATATATTATATTTATAATTTTATAACATTTATAACTTAAAATAAATAATAGTGATCAAGAATATTTTTTCAATGTATGCGGGGCTCTGTTTTAAAAGTTCGTCCAAGGCCCTGTAAAAAAAAAAAAAAATTCTCAGTGACGGCCCTGGTTCTTCCTCACCGTCCGGAACCGTGACCTCCGCCGTCAGATCTTCTGCCCCTATCTCCACCACATCGACTCCATCTCCGACGAAATCGACCTTGACTTTTTCCTGAAGACCCGACAGTTCTACCTCCGCCTCAGCCCCGTCTAGAAGCAGATCTACCTCTTCCACTGCCCATCCCACAAGGGGGGTGGATTTTCTGGCAGTCCTGAACTTCATGGACGGGATCTATGTCCTGTTTGCGGCGAGGAGGGTGATCTTCACGGAGCTGACGCTCTCGCGAACTCGCGCTGACCGCACCGGACGGCGTGAAAGGAGCGGTGGTTGTGGTGGTGTGTCGGGGAGGATAGGCTGCGGAACGGGGAGGAGATGGAATGGTGATGCGAGCTTTGTTGCTGCTGCAGGGGTGGGTTGCTCACCTTTCAATAAATTTTTTTTTTTTTTTTTTTAAAGGGTGGGGAGAGTAACTCATGGGGCGGAAATAATGCCCCATTGTTTCGGGCGGAAATAATGCCCCATTGTTTCTCTTCTTCGTTTTGTTTTAGTTTTGTATTTTCAGTTTTGTATTGTCCTTTAAGAAAAAAAAATATCGAGTATAAAATAGATTGGATGAGCATTCATTTTAATGTATACTTCTTTTGATAAGTACACATCATAAAAAAAATTATGTGTATTAAAACTCAAAAACTGATTGTATAAAAGACTATTTCTAAAAAGAGTCTTGCCATGTATACCCCATTATTTATGCTCCATTGACAAGTCTCATGAGGTGTCATTTTCTCATTAATTGTTTATTTGACTTTAAAAAAAAGTTAAAAATGTAAAATACAATATTACCCTTATTTAAAATCCACATTTTCGTCCCTCATTAAACTTTTCCTTACTTTTTCTAAAAAACAAATCAACCTATTCAATCTATTTTTGAAAACGCAGTTTTTTCAAAACCAATTAAAGATAAAAAAAAAAATCATTCATTACATTCATAAAAAAAAGACTTAAATTAAAATCCTTTAGGGTTTCTTAAAAATACACTGAAAAATGAAATTATTCAAAAAACTCATTTCTTCAAAAACACCGAAAAAGTCTGAATTTTTGTTTGCGACCTCTCATTCAACTAAAAAATGATGGCAACAAGGAATAATCAACGTTTTTAATTTATTTTTGAAATGTTGTTGTTAATTTGATGATTATTTCGATTCCAATCACTAGACAAAGTATTTGCGATGGATACAAATTTTTTTTTATGAATGCAAAAATAAAATACAAATCACAGTATAAAATAAGGGTTAAAATAAAAGTCAATCACATTTATAAAATGTAACTTAATTTTAACAATAATTTGCATTAAAAGTCAGTTGTAAATGTAATTGACTTTTTTTGTATAAAACAATTAAAAGTCAATTACATTCCACAAATATTACAACTTCAGATGTAATGCATGTTTATATTAGATTAACATGTCACTGATTTTTTAAAAATAATATATATAAGTCTAAAATAATAGTTTGAAATGTAACTAACTTTCGAATGTTACACAACCCATGCTAGTGTAAAATAATTTAAGATCAAACGTCACATCTAAGAAAGACCAAAGGCTGTCAGATTTAACATCTAGCACCAAATTCAATAAATTGTAACAAATACAAAACAAAGGATTAGAACCCAAATACAAATTCTATTTCAGGTGAAGAAGAAAAAGAAATCACAGACAGACAGACAAACCATGCATTTTTTTCACTATATAAAGTTAAAGATAGAAGACTATTAGTTGTCAAAAATCATATGATTTGATCATCTAAAACAATTAAACAATTCAAAAAATTATACCACATCAGCATCGTAACCGACCCCAAAATTATAGGGAGCAATTATGAAATAAGATAGAAATGATAAAATAGATATTAACACTTGTGTCACTACTTCATGAAACTTACATGGGGCATGTAAGATAGAGCTTATGAACCTGTTCTAAAAAATTTCTTTTTAATAATGCCGCATCAATGCTAAGCCAATGAAAGAGTCGGGTATGGGCGTTTAGCGGATCTACTAAGAGGGACATGGGCCGAGATAATGGACCTGAGAGGAGCCGATGTGGCCCAAGGTTTTATCTGATAAGGGGAACATGGGCCTGATATGATACAGAATTGGCAAATGATACATCCGGCCCTATTGCAACCACAGTTACACTTCATATTATTATTATTATTTAATTATACACTTTTCAATTAAAATATGTGATGTTAGGTGATCTTCAACTCTTACTTAAATCTATATTCAAATTTTATTTAAAATTTGAATAAAAGCTTAATTTAATATGATGTGTCTCTAATCATCACTTTGTGTTTACTTAAATCTTTTTAAAAATTTACATTTTCTTCTAATTATTTCTTATAAATATTTTCGAAGTCCTTTCCTCATATATTTTTATTATTCAATTTTTTTTTCCCTTCAATATATTTAAATTTAAACATTATTATCATCCAATTTTTTTAATAAAAAATGATAAAAATAATATTTTTTTATTGAAGAAAAAATAAGAAGTTAAAAAACAAAGATAAAGATTTAAGAAAGAAGACCATTGTTGTTGGTTTTTTTTTTTTTTCAAGAGATGGTGAAAATTTTGATGGTGGGAAGACATTTAATATAATTTAACTAAATGTGGAGTTGAAGAAAAAAAAATGTCACATTGAAAGAAAATGTGGAGATAAAAGAAAAAAAAAAAAGATGTATGTTGAAAATTTGAGTAAAGATTTGAGTCTTCTTTGATTTAAGTAAAGATTTGAGTAAAAGTTTGATTTAGTATGAGTATGGATAAATGATTGAAGAGGATTTTGAGTGACTTTTATTCAAATTTAAATTTGAATAACTATTTAAGTATAATATTAAAGATGCTCGTATATAAAATAAAATAAATATTAAAATATATTAATTTATTCATTTTCGTGTTAAAAAAAATTTAAAAAAACAAATTACATCGTACATGCTACAAATAGAGTGGGTGTATCCGCACATAATTACACATCGAAGTGGAGCCACTGCAAAAGTGAATTACTCATTTATGATTGGACATAAGCAACTCATTTTGACAGTAAAGCATAATCTCTGTATTATAAAAAAAAAAATTGATTTAATTGTTTACATCATTGACCGGCTTTTGGCTTCTGCAGAAAGCCATGCACGGGTTTCTTTACATAACATGCAAGCCAGACAATGTTTTTATAAGCTGGTGATGCATCTGAAATTTAAGGTTGTTTTGATTATTATTTTTTTACGATACTGTTAGTTAGTCGTTTTTCCAATTTAGCCGTAGATTTATCTATGAAATTAAAAATAAATTTGTTAAATTTTTTATGATTAGGTGTAGCTAGGCTGTTGGAATAATAAGTAATCAAGTAATTAGAATATGTTTGGTTGTTAAGAGTGGTTGAATATTTGGGTTAGAATTATATACATGATTATGACATGTACTCTAAAAAAAGACATTTTATTTTTCTCTTCAAATCAAAACACTGCACATACAAGTCGGTCAACGGGAAACTTGAACTTCGATGTGTATATAAAAATCATGGGTTATAATGGTTCTCCTCCAACTTGACCATCTTTTTGGGAACACAATGATGCCCAAACGACCAAACCTAACATGCAGTCCTCAGAAATGGAAATACCATTGTTCACCAATAACACATTGCATAGGTCACCTTGGACTGGACCCCCTACAAGGCTACTACTGCTTTTTTTAATAAATAATTTTTAAAAAATCCACGTGTCACAACATGATTGGCCCCTGATCTAACAGTTTCCCCTATGCTTTGACTTGAATCATATATACAGTGTTTTATATTAATTGAACCTTCTATGCTGATTCAAACAAAACCAAAGACCTTGATCTCCAATCTTTATATTGTCGCCTTTCAGACAAAGCTTTCATGTTTTTGCAAGTCTCAATGTGAGCTTCCCAATATGGGGACTGCAAAATTTCAGTGTCCCTATATATCTTGGTACCACAAGTTAACATTATTATAACACCCATCAACAAATAATAATAATAATGAAATTAAAACCCTGGAAATCTCAACCAGTTCTTTGTAGGGTCTGGAGTCTGGTCCATTACTTCCCTTTTTGACGGCACAAAACTAATACTAGGGACCTGAAAATTAAAATACCCTCAAAGAACGAGTCCCTTGAATTCCCAAATGTCAAACCATGCACAGCTCACTGTGTCTTCCATTCTTGAAAATGTTTATAGAGACAGAAATACTGAATACATAGATAGTGCTTTATGAAAATTTTGATGTTATGAACTTCAAATAATGTCATTATTTTAGTACTTGGCTTTCTTTTAGTAGCGGTATATGGATTGATATAATCGCTCATATGGTATTTTAATGCTATTAAGCAAAAAGATGGTCATACCAAAAAAAAGATGTTGAATATACATCATTTTTTTTTTCATTAAATAATTGTATAAGTAGTTCACATCTTTTTTGTCACATATTAATAAAAAAAATAGGGAAAATGACCAAAAAAAATTTCATGAAAGTAAAAAATATTCAAATCAGTCACTTTTTAAAATTATATATAAAAAAGTTTCATTTCACAATTTTAAAAACATAAAAGATTAATCTACTCTTATACAATTAGATCTTTAACATCCCTCTAACCCTTGTTAAGTTATTCCACATCAAAAACATATATTTTTCCTACAAAACAATAATCTTCTTAGAGGTTTTGTTATTATATATCATATTGTGTATTTCTTATATATATATTTTACCTGATGTTTATCATTTTTCATTGTGTATAATTATAATATGTAATTTAAATATGTTTTGTTCCCCGTACAGTAGATGATACTTTAATATTCTAAATTCTTATTTACATTTTTTTGCTTGCCTCTTCACATATTTTTATGGCATCATTAGTACATATCCATTTTTTTAAAGAAGCATCAACATTTATTGGAGTTCATCATAAAAAAATTCAAATTATATTAGCATATATCTCACAAAATCTACCTAATCATAAATAATTTAGTGTAAAAAAAAGTTCTACATGAGAATGTGTAAAATACATTAATAAAATTAAGATAGTAAAGTATTTTAACAAAGTTAAGAGATATGGAATATGTTACGAATCTAATTATATAAGGGTAGGCTAATCTTTTGTGTTTTCAAAATTGTGAAATGAGACCTTTTTTTGTATGATTTTAAAAAGTGACTGATTTGGGTATTTCTAATTTTAGAAGATTTTTTTAGTCATTTTTCATAAAAAAATAAGTGTTGCAGTCACCATTTTTATCAATGTTGTATATATTATAAATTTATTACACATTGTGGGATTTCAAAAAAACATACAAATTAATACCAAATGTGAGTAAAAACAAAAATGATCTTATATAACAAGACTAACTAATTAAGGGTGCGTTTGAAAACACAGTTTGAAAAAGAATTGTAAGCTTTATACACAATTTTTAAGGATGTAATGATAAGGGATGCTTTTTAATTAATCAAGAAATTACGTTTGTTGGTGATAACTAAAACTATTTTTTTGTTGAAATAAACAAAGTTTTTGAGACACATTGATTGATGTAATGATGATAGTAACTTTTTAATTAAGTGAGTTCGTTTGATAACTTGCATTGGGCTTTTAACTTTAAAGAAATTAAAAACAACCACAATGGGGTTGCCAAACGCACCATAAATTTAAAAAGGCCTAGATTTATAGTTGGAAACAAGCACAAGTATATATAAATATTGAAGGCATTGAAATACCTACAATAATACTTGATTGGCCTGTATGATGTGTGACATATGCTTATTCACCCCTAATAGTTATATCATGATAGATAACAATTTATGTTGAATAAATAAATTTTTGTTTAGATGTATTTTCTGTTATTTTCATTGGGAAACGTAAAAATGACATTTTTGTTGTTTGGTTCACCTTTGATAAAGTGATGATAAGTGGTGGATAAGAGATAGATAGGAATTTATGACTCTTTAAATGATAATTATACCCTTGAATAAGCGTGAGAGATGTGTGACTGATTTGATAGATGTAACAGTTTTTGAAATATGTGCATGAGAATGTCAAAGGAGATAAAAAATTTAAAATAATAAAATGGTATTTTTATTTATTAGCATAGATAAGCCCTGATAAACAATTCTAGTATTTTCTTAAAATAGTTATCAGGTCTTATCCTAACTTATCCAGGTATAACTATTAAAATTATTTAAAAGCGAATAAATGCTATTCACTCCTATTCTCTATTAATTCTCCTCCACAAACCGCGGGGGGGGGGGGCGGATTAAGTCTACCATAACCTTGTAATTGTTAAGAGTGTGTATGAGTGTGTGTTTTTTTTAATTGTTTTTGTTTTACTAGATTGGCTTATTATACGAGTAATTAGTGGGCATGGGATATTAATGGGGCTGACGATGGGGTTGATGCAATGGAAAAGTCCCTGGAAAGTCAAAACAGGAGATTTGGATTTTTTTGAACACATGAGTTGGACTCTCTGCAAGGGATCCATAAACCACCACCCCTGTTTGTTTTATATTACTTTGCTATATGTTTTTAATTAATTCTATGTACTCATCGTCATCAAGATCTTTGGTGTCATTTATTGTCACTTACTCCACTTTTTTTCTGTTTTTTTTTAAAAAAAACTTCCCTCAATGGCTCTTCATTTCTGCGCTGGCATTCCATTTATTTCTCCACCCAATATGGATTCCCTCTCTCTCTCTCTCTCTTTTCCCAAAACATTTTGACTTGTTTTTTTTTTTAAATAATTTCTACTGTTTGTTGTTGGAGTGAAGAAATCAAAACCCCTAATCAATGCCTCTGTCACAACATTACATCACCATGTCTTAAAAACCTCTTCTTTGGACCTCTCTGTTTCTCTTCTTTGGGTCTTCAAATCCAACAAAAATGACTCCTTTTGTGATGAAAACCAACACAAACGACTCAATCCCACCACCACAAACAATCACCATTGAAAACAAGATCAGCCCAACCTTGCTATTGATCATTGTGATCCTTGCAGTCATCTTCTTTGTCTCCGGCCTCCTCCACCTCCTCGTGAGGTACCTCTTGAGACCCACAAACAGAGACCCAGAGGACTTTGACAACGTCACTGCCCTGCAAGGCCAGCTCCAGCAGCTCTTCCACCTCCACGACTCCGGCGTCGACCAGTCCTTCATCGACACCCTCCCTGTCTTCCTCTACAAAGCCATCACAGGCGGACTCAAAGACCCATTCGACTGCGCCGTCTGTCTCTGCGAATTCGACGCCGACGACAAGCTTCGGCTTCTCCCGAAATGCAGCCACGCCTTCCACGTCGAATGCATCGATACGTGGCTCCTCTCGCACTCCACTTGCCCCCTCTGCAGGGGGTCCCTTCTGGACTTTCCCCCCAACAATGGCTTCTCCCCTGTCGTGCTCGTCCTCGAATCGGGCGACGAAAGCTCGAGAGAGATCGTCGAGAGAGACCAACATGTGGGTCTCCCCTGCGAGGACGAAACACAGGCCAAAGGCGGCGACTTTACGGCGCAGGTGAAGTTGGGGAAGTTCAGGAACGTCGATCCAATCGTGGAAGGGACCAGCGCCGCCGCGGATGGCGGCGGGGGAGGTTTGGGTGGGCGGAGGTGCTTCTCGATGGGGTCTTTCGAGTACGTGATGGACGAGACGTCGCGGTTGCAGGTGTCGATCAAGCCGCCGGTGAAGAGACTGCCGGAGGTCAAGAGACCGGCGGCGGGGCATCGGCTAGCCATGTCGGAGTCCGAATTCCGGTGCGAGAGCGACCTCGGAAAGAGAGAGAGCTTCTCGGCGTCGAAGGTCTGGCACCTGCCGAGGAACGAAAAGGCGCCGGCTTCGGATTGTTCGAGGCGGGCGTTCTCGTTCCGGCAACCGGGGTCCGACGCAGAGGGCGGTTACGGCGCGGATTCTTCGTCGCTGGCGAGGTGGACTCTGCTCTGGCTCGTCGGGAGACAGCAGCAGCAGAGCAAAGTGAGTCACTCTTCGAGGGTGGTGACGGAGGCGGTTATGGGTCCTCCGCCGCAGCCGATGGCGCTGGTTTGATTGAAAAGATCGGGTCTTTGTAAGTTTTTTTTTTTTTTTTTGGTGGGGGGGGGTGTTGGTGTTGGAGAGTTGCATTGGTTTTTTATTTGAATTTTGAAAAGAGAGTTGTGGGAGATGAAATAGAAGGCTATCTGATAAAGAAAGATCTCTGTTTTGTGTGAGTGAATGTTTAAATTGTTGCATTGCATGGTTAAAGATAGACGTTTATTATCCGATTTCATTTCTGAATTTGAGTTATAAACTTTGAAAGAAGGTAGAATAGATAATTAAAATATTGCTGCATTGCATGTTAACAGAGCTTTCACTAAAAGTGCATAGTGCTTAGAAATATTTTACTGAAATACTCGTTTTAGATTACTTAGCGGAGTATTTAGTATTAGATCTCAACAAGTACATGACATTATATTTCCGGAGGAGAGCATAAAACTATTCAATGTTATAAAAAAATCCTGATTATAAAATCAGGAAAATGATAAAAAAAAAAAAAATCTTTTAAAAGTTAAAAATACCTAAATCAATAACTTTTTTTTAAGTATATATAAAAAAGTCTTATCATTATATAATTAGATCCTTAACATCCCTCTAACCCTTGTTAGGTTACTCCACACAAAAATTCTATTTTTTCTACAAAACAACAATTTCTCTTTATATGACCCCAATCAATCCCTTTAGATGTTTTGTTATTATATATCTTATTGTGTGTTTTTTATATATATTATATTTGATGTTGTTTATCATTTTTCATTGTGTATAATCATAATACGTAATTTAAATCTGTGTTGTGCCGCAATGCAGCAGATGATATTTTAGTATTCTAAATCTTTATTCACATTTTGCTTGGTTATTTACATTTTCCTGACGTCTTTAGTATATATCCATTTAAAAAAAAAAACACAACATTTAATGGAGTTTATCATTAAAAATTCAAATTATATTAGCGCTTATCTCATAAAATCTATTTAATTACAAAGAATTTAGAGTGAAAAAAGTTTCACATGAAAATGTGTTAAATATATTTACACAGTAGGATGAAATATTTTAACAAAGTTAAGAGATATGAAATATGTTAATTATATATTTAATTACATAAGTAAATATATTTACACAGTAGGATGAAATATTTTAACAAAGTTAAGAGATATGAAATATGTTAATTATATATTTAATTACATAAGGATAGATTAGTCTTTTGTATTTCCAAAATTGTGAAATGAGACTTTTTTTAGTATTATTTTAAAAAGTGTCTCATTTAAATATTTTTAACTTTTAGAAGATTTTTTTGAACATTTTTCCTTATAAAATCTCTGTCTCTCTCCTCAGCTCCACCCTTTTCTCTCTCTATGCATATATAATTGCCACTCTTAGAAGAAAAAAATCTTCTAACTGATACTAATTAAATATGATAAATTTAGAAATTATCAAAATGCTCCTCAATTTTTGATAAAATATAAGACATCTCATAATTTTTTATTCGTAAATATAGTTAGAATATTTTAAACTTTTTTGAATGTCAAAAAAGTATCTTGAATGAACTTACTTTCATTTGTCAAATTCCATTTTTGTTATGTTCAGAATTCAGATATAAATTAATTTTTTCATAATTAAAAAATTCAATTCTAATTATCATTATCGCCTTCACTTTTTAAGTAAGAAGTTTTTGTATGTATTTCTCGTATTAATAACAAGATACATCTAATAAATAGTTTAATTATCTATGTGTTCTTACCGTATTAATCCTAGATGGTTTATAAATATACATGTTCTGTACCCTACACTAACCTTGTGACTATTCTTGTAACCCCTTTCATTGACTACAAATTTGAGTCAGACGGATTAATTTTTCTGGCATTTTTTTCTGTCCTATTCATTGAACCTTTGAGCTTGTTAGATGTTGTTGTTGTTGTTGTTACATACCCCCCATTTTGAAATCTAAAAAGCTTTTTTTTTTTCATGTAGCTGTTGGAGTGAGATCATGGACTTTTGTTTGATCACATGAAAGAGGTAATGTATACCCAATACCACAATTTCTGAATCATGTTTGGTAGAATTTCCAAAATCATGCAATAATTACAAAAACAGAATACCATTTTCAAGATTCTGATTTCGGATTAGAAATCAGTTGATGGAGGGAACATACTATTTCCAAAATTTAAAATCCCTTGCAGAGATGAAGCTGTCCATTTCCCTGCGCATGATATAAGTTTGTATTTTGAGTATTGCTATGTTCAGTTACTGTTACAATCTCCAATGCAGTTCTATATACCTCTTTGTCCTCCTCCACTCTTTCTCACTATAACAAGATATGTACATTATTGAAATTTTTTAACAATAAATCATTTAATTCATTGTTTTTTATAAAAATACATAATTCATTGAGTGAGATATATGATTTAAAAAAAATAAAAACATAAACGGACAACATTTCATATTGAAAATGAGACTCATTGTAACATTTTCCTTCGTATTATTTTTTGGCCTTCCACTTTCATGGACCAGGTGGCAGTGGGTTTTGCCTAACAGAGTGTGTGATTACAGGCTGTGTGAGTTATTATTAGAGTTAATTATTTTAAAATAATGTTTGAGGTCCTGCTTTTCTTTAATAGGGGGGGCACGAGGGCAGTCGAGGATGGTGGGGCTTTGTAAGGGCACTCATGACCCAACCCTTCTATTGTCTCCATTTGTGTCCTTCACTCACACTCTCACAGTTTCCTCTCTGTTGCTTAAAAAAGAATTCTCAATCTTCCTCAAGTAGTTGATAAGGTGTCCAAGGCATTACCTTTGTTTTACTTGAGAGATCGTTCCACATTGGCTTATTAGGTTGTTTGGATTCCATGTGGACCGGAGGATTATTTTTCATAAACAAGTGTTTATTGCGTGTGTGTGTGTGTGTGTGTTTGTTTTTTTATTTATTTAGTTATTTTATTAAATCTTTTCTATGAGCAGTAATATGACTTCAACCCAGAACTTCATGGTGTCCTGCCTGGTGAAACGTGGTTATCACTACCAACTTATGAACGAGATATATGATAGTGAATGGCATATCATTAGTGATTTTTTTAGCATAATTATTTAACAATTTAAATCCATATTTAATTAATTTCATTGTGTTTCTTGTTACATGAATTTATAAGGAGCTTTCAATTTCTCGGCATGCCATATAAAAAAATTTCATTCATCATTTCTACATAATTTATCAGAATTGAATTTCTGATAAAGAAATAGTTTTTTTTTTTTCGAGACAGAGTTATCAAACTGGACTTCAATATGACTATGAGTAATTGATATCTATAGGATAATATCAGGAATAATATCCGTGTAGCCCAATGTACAGTTCACACATGCTTTATATCTTCATAAAATATAAAATATATATATATATATATATATATTAATGAATTTTATGTACTTCATTAGGCAAATAGGACTACACACGGGTTTATACTTCATGACGTCTTTCTTATAACTTATGGGAATATATCCAGTTATTAATGCTACCACTTTTATTAAGGATGAGATAAATGGGATGAGATAAATGGGAAACTCGTTCCGACACGACTCTACTGGTAAGCCTGTCAATCCGACGGATACAGATTGGATATGCTAATATCCATATCTTAACTTTCAGATTCGGATACGGATATCAATTTTCGGATTCGGATCCCTTCGGATACGAATCGGATGCGAATATTTTTCGGATAATTGACATGTTTGAATATTAATATTAATTTGGATAATCAAATCTATACGAGAAAAGACATTAAAATTAAGGGAAAAGTCCATATAACCCCTTGTAAACTGACTAAAATCCATATAACCCCCTGATTTTTCTTAAATTCCATATAATCCGTTGAAAATACCTAGTAAATCCAAATAACCCTCTCAATAAAATTTATGTTTGCAGATGATGAATATTTTGTGAATATTATATTTGGTTAACCCTAATAGAAAACACATGTATCAAAAAAACATTACAATATGTTAAAAATGTGAAAAATCTTACATAGATAACGATTTTATGAATATTTTGTGAATATTATGTTTGGTTAACCTTAATAGAAAACACAATATATAAAAAAAACCTTACAATATGTTAAAAATGTGAAAAATCTTACATAAATAATAATTTTATCCATCTGAATAGGGTTTTATAATATATCCAAAGAGGGTAAAATCGTGATTTTCATAGGATTTTTCACATTTTTAACACGTTGTATTGGTTTTTTTAGTATATAGTGTTTTCAATCAGGATTAACCAAATAAAATATTCATCATCTATTAACAAAAATTTTATTCAGGGGGTTATTTGGATTTAAACGGTGTTTTCAGGGGGTTATATGGATTTTAAGAAAAACTAGGGGGTTATATGGATTTTAGTCAGATTTCATATGGTTGTATGGATTTTTCATTGAAATTAAAATTGAGATTTTAAGATTTATTATCTCTTTCAAATATCATATATTGAACATTTAATAGTACTATAATATATTATCATTGTAATTAATCATACAAGATAATAATATGAGCAATGTATAATAAAAAAAAATATATTTTTATAATATACTGACCTAAATCCGTACTCCGATCCGTACTCCGGATCTTCGAATATCGGATATTTCTGATACAGATTCGGATCAGATTCAGATTGTTTTTGGATAATTGACAGGCTTACCTATTGGGACTGGTTTGGTCGCCTAAATGCCGAATTCGACCCGTCCCAAACCAATGAAAATATGAGACGGGGTTGGGATTCAAAGGCAAAACCTACTCCATCTCGTTATACTCTGTTTAAATCATTTATATATTATCAAAATTAATATGATATATAAGTAAAACTAACATAACATATATTATTATTACAATTGATAAAATACTCATGTATCAAGTAATATTATATAAAATAATTATTTAGTTTATAATCTAAAAAATATTAAAAGTATTTTAAAAATTGAGATTCTTAATTCCATTTTCTTTTAAATAGGATGGGATGGAACGGGTTTAAATTTTTTGAAAAACCTGTTAGGACAGGTTTGTGACGAAATAATCAAACCTATTTTGAGTTTGAAATAAGATTTTATTAATGGTTTAAAGATTGAGATCAATCAAACTCGTCCCCACCTATTGCATGTAACCATTTCTAACTATGGTCAATGTGAAAAGAGATAATAGGAATGACTCTCTTGATTACGTCAAGACCACTGTGTCTCTCAACCCTATTGGGCCAAAAATAGATTTGGGCCGGATAGATCATGAATTCTTCGGTGGACCGGTTCTATTGAGAATACTAAAAAAGCTGTTGTACTCCGTAGTTTTGTACAGTCTCCAATGCGGCCTTAATATCTTGTTTGTCCCCTCCGGTCACTATATCAATGCATATATCTTATTGTATTTTTTTTTTTGTATTTTTTATAAATTTTATTAATCAATTTATTAAAATACATATTTTATTTTTTATACAAATACATATCTCATTATATAAAATATTTGATTTTAAAAAATAAAAAAATGTACCATTTGCGTTTTAAACTGTAAAATGAATTGAGTATAACTTTCAACTTATTTTTTAATCTCTTTTATCAGAAGAAACAAAAATTATTTGTAGTCTGATATATAGTTTACACGCGTTTTAATTTTTTTTTAAAAATATATATTTTACAAATCAAGTAGATTATTTTATAAAAAAAATACAATGTACGTACTCTTTTAAATTATCATTATGCTGCAAAAGAACTGTGTAGAGTACCATTTCTCTTCACATGCTCTCATGTGATGTGAGGTATATATCGAATCGGGACACACTGTTTGGAGGAGAAGATAAAGATAATTACGAGTTGGTCGGCGAGTCAAATTTGACTGCTCTCATGTTGACAGGTGAAAGAGATTTAATTTCTGTTCTTATCAAAGGAAATGTCAACTTTTTAAGCCCCCGCTTGTTTACGGTACCAGACTCCGGATAAACCCAGATAATTTTGAATAAATTTTTTTTAAGTGTTTGTTTATCCTGAATAACTCCTGATAAAGTATGTCAGAATAAACTCTAATAAAGTGGTATATGAATTCCAATCAACCCCTGAAATTAAAGTTATCATAGGTTATTCCATCCAAAGAATGTGTGGATCCACTGTTAAATCAACTATCATCACCTTTTATAAATCACGTGTCAAATTAACTATCATTACTTTTTTACCTTTTATAAATCATTATCCATATTTTATTCACAGTTTACCCAAACAACAAAACATTTATTCTTACGTTTACCGACGAGAATAATTCAAAGCACAACCAAATACAAAATCACTTTATCCTTATTTATACTCACTTATGCTTGGATAAATGTATACCCTAGAATAAAACCTATCCCCGTTCCAAACGCGGGCTTAATTTGTTTTCTGATGCAGATCAGAATATGAGACAAGAAGCAGTAACCTCTTATATCTATGAGAAATAATTATAAAACAACGATAATGAGACTTGTTTAGAAGTACTTCTACAATAAGTTCTTTCTGGATGAAGTTACTTTTAAAAATTAAGCTTCTTGTTTTTGGAGTAAAAGCTGTTTGGAAACACACATTGATGAATGTTTTCAAAAGGTACTTTTGTAATAGAAATCACATGAATTGTCTAAAATATCCTTGCACCGATATTATACAATTATCTTAATAGATCAATATAAATAAATAAATATAATCAACTATATAAATCTTAAATACTAACAAACTTTTTCTAACCACAATTGGTTACAATATCAAACTAACAAATCATAACAATTAAAATATTAACAAACTTTTTTTTTTGTGAAAATAAGGTAGATATTACTAACAATTAAAAGATACTAACAAAATTATTCAAATTTAAAATAGAAAAGAACCTAAACTAACAGATCTAAAATAGATTCTAAATTTGTCCTACATCACCTAATGAGATAGGTGAGAGAAAATTTGTTTTATATAATACCTGAAGCCTATGTTTAGTTCGAGAATAGGGTTAGAATAAATGGGAATAAATAGGAATAGTTTCAAAATGGGTGTTTTGAAAACTAGACTAAATGAGAATCTGTATGCCAGGATTAACGGGTATAAAGAGGTATATGGATTCCAATCAATCCTTGAAATTAAGTTATTCCAACCAAACAAAAAAATTATTTTATTCTCATTTATACTAGAATAGACATAAATCTCATAATAACTTAATTATAATCAAACATGGGCAAATAGTTCTTTGAGAATTTATAAAATTTCATAAGGGCATTTTTGTCAAAACAATAACTTTTTTTAACTTCTGTAGAAGTGAAAAAACTCCTTCCACAGAAAGAGTTATTTTCTTCTTCTGAAAAGATGAGTTTTTCTCCTTCTGCAAAAGGAGAAGTGGTAGTTACATGGTTCACAAACACAATCACTTCTCCTTTTGTAGAATGAGAAGCCGTCCAGAAGTATTTCTAAGCAGTTGCCAAACGCACAAGCATTAAGTTTATTTAGGTTGGTTAATATCTAATTTAAATATCAATTGTATCAACAAACAACTCAATATATTCCTTAACAATCTAAACATAACAATTTTATTTAAAATCCATAGATAAAAATGGTTACATAACCAAAAAAAAAAAAAAAAACTGGCTTATCATCTAAACTGATTATCTAAATATAATAATAATAATAAATAATTGATTTACATCATTTTATTGGTTTTTTTGTCCATAAAAGCTTTATTAAAAAATAAGAGGGCTGAGAGACAAATTAAATAGAAGAGGGAGACGGCTTGACATTTTCCAACCTTATCTTTCCTAACTGTTCATTAATTATCCCTCGTTTGGATTTTCGGGAAAATGAAATAGTTATGCGTGGATAGAAAAAAATTAGATGATTTTATGTTTGTAGGTTATTTTTTCCTTTATTTTGTCTTTTCTTTTGCTTTACTATAATAGATATATAAATAAAGTAAACATGTCTCCATATATGTAGTTATTAGAGTTGTTTCCAATTTATTAAGGCACAATTATGACAGTTTATAAATAATTGACAAACATATTTTTGCGGAATTAACCTATATAACTATATTCATTTGCTTGTTTGCAAATTTAAACAAAATATTTGCAATAATATCTCATTGTGGGATGTGATCTCTAACATAGGGATCCCCTATGTAGGTGACAATTGCGACATACACACAGGTGATTTTACAATATTATTAAAATTGTGCATATATAAAATAAATATTTACAAAAATGATGGCTATTCCAATGAAAGTGATTTTGTTGTCAATGATGTGGGATCAGATAGACATCCTCTGTGTTTTAAACATAAATATTTGATTATCTCATAAGTTGATTTAATTGTTTCAGTAATTTCTTTTATTTTCCTATAGTCATTGGTCTCTCGTATATACCATGCATCAAACTTTCTCGAAGAGAGAAACTTTGCACAAATTTCATGACATGATCTTTCAAAGAATTGAAAAATGTTATAATCAGTTCATTTTATGTGACAAATTAGATACATAAGATTGCATTTAAAATCATAAAAATTACTTGAGTGTAACAACCCAATACGAATTAATAGCTTGCTATACATGTAGCATGAGACTAATCTTCTTATGAAATCATGTTATTGCCTTTGTTGTCATAGTTTGATTATTCATCAATATTTGGAAAGTAGGATGTCCTTTTATTTCATGATGAAACATGTGCACATATAAGTTGCACTTTCATCGTTACGTAACCCAAAACGAGGTTACATTTGTTCCACACGATACACAATAAAATTTATTGATTGATGATGATGATATAACATCTTCCAAAGCATCCACATATATATAGTAGTTGCTCCACACTTTGCCTTTCAAACCCTACAAAACCAAGTAACAACAAATAAGATGTACAAACGCTATTACAAAACATTGATTATAAACCCTTAACAAAATCAATGAAAGATTTAATAATTAAAAGAATATATGACATACTGATTGTAGTCAATCATGATCTTCCCTGCATTGAGATCAGCTATGGAGGAGAAGGCCTCCTGAGAGAGGTCCATGGTCGCCTGACAGCCGGGGGCCGGGCAGTAGTCCACCATCTTAACGACAATGGTGGACCCCCGGCACGGCTGCGGCACGCCCTGGTTCGTCGGTCCGGTGCACCTCACCGAGTACCTCTTCCCGCAGACCCCCCGTTATTCCATAGCACGTTGCTGGCCGCCGCGATCATCACCCCATTGTTCTGGTATCCGTAGCACGCTGAGGCTGTTCATCGCCCGTTCGTTTGAAATCAATTTTCAAAAACAGCTCATCATGTTATGAATCAAATAAAAAAAAAAATATGTTTATTGACTTTTAATACATGATTGCCACAAAAATTGATTTTATTGCACATGATCTGAGTAAATCTGATAATTTGTTTCAAATGGAACCTCCATCAAATCTTGTGGCATGAGGACGTAAGTTGTGATAATTTTTAATAGTTTTGAAACCTTTGTCAATTTTATTCAGCATATTTTTTCAGATAATCAATTTCAAACAAATATTTTTGAATTTCAACTTTTGATTTCAGTTTGAATTTTTGAGTTGAAAATCAATAAAACAAAACATCGTGATTTTCAAAAAAGAAACTCATCAAAAATAGCATTTACAAGAAGAAAAAAAATGATTGAGAGTAACTTTTATGAAAAAACTATATAATAGGACCTAAAGCGAAAACTTACGAACATAAGTAGTGTAGTAGGTGGCAGTTCCCGATATCGCGGCAGCGAGTGAGGTGAGGCTGAGCACCATCACCGCCGCGCAAAGAATGGTCTTAGCCATGGAGGCCATGATAGTTAAGCTCTTCAATTCCAGGTTCAAAAGATGAAGAGAGTTTTGTGGTTTAATTTTCCATCTTAACAAGAAATGCCACCCTTCTTATAGAACTCAAGGTTTCCAATAAAAAAAAACTCAAGGACTGGAACAATGACAAACCACCACCTTTTCACTAAAACATTCAACATTCACTCCCTAATGCCTAATTGCCTGTACATTAATTTCCATAATCCATGCATGGTGAGAGGGTGGGCATTAACACATTCCAGGCTGCAGTCATTAGTCATTCATGTAGTCCTAAAATATATACTCTCATTTAAATATATGTACTTCATGTTTTTGTTTTACTTCATTAGACAAATATATACATTAAAAAAAAATTCAAAAATATATTAGAACTAAGTATCTGTTTGTTAAAACTTATAAGCTAGAGATTATAACTTTTAGTTTAAGATAAATAATTGTTGTATGTTTGTTTAAACTTGTTATAAAATAATTTTAAAAAGTCATAATTTGTAAGCTGAAAAAAATATGTTTTTGATATTATAGCTTATAAAATGTTTTAAATTTTTTTATTTTGGACACTCATGCCCTTAATCTTTTTTTTACTAATAACATGTGTATTTATTTTTTTACTATTACACTAAAAATCACCGAATCCCCTTTCACCTTCTCAATTTTTTTACTATTACAAATAATACATTATAATTTCATTTGTTGTTCAGTTTATTAAAATTCTAGAATGTAATATTTGAAAAATATTGTAATGAATTTGAAATATTATTTATATTAAGTTGATTTTCTTTTAAATATTTATAAAATTAATTTTATATGTAAAAATTAACTTATTTTATTAAACATAAATCAATTTTTCACTTTTACAATTTAGGAGTATTTTTTATAATTGCACATGAAAAAGTTATTTTACAACTTTATATTAAACAAACATCAATTGTTGCTTGTTTCTTGCTTTTAAACAGTTACAACAAACGTGTCTACTACTTATTAGAAAAATTATAATCTATAAGTTATAATCTATAATGTATAAATTTAAACTGTAACAAACATAGCATTCAAAAATGAGTTTGAGATGTTTTTAGATTTCCATGGAAGCTGAATTTTCAATATGTTTACAAACCGAAAAAAACTACAACTTAATTAAAAATTACAAACACTTTTTTTTACAAAAAAAAAAAAAAAAAGACCAAAAGCTAGATGGCTTTATGCATAATCGGTGAAGACTGAAGAGAGAACTTCATGTAAACTAAAGTTTTAACCAAGTTTTTTTTATATATACAAATCTAACATCCAAACAAGTTTTCAGGGGTCTAAATATAAAATGATTGTATGAATGACATGATTTTAAAATTTTCCTAGAGAGGATCACTCGAGACATAAAGCCACTGTCATCCATTTATATTAAACACTAATCATCGATCTCACTAGTTTAATAGTTATTTTCGAAAATCAAACTACAGGTTGTTTGAATTTTCTTAAACCATAAAAAAAAAAAAACTAATAAAAATGGGTACTTGGTGTAATTTTATATAAAGATTGAAGTGTTATCTAAATTTTTTGGTGGATTACATATCACCTGTCATATTAAAAAGAATATAGGGAGCGAATCGTGAGAGAATTGATGGACGAGGGCGGACTGACATTATCCCATTCCATGATAAGATGGTGACCAAAGACGAGAGCACCACCAAATAATGTATTCATTCTTCAACAGTACCATTATTGAATGGTTTGGACTTTGGAGAGACAAATACATGTCTGTATCAATATTATAATTGGAAAATGATGTGTGTATACAATCTCATCCACAGTGTAAACCTATTTTTTTAAAAAAATATATATTTATTCATTGAAATGCATATTATTATAAAAAGAAAAATATACATTAAAAAAGTTGCCCTAAATTTTTTTTTGTAATTTAAAAAAAAATTCATTTTCATATATTGTGTACAGTGTAGTATACACTACTATATTACGATAGCATAGCAAACTAGGATACTATTTCAATGTTGCAAATAAGACTATAAAACGGATTAAGTATATCAACATTTGTACTAATTTGAATCTAAAAATATTTAGGGGCTAATACTCTGCATATTCATGGCATTAATACCTTGCATATAATCTCATTAAGGCCATCTTACATCAAGTGTACATCAGTATAGCTACATATGTTTTTTTGTCCATTTTACTGATATTCAGGTATTACAACACTGTTCAAATTGTTCCTTGTGTAACATTTATTTTTGCAAGAAGAATGATAATTTAAATCACAACTTTTCAAGATTTTGTTTATTTATTTTAAGGGAAAATGTTAGTTACAATACCTCATGCAACTTGGTCCTCATATGTTTTAATTTTTTTTAAATATATACTTCATATAATAAAATATGTTTATATTCCAATGAATTGTATGGACCCACTAATAATATCACATGTTTTATTTAATGATACATATATCTATGTAAATGTGATTTTATATAACAACTCTCTTTTTTCATAATCGAGTTTTTATGCCTTTTTTTACAATTAGTTTCAAATAGACTGTAAATTAATAAACATGCATTTATCATATGACTAAATTAATACAGTACATCCATCCTAGGGGGTTAGGTTGTGTATGACTAATATGAGAATATCAGATTGACTGCTTGAGATCAACAGTGAATCTTTTAATCGAACTTACATGAAATTTTGGAGAGATGGATTACATGAAAATGGGGGTAGTTAGAGTTTCTATCATCCCATGAATACTTATCCTGAATCTGCGGTTCAAAGTTTGGAGCAGCCCAATGAAAATAAAGTTTTAAGTTGGACATTGAACAATAATATTATGTTTCTTTTAAAAGAAAAACAAATCAATAACTAGTCAACCTGCAGACTTTGATTTTTAACCATATAAGATCTTCCATGTGTGGCACACATGGCCTGTTAAAGTTAGGACAGCTATTTATAAAAAAAAAAAAAAAACACTAATTATTTGCTTATATGAAGGCGACAGACAATCTCGTGTGCATTCCCACATCGGCCACATATAATTATCATATGTTTTGATCTTTAAAAAAAAATGTGCATTATGTATCGAATTAAATAAAAACACAAACACCCTTTTGTTTTTATAGAAATAAAAAAAAAACACACACAAACATAAATATGTTTCCAAACATTCACAGAAAAGCATACTTAATTAAAAAAAATTGTTTTAGCTTTTAACACAAAATTTTATACTTTTTAGAAAGAGTTTTATTAGACTACTTTTTACAAAATCATACTTTTCAAACGGGTTTTCAAACACTAAATATAGCTTCTTATACAAGTTAATAAGATAATTACTATTTTCATGGGTTGTTAGTGAAGAATATAAATGATAATAAAGTTATTATCTCCTAAAACAAGTTAACATTTAATTACTATATTAATGAGTTGATGAAGTGAATACATTTTCTATGAAAATAAATGTTTAATGTATGTGCGCGCGTTATTATATGCATATGAATTGGAAAATTTTCATTTCTATTTTTAATATAAACTGTGTAGCATGTATGGCCAAAATGAGACGTTGGTGTAAACAAAGGAAGAATAAAATACTAAGCTTTTTAAACAGATTAAATATTATATAAATGACAACAGCACTAGAAATAACAAAAAAAAGGAATTGATATTCACAACCCAATAAACAAAATGAAAGATAAAAATATGATAAAAAGAACAAATAGATATTACCGTGTTTGTAACGTTGAGAAAGTGAATACCACATTATGATAATTGTTAATCTAGTTTAACAATCCAATAAAACAAAAAACGTATCTATAATTTTAATTTCACCTATATAAATATAAATAAAAAAAAGTAAAAAAATTAAAAAAAAATGAAAACTTTCCAATTACATTGTATTTTCTTTTTTTTGTTTTAAATTATATAATTATTTCTACTTTATCTATTTTTACTAATCAGCTTGTTTGTTTATATAATTTTAAACCTTTTTATGCAACATCTTAAAGTCCTGAATCAAACAGTCTTAAAATGAGCCTTTTGATGGATCTCTCCTCATCGTCCAGTTAAAATTCACTGCTGAGAAGGTTGAATAAAGAGGTATTGTCTTCTCTCTTTTTTTTTCTTTTTATTGTCGTTAGAAAACTTAAAAATCAATTTTTTATTATTTGAATTAAAAGTAAAAGATGAATAATGGTTTATAACTTTTAAATAACAATTCAAGATTATATAATTTATCTATATTTTATATTTCAATGGGAATATTTCAAAGTACTTTTTTTAACCCCTTATTTTTTTAAGGTCCTTCGACTTTTTTTAATTTAATGATAAGGTCCTCGAGCTTGTTAAACATATGCAAACAGCCAAACAAAATAAATGTTTAACATAGGATATGAGGCATCATTCACACATCATTAACATTTTGAGCTGATTTTTTAATCCATTTTTTTAATGAAATCAATTTGTGACAAGTGTCTACCATTTAAAATATATATATATATTTTGAGCTGATTTGGATTTCGCAACAAATATCTTTAACGAATCAATTCCAAAGCGAAATCATAGTGATAGAATTATGTGTGTGTGTGTGTGTGTGTGTGTGTGTGTGGCTGCAATGTCAATAAAATGCACATTCAAATAAGATTTAAATGTTATGATATGTCTCGCAATTTGATGCCAACTTCAAGTATCACAGGCATATCTAATTTAGATATAGACATGAGCAAACTATGGTATGGGAGGCAGAGATATGACTATGGATTTCTAAAATATTTAGAAAGATAGATTCACGTTAAGTTGAATTATCTGTACTCAACAATAAATATTACCACTATTACATACGAGCACATAATCATACATATAACATGTGATATTACCATGGATACTGTGTTGCACTAAGTATGAATGTATTTCAAATATCAAAGCGTATAACATAGCATGGTCAGTGATTTTATAGCACAAATAAATATGCCGAACTAGTCGCTCCAAAGAGTTACCATTAATCATGTACAAGTAGCCGTGAATCAAAGAACATCCATATAAAAATTCCTTTATTCATAAGCATATTCTTCATATTCATTCTTGTTAAACAAACAGTTAACCACATAGATCTGTAATAGTGATCATCTCAATAAACAAAAAAAAGACAACAAAAATAAATTGGTGGTGTATAGCCCCTAACTTTTTGCTTCCATCCAATTACTGACCAAAAGTCATAGACCTAGTATTTTCATTTTTTTTTCTCAATATTAACCAATTGCATGGAGGAGTTCAGGAAGATCTAAGATTTCTTCGTTCACTACAAAATTACTTTTGAGAAATGGGTGAAAGAAATGCCAGCAACCTACTGATAGGAAGCACTGCGAAATTGAAGCATACAGAAAAGAAAACAGGGGAAATAAACACTTACACCTATGTATGACCATGACACGCACCTGATTGCCAGAAAATCAGTTGTGAATCCTCACTAAACAGACTGACGCCATCAATAATTATGTGATTGGAACAAGGAAAAGAAGACATTATGATCCATAAAAAATGGGAAACATGACAAGAAGGAAAATTAGAAGGTGATTATATTGAGCTCAAATAGTTTCGTATGTACAGAAAAATCACTTCAAATCAATTAAAAAAATTAATTGTTGTAATCAAGATCACTTGCTCCACTATTCCAGATTGTAATGGTGTAATGTTGTAATTAATTGTTATGAAGACGTGTTTTGCGGTCATGAGTGATACCTTTTGAAGTGATGAGGTTCCTGTGGAACGATTTTGCAGGTTCAGGGCCTCGACAGAACCAACTTGGCCATCCTAATCCTTCCACTAGTGAATCTTGACCTGGTTGCCAGGGAATGCTTGACCTGTCTGAAGAAGCCTTTGCCTCCATTTGTGACCCAGACGCCAGTAAGATTCAAATCATCTACAGTACATTCCCGACTTATCCTTTCTTTGTTCTTACATTTACTTCAATGAAGAACTCAAAATTGTGTTCACAGGCAGAATATGAAAAGCAGAAACTAAGGCGTATGATTAAGAAGGATCTGAGCTTCAATAGGTTATTTTTCTTCTACTGTAGTGGGAGCATAAATTAAACTACAGTTGTTTGTTTTTAACCTATCTGGACTCAAAACACCAGAATGTACTTTTTTTTTCTTTCAAAAGGATACTTGTGGAGCTATATTGTAAATCAAAGATAGCATGGGGTAATCCAGTAATGTATTGCCAAATCTTAAAATTTAACGGGCATATCATGAACAGCTGATATTTGTAATAGAATGTAAACCTACAATATTGAAAAAAAATTGACAGTCAAACAGGATAATATGCAGTTTTCGAGTCAATTAATGGTTACTCAAGAACTTTTTTCATCTAACAAAATCCTGAAAACAGAGTAGTGATGGTTCAAACTTTTCTCCCCTTGTAGTCGATGTATGCTGTTCAAAGCACCAGCATTTGGGTTTGGGAATGCGTAAAATATCCGTCGTATTCTTTGATGAACAAGCGCCATCGCACACCTTCAAGCACAAACACACTGGCATTAAAAATTTCTATGTACTAAATAGTAAGCAAGTTATAATTGGAAAGTACTGCTACACAATAGTGGCAACTTCAAAGATTATATGCAAGATATCAATTTTTTATTCTTTAAGTGCATTATTAAATGTCACAAGAGATTTCTGGCATTTTTGAAAAAATAAATTTAGAACAAATATGAGCTCACAGGCTTCCTAATTCACAACAAACTAATATTTTAACCAAAAACTCATTAGAATTATTGTCTGCATGGTAATCATTTGACAATTTAATTAGCTCGCACAAACTGTTTGAGTTTTCAAAACCAAACTACCACAGTTTAAGATGTTCTGTCAATTAAATCTTAATTATAAAAATTGTAAATATAAAGGTAACTTTCATTTGGTATATGACAATCTACAAATTAAAAGATAAACAATATTTTAAACTCACATTGTACATGGCTCCCAGGCAATGTAAATATCATAGCCAGTACAAAGATATGGACGTGTCGCTTCAGGAGTCAAACCATTTGTAACAGCTTCAGGAGTATGTTCTTCCTCATTCTGAAGGAAAGAAAACAAATAGACAGGAGTATAACATAAAATCAACATGTAATATTTAGTGGATTACTAAAAAAACATAAGTTCGATATGCGATTCCCCAGATGCAATTATGGTAATATTTCCTCCACTATAAGTTAATAAAGAGTATTATGTAAGCCTATAAGCAATCAGCTGACACTAAGCAGACCAGGCCTCAACTACATCAGATTCCAGTTCACACTGATAAAGACTTAGGTTAGGACATGAAGATAATTTTTCCGACCGACCATGAAAAACTTCTGGTGATAATATGTTGAAAACCTTCAAATTGGACAAAATTGAGTTAATATCGATATAGGTTTCACAACTACTATCTTTCTAGGAGTTCCATAATTAAGCATTATCATAGGGATACATGTGAAACATATGATTGTGATGTCAAGTCTACAAGGCATATTCAAATAAGGAGGATTATATAAATGTTATGACAAGTCTCTTCTGGTTTTCTTGCATGTATACTTTATTCACCCACATAGACCACCACATTAAAGAGTTGACCAAAAAAATGGCTTCAAATTCAGAAGAAAAAAAAATTATGAAGCAAAGTATGTAGAGACACACATCTGAGTTTTGGGTCTTCTGGCGTTTTGCTGGTATCCTTGCAATCGAAGTCTCCAGTTGCTCTACCGGGTACAGGCGTCTATCTCTAGAAGCAGCATTTTCAATAGCAACAAGAGTGGCATGTCGTAAAGGATGCCACTTAGTAGTGCTCCCACTATCAACCATGATGGAATTTTGAGCATGTGCCTTTTGTTCCATCCAACTCCAAGGATTTAAACAAGAAACATGGTTATATGAACCTGTGTTTTCAATGCTTTCACTGCATGAACCCTCTGGAAGAAGATCACCACTGCACCCTAATGCATTGTTGAATTCAAATGAGATTTCTGCTTGTCTACTGCAGTGGCTAAGCTCCCAGTTGCTTTGCTTGTCATCAGCCAACAATGAACAGGTTTGATCAGTCCCGCTAGCAATAATCTGTTGTGTCACAGGATCCATGATAATAGCAGCATTTACTACCTGAAATTTCACAGAAGTACAGTGAGATAGGATAGAGACATCATATACCATGGTGCAGATCAGCAGATTTCACAAGTCATTTTGAAAAAGGGAAGATTATGTGGGCCATAAAAATCTATAGATAATTCCATGAGACACGACGGAACTATAATTTATAAGTCCTATGACACGATATCATAAAGTTCCTCACAATTAAAATGTGTTTAATGCATCCCTATTAATATGTTATTACATAATCAACACCGTAACTAGATGTTTGATTCATCACCCACATAGTTTCAGATTACAATACCCAAGTGTATTGTAAGATAGGAAAATCCCACATGCTGCT
This sequence comes from Acorus gramineus, assembly GCA_030737835.1. Classification (NCBI taxonomy): domain Eukaryota; kingdom Viridiplantae; phylum Streptophyta; class Magnoliopsida; order Acorales; family Acoraceae; genus Acorus; species Acorus gramineus. The sequence goes on along the minus strand of CM060852.1, from coordinate 13,628,195 downwards.
TCATTTTAAGGTGCTTTTTTATAATGCCCAGATGCAGATATGTACAGGCACAAACTCTAACGTGGAAGGCAAGGATATGACTTGGCTCTTATAAATATTTAGGTAATGGATGTACATAAGTTGAATTATTTGCAGACAAAGTAAATATTATCCTTATTAATATACAAGCACATAATCATACAAACAACATGCATGATATTATGCAAATTGTGTCACAGTATAGTGCATATGAATGTATTTCAAATATCCATGTCCAAGCATAGCATGGTTTGTGATAGCAAAGCACAAAGGATACATGCCAACTTCTCACTCCATAGATCTTCCATTAAGCATCTAGTCTTGGGAATGGATTCGGTACCTGATATGTTAACATTGACCATGTGCAAGTTTTCTTGCACCATGGAACATCCACATGACAAAAACTTGACTCAATTCATAGGCATTTCTTCATATTCAATACTGTTAAACAAATAAGTTAACCACATCAATCATAAAAGTGATCACCTTCAATAGAAAAAAGGATAAAAACACAAATAAATTATCGTGAATTTGGCCCACAAACTTTTGCCTCTATCCAACTTCAAACTATTATCTCGACAAAATGTTCAATTTCTTTATGAGAGTTTTTTTGTTTTTGGTTGATGAAGGAGCAATTTATATGTCAATTTGAAGCAAAGGAAGATTTTGTCATTCTTTATTTACTATAAAAGTTATTTGAGGAAAAAAGGAAATGAACAATAAAACAACTACAAAGTTGAAGCGCATGGAAAAGACAACATGGGGGGAATGTTTTCATCTGTGGACCATGACAGTGACACTCACCTGATTGCCAAAGCAACGCATCTTTGTTAGTCCAATCACAACATTCATGTGATTGAAAATTAATTGTGAATCCTCTTCACTAAATTCAGTGATGCCATCAATAATTCTGCAGTTGGAGCAAAAAATAGAAGAGATTATAATATTTTTCAGAAAAATAAAATAACTTGTACATCAGCATCTTATCCAAAACAAATAAGGATGAAAGTGCAAGATAACAAAATTCACAAAGGGGCATCCCACAAAATACATTAAAAACCCTATCTGTTTTTGTTATAAAAAAATAAAATAAAAAATTATCTCGCAAAAAAAATCCTAATCAATATGTCCTTCCTATAAATCACAGCTTAAGAACAAGATTCGAATTGGAATTTTGATGCCAACAAAAAAGAAAGAAAGAGAATGAGGATCCATCAGAATTTTAAGTAAAATACAGATAACAACACGTATAAACTCAATTTTCTAAATTAACAATTACTCAATTAGACACAGTGGAGAATAGGAAGGCAAGGTCCCAAGAGGAAGATCTGTGTAGAGGAAATAAGTAAGGATATTTTTTCTTGTACACACAATTTCTCTCTAAAGAATTGTTTATAGAAATTAATAAACAAAGAAGATTGCTTTCATGACACGGATCAAACCCACTGAATTAATATTATGAAGTATAAAATATAGCTAACAGCGTGAAAAATGATAAGCATTCAAACTCACTGTGTTTGTGGATGATATGATGTCGGCCAAAGTTTGCATTGCTCCTCCCATTCTTCTCTTGAAGAAGCCGCAAACTTCGATACCTGATAGAAATTATCTCCACATTTCATGCAAGAACACCTACCTAATATATCACTATACATGAATTTAACTATAGATACTCAGCATTCAAATCATGCATTTAATGTTTCCATTCACATCATTCACAGGCAATGACAAACCATTCAGTGGGATTAAGACACAATAGAGGATTCATGAGTGCATCTTAACAGATAACGTACATTTGTCAAATAAGGGCGGAGTTGATATGCAGAGACGATCTCAAGCACACCACTAGGCATATCCTCTTGATTCTCACAGTCAATGACGGTACACAAAATCACTGATAACTCAATTTTCCCTGCCAAAGAACAAAGCATCTACCACTCATGAAAACCAAATCGTGAAAACATCACAACCAATTATTTTCATCCATCAACAAATAATGCATTGCTAAACTCACCTCCCACTGAAGTCTTACGCACCCGTTTCACGTGACGGAGATCCTCCAATGGCGCGATTTTGCACAAACGCCTGAAAATAAATTGAAAAAATTTAAAATAAAAACAACTCTGTTATTATGGTTAATTATATGCTATCAATCTATACCTTACAAGTGTGTTCGCCAGTTTCGGCTCTATCTTCGAAGCAAACACATTGACTAACACAGATTATAAAAAAAAATCAGAAAAAATGATTTTGATTGCAAATACAAATTCTCCAAAACAAGTAATTTTTAATACAGAACGGAACGGGGAGTACCGGTGGTCGGCTCATCGCGAGACGGCTGCTTGTCAGACACATGGATGATCCCCCACTGCACATTCTGTAAACCCATGGGACGGAAGTCTGCTGGCGTAGATCGAATTGTGGACGTAAGCCTGTCAACAGGGCAGTATGGAGCGGATACGCCTATATCCATATCCATAGTCACAAATTCGGAATTCGATAATCTTTCAATAGGGTACTACGGTTCAATTCAGTTCAGATTATTCGGAAAAGAATTCAAAAAAAAAAAAATGGAAAAATTCAGGGATCTAAAAACAGTCAATATATGCTACATAACAATAAAAATATTATAAATAACTTTTAAGCGTCATGGGAATAATGGGAATAGGTAGATAAAACAAGATTAATTAAAACACCCTCCAAAGAATCTGAACAATAAAAAGTAAACAAAATTTTAGTTTGTTATTCATACTACATGTGGTTCAGCAATTCATCAAAACATTAAAACTAATTTGCTAATGGTTCAGCGACTCATCAAAACAAAGGGTCCGTTTGGATATGAGTTTAAGTAGATTCTACGTTTAAAAAGCTAAAAATTTTCAAACTCATATCCAAACACATTTTCAGCGTTTAACTTTTCAAACCACAATCTTCATTTTTAGGTCAAAAAATCTTGCGGTTGAAAATCTAATAAAACATAGCTTTTCAAAAGCTGAGTTTGAAACATAAGATTTTAAGAATCTCAGTGTTTCAACCTCACATTCAAACGCACCCAAAATGTCTTTATTCATGCTGCATGTGTTTGCGAGTTTCTCCTTTTTCAGTTTATGTATTGAATTGAATGACTTCACGACCTACCAAGACTGATACAACATGAATAAACAACATACAACACTTCCACTTTATATGATCTATAGTTTTTTATTATTCTTAACAAATAGCATTGTTCAGACAAATGATCAAACATTTGGTACGCGTACGTTGAGAGAATCAATCAATAAACAAAATTGAAAACGAGAAATCAATAAAATTAAACTGGTGATTGCATATCCGCATATGATTATACATCAATAAACAAATAAACAACAGACTACAGAGAGGGAGAGTCGGAGACTGGCCGGCTCTTACGTTCTTCAAGGTTTGCTTGGTTTGATGAGCTTATCATGGATGTTTCAATGCGGGGCTTCGTTGAATGCGTGAGTATACATTGGCGATCAATGGTGATGCGGTGGCAACGACGGTGGTGGCAGAGATCACGTGGTGGACTTGGCGGAGATGGTGACGGTAGCGGATTTGGAGTTTTAAATCTCCGAGAAACCCTAATTGTAGGTAAAGTTTGATTGATGAATATGAAACCTTGGATCATAAATCAAGGGTTAATTTTAAGCCTGGATATCAACATAAGAGGGCTGTATACCCACCCCATGAGAAACTCAACCCAATAATAAAAAAAAAAATAGTTAATATTTTTTATTTATTTTTTGAATAGACACAATCCACCCCTAGCAATCCCACCCCTCAAATTCATTGAATAAGTACACCCCACCCCAAAATAAAAAACAAAACCCCATGTTTGCATCTCTCCTCTTCCATTTTCTTCCTGGACCGACGATTTATATGGCCGTCCTCTCCATCCACCATTGTCAACAAAAAAAACTCATCAACAACACATAGAAAAATTAAAATTTCTTGCTCTCTCAAACAAAACCCCCTCCACAGCAACAAAACCCTTCCTCCCTCAACACCCTTGTGAAGCAATCACATACACCCTTATATGGCCTTCATCATCTCCTCATCCTCCTCCATCCATTTCAATCTCAGCAAAAGAATATGAAAAAATCATTGTTAACCTAGGGTTTTATAAAATGAAGAAGAAGAGGAATGAGAGAATGTGTATGCAAATAAAAACCAATCAATGATGGGTTTTCTTTCTGGCGACCAGAGATGGGTACGGCGGCCATGTATGTCCGCTCGAGGGATTGCTCGGTGATTTCACTTGGGTTGCTGCTTCGAGAGGAACAAGAGAGTGATTGTGTTTGAGCCTTTGAGGGGGTTGGGGTGGGATGCTACTGTTATGTTTTAGTTATTTATGGGGGGGTTGGATTTAAGAACTTCCAAATATTAATGGGGTGGATCTGAAAATGGGGTGAATTTCTTGTTAAAGGGTGTGGGTGTAACCGTCCCCTATCAACACATGATAATAATTACACATTCATCAAGGATATTTTTTAGATTGTATACACGCATCTCAGACTTTTTAGGGTCTGGTTGGATAGGAGTATTGGGTGCTTTGATTGGGATTGGGGATCCCAATCCATATCAATAAGTTGTTTGGATAAATTTTAAAAGGGGGATTGGAATTGAGAGAGTGGGATTGTGAATCCTTGATTAGGGGATTGAGAATCCCTCTCAAGAGGTAGTATTCCCCCAGTCCCTATATTTTTTATATTATAATCCATACATTATCAAACACATGATTGAGATTGAGAATCTCAATCCTGTTTTTTGAATCATGTTCCTTATCAAACAGGTTGATATGATTCACAATCCCAATCCACCTGGATTTAGAATCCCAAGATTCACAGAATCCCAATCCCACTTGTCAACCAAACAGGCCCCTAGTGTTTTAAAAACCAGAGCGGATTGGTCAGTTCAACTGGTTGAATCATCGACTGACCCAGATTTCAGTCTGATCAACTCACCAAACCCAATCACTCATTAAACCGGCCCAGAATTGGAAAACCATTCAACCCCGTCGGGTTTTAAAAATCAATATTGGGTTAGACGAACCAAACAATTTTTTAAAGATGTATAAAATACATGTTAAAATAATAACTTATCAAAAAAACATTAAATTTTAATTGTTGAAATTTTAGAAGATTTAAAATTTAATTAATTCATCATCAAAATTTAATAAAAGATTTACAATTTACAATTTGTCTAATGCACTTTAAAGTGTAAGAATAATGATGAGGGTTTTTATAATAGGTATCTCCTCTTAAAAAAATAAAATTTAATAATAAATAAAATTACCATATTTTTTATGTTATTGTGATGTTATATAAAAACTTGAAAAAACTATTAAGACTTTATAGCTGTAAAAATTTTAAGAATGCTTACAAAAAGAAGAAAAAAAAAGACCACCAAGAAAAAAAAATTAATATAGAGACAAAGCGGTTCTTGCAAAATACCACATTGCACTACAAGATTTTTATATTTCTTTATCCAATCCTCGTATTGACATTGTTTGGAGGGGTAGAAATTTTGGAGATAATTTAGACATTTTATAGTATAGGTTAGGGTTAATTAGGGTAGGTTGGATTAGGGTTAACTTTTGCTAACAACAGTGATGTATATAGATTTTTGTAAGTTTTCAAAGACTCATATGTTCGCCTCAAATTTAACTATGACTATTATGGGATTACCCGTGTTTGCAAAAATGTAAATGTCTTTAACCCTTTAATAAATTTATAAAAGCAAAATAAATTTGCAAGGATGGGCAAAGAAATAAATTTTTTAAATATATCTGTATATGTATAATAGTAAGGATATTTAAAACATTTAAATCAAATTCATTATCATTTTCCATGTTGAACCAAACACTCGAAAGTAAATTCATTGAAGAAATCCACTACACCTGTGTTGTAGGACTCAAGTAGCTTCGATGATTTTCACATGACTACTTCTATGCTTGCTGGCGCTCACACCTCTCTTTATGGAGAAACAAATTGTATGATGGAATTTGGATTCCTGATAAAATGATTTTTAATAAAATAATTTTACAACAAAAATGACACAAATAAAATGGAAACACAGTTGAAAATTGAAAACGGTTAATAATATAACAGATAAAAAAAAAAAAACTAGTGTTCACACGTAACATGATGCGTTAATGAAACCCCAAAGAAAAATCGCCCAAAAAGTTTTACATGATTTTTAATCAATTTGTTATGATAAAATGGTAAGGGTAAACACATAAAAATACGTTAGATAAACCTCTGAAAAGTTAAAAACCATTATTGTTCTTATAATAGACAGAAGATAAATTGAAGTGACGTGCAAACATATTAAAAGTGCAAACACAAGCACCCATATCTGATAAAATATTTACAAATATAGATAAATTTTTTTTTGGATACAAACATGAATATTTCAAATATCAGATAAATTTTAAATTTTTTTCATATGAATTTAGATCAAATATAATTAAATTTTCATATAATTATATGGGTTAACAAGGGAATAAATGATGTGATAAGAGACAATTTTAAAAATTAGTGGAGAGAGGAAAACTTATCTTGTTTAATATAAGAAGTAATCAAATAAAATAAGGATAATTTTTTTATTTTAAAATGAAAATGTGAACTTTTTGTGATGTCTAACTGTCGAAGTAACATTTATCCTTACTTTTTATCTAAATTTTGATAAATGTAAATATGAATAAAATTGATAGATTTTTTATCCTCTAAAATTAAAATAATTTATCTTAAAAACTTTAATCTCTTGGATTGGTTTGGCAAATGGTCAGCTTTGTAGATAAGTTAGATAAAAAAATAGAGATAAATGTTATTCCAGCTTTTAGGTGGAACAAAAAATCTTCATTTTTAGTTTAAAATCGTGACAATGTCCTCATTTTGGGACAAGAATAGGTCCAATACACGTTGAACAATTTGATGGTTCAACATGATCGCGACCGTCCGATCTTATTTATTTGAGATTCAAAATTTAATTGAATCCTAAAAAAAATTTATTTGATCTTGATTTTAATTTTAAAATCTGACAAAAAATTTTAGTCATAATGACTCAATAAGATCGACCAGTCACGATCGGTGTTGGACAATTGTTTAAAGCGTGTTGGACCTAACCCTGTCCTCTTCATTTTATTATCTCAATTATTTTTTATATCAAATGAGATAAGTTGTCCTTCTCCACTTATCCCCCACTATTATACTATTATCTCATGGATAATGTTACATCCAGCCCCATTTCCAGTCTCAATTCCAGAATACATGTGTTTCAAATTTTTTAAAAATAGTATAATTCATTTAATGAGGTACATACTTTTATAAAAAAATGAAGCATATACTCCAACAAATTGTATGGATGCATTTATAGAAAATATAATTTTTTTTTTAAATATATCTGATTAACGGGAGCATATGCATATGCGTCAATAAAAATCTATCGAACGACGCATGTAATGCTAAAATTTGGGTTGAAAATGGACCTCCCATTGTGCCATATCCCATCCCTTAATCCAGTTGTCTTACCAGAGTTTGGACAATGATTTTGCTTGGGGTTTAAGAAGAGGCTTTTGTGGGAAATAAGTGTCTCACTCGATGGAACCTGGATTCACACATCGGACGGTGCAGATAATCACACGTGTGAGAAGAAGTCACACGAGCGGCGGCGTCCAATTTATCGTACTGCTGACGCAAGCTTTCCACTCAGGGGTGTGAAAAGTCTAATTGCGATCTGACATGGACGGTTCTGATCTTTCCACGTGGCCACCAGTCAAAGGCCCCCCACTATTGCGCACCAGGGATTCGCCGATTCTCCATTTCATTTCTTCTTCTTCAAATCACAAAAAGAAGCTGTTCAACGGATCACAAAAAAGTCGAGCGAAAGATGCTATCTTTGATTCTGAAGATTGAAAACCCCGCGAATTCGACACCTGGGTCTGTTCGTGTCGTTCAACATGAGCTTTTTTTTTAGTTTAATCGGTTGAGATTTTGTCGAGCCCAATCAGCCGATCGAATGGATGATGCACCGGCCGAGAAGGGTCTCTCCGAACCGCCGTCGAAGATCCCCGACAAGACCCGGAGGGACGAGTGGAGTGAGGGGGGCGTGTTGAGCCTTCTCGATGTGTACGAGTCGAAGTGGCAGCTCCGGAACCGGGCGAAGCTTAAAGGGACCGATTGGGAGGACATCGCGCGCCAGGTCTCCGACCGGTGTTGCAGGACCAAAGGCGTCAAGAGCCCCAACCAGTGCAAGAACAAGATCGAGTCGATGAAGAAGCGATACCGCGCCGAGTCGGCCGGCGGCGGCGGCGGCGCGAGTCCCGGCTCGTCGTGGCAGTTCTACGCGCGCATGGACGGGCTGTTGAAGGGGGTCGGGGCCAAGCAAGCCAAGGCGAGCACGAGCAGCCCGAACGGGGTGCCGAAGCTCGAATTGGACGATTCGGAGAGACGGGTCGGAGACGGGAAGGGAAAAGATTGCGACTTGAACGAGTTGGACCCGAATGGGCAGGCTCAGGAGAGCAACAGAGACGGTGGGTCGAACACGTTGGACGGAGATGCGAGTACTCTTCGCGAAGAGGGGCGCGCGAAGCAGCGGAGGAGCTCGGGAAGCGATGTGGCGGAGAGCATCAGATTGCTTGCCAAGTCGATATTGAAGATCGAGAAGGCGCGGATGGAGATGCATAAGGATTCGGAGCGGATGAGGGTGGAGGCAGAGATACAGAGGGGGGAGCTGGAGCTGAAGAAGACGGAGATAATCGCAAAGACGCAATTGCAGATCGTGAAGCTTCTGACGAAGAGGTTGCGGGGGCGGGGCAGCGAGGGGGGGTGTTCGTCTGGACCTGACGTGGTGCCTTCGTCTTCGGCCGATGCAGAGGGGAGGAATGGCCCTCTGTAATTTACAGGGTAAAGGTTTTTTTATTTCAATTCATGAGTTCTCTTCACCTTTATTAGCTTTAAGTAACATAAGCGCACACACACAAATGCTATGGACAATGCTTCTCCTTGATGATTTGTGGTTAAATTTGGCTTCTTGATGTGTGGTTTAATTTTTTGGGTATGTAAAGATCATCATTATTTGCATGCACAAAGTGAAGTTTGCTTTGTTGGGATTTCAATAAAACCCCAAACCCTAGATCTCATGTGGATCGAAGAAGAAAAGAGAAGAATATGAGTGGAGTGGGGGACATCAACCATTTATATAGATAACACCATTTCGTCATTGCGCATCATAATGATTTGGAATTACATATGGCCATATGGGTCATCAATAGGTCTCTACACATAAATTGAATCTGTATTCACTTTAATACATGTGTAATTGAACGTGCTTAAAGAGATGTGTTATTTCACAACTTAATAGTTATAATCAACACTATTCATTCTTTATTTGATAGTCAACAATGCCTAAAAATGTGATTTATGTAGGCCCACCTTATAGAAATTTCTAATATGGTTCTATTAAATCTTCTTTAAAAACAGAGGATTTGATATTGCTTGAAGAGCAGTGATTCAGTAATATAGGACATGGTATGCCTTGTAACTATCTAGTCAGCTTTGTTAAAGTAACGGGCAGTGGAAATTGAACATCTGTTAAACTTTGAATTACAATGTAGACCTCGTTTGATGATGCTACATGACATATTAGAGAAATTCTTTTCCAAGTATTAATATATTTGGAAGCATTCAGCGATTAGTCCAATAGGAAACTCTCAAGTTTTTCCATTCTTATTTTATTTTATTTTGGGAGGGGAGGTTATGAACGCATACAGATGTGTTGAGTGTTTACTAGGCATACAGATGCTCATATGTCTCTATACATGGTCAAGAATCAACATTTTGGGTGCCTTGATGCCTTGTTGGAGTCTTGCAGCAAAAGTAATTGAATATTTGATGTTACTTTCAGCTGTTGGTAAAATAGGATTCCCAGATAAAGTTTCAGATAACATTCGTTTTCATTAGGATTTGGGTGGACGATGAATGTGTAAGTATAACTGTATAACAGGCAACTTCGATTGATATAAAATAATTGAAGGCATTTAAGTGGGAGAAGGCAATAGAGAAGGTTGAAGATGGTTTAAACAATTTAATGTTAGCTGAATTAAGGAGAAGAAAAGGAAAAAACATACATATATGCAAAAATAAAGGGTGGTGCAGGATAGCTCCAGCTACAGAGGAATCAAGTGATCAATCTTATGAAACTTGGAAGTGGATGATTAAAGTAAGAATATTTATTCAAAAAAAATTGTTCAAAGAGAAAATAGGAGGAGTGGGAATTTAGGAAAAAACAATTTAGCATCATGCATGAAGATTAAACATGGAAGCCAGGAAGTTACTTAAACCAGTTTGAAAAACTTTAAAGAAATGATGAAGATTCTTTCCATGTAATTTGCTTGGGGAAGGCCTTCAATAGAGGCACTGTTTGGTGGAGGAAGATTGTAGTCTGGACATAAATTAAGTAATTAACATCATTGTTTAACAACAAATGGAATGAGTCCCTTCTACTAGTCTATTAAATTCTTCAGTTGATTGAGAAACTCCAAGGACGGGATGTTTTCTTTTGTTGTAATCACAAGCATCGGATGTTATCATCATGGTGTGTCCTGTTTTGTTATTTACAGCTTTGGTAAAATCAAGTTTGAGTGGTCATTGTAAGGAAATTAAAAATATAAACATCTGAGTCATAATGAATGTACATTACTTGAAAAGGAATATGACAATCTAAGCCCCGTTTCAGTCATAGAGTTGGATGGGAAATTTGTGGATCATTGTTGTTCCATGACATTACTATTCATTGCCATGGTTTTGTTTTCTTCATTGATTTATCTTCCATCATCATCAGTGTGTTTATATCGTCACGTTTGTCACCATATTTTTTTTAAAGCAATTGAAAAAATTTCTGTCTTGAATCCTCATTTGTTGAATGTTAACTGGAAGTCCTGTAAGATGAGGGATGCCTTCTCCTGGTGAAGCTTCATTAAATCGAGTATCCAAATAGGACCTTTGGGCTAAATTTTACCCGGTGGATGCTGTAAGACTAACTATAAATTCTTGCATGAGAAACAGTTTTGTACAGTCCCTACTTTATGAGGGCATCAACAACATCATTGCATATCAAATTGACTTTTGCCAGGCAATGTCTCCTCTGTATGATGTCTATACTAGCATTATATCCATTCATTTGTTTTTTGGCCTAAATGATCATTTGTGAATAATATGTATACCAATTTTTATGCTCAGAAAGCATAAGTCCACCTGGCGGAGAGTCCAAAGTGTTCTGAGTTGTTTGTTCAAAATCTTCTGCTAATAAAAGCATAAAATATCTATGTATAGATGTTCCATCATTCACACAAAAGTTATAGATATTTTACTGAAATCTGTTTTGTAATTTTTTTCCCCTTTCTGAAAGTTAATATCTTTAAAGTGGGCAATTTTCCTTTAATTTGTTAGAAAACTAAAACTAGAATCCATCAATCAAAAATCTTCTATTCAATTCCAAGATGCAAAACTGGTTTATAGCAGATTTAAATTTTAAGTATTGTTTTCGTTCCTCTCCCCAGCATTCTCCTTCAGTGCAATTTCTCTATGAATTCAAGTGATCTTTTCTTCATTCACCAAACAGAAGACTGAATCAAGGTTTGGGAGTTGAAGATTATTCTTCAACAAGTAACATCAGTTCAACATTTCTTTGTAAACTTATCGTTCGTTGTTGGTCTGACCATTACTTGTTTACAATATCATTCTCATTTTATTAAAACATCGGCTTATCTGACACATTTATTGTCAATTCTCTTCACATATCTCTAATTGGAATAAGTTACTTCTTATTTTATCAGTACATGTGATTCAAGTCATTGTTAATATACATCTTTTGTTTCAGGTGGATGGATTCTGCTTAATATTCAGTGTTGTCTCACACCAGCAGAATCTTTACTTCTTCAAACTCTGGAAATACTACTGTGTATCAGATCCTACGAGTTACTGTCATGTAATATAATGGAAGGCGTTCGCGAAGTGTGAGAGGAGAAAAGAAAAGGGAAGTGTGAGCATTTTCACTCTTGTTGTAAGTTAATTAAATTGTGTGAAGTATTAAACAATCTTTTGACCTCTTCACTGCTCCAAAAACAATCTTCAAAGCCTTGTTAAGCTAACCTTTTTTTGTAAAATAAGCACAAAGTGTTTCTTATGATACAATTTCACGTAGAAAGCTCTGTGGAGGTAGTTTTCTCAAGCTTCTCTAGTGCAACAGTTTCATGTAGGAAGTTTTTTTGGAGGTGGTTTTCAATTTTCAGAAGCATTGAAACTTCTCTTTTTAGGAACAATTCGAAAAGCCATTTAAAAAATATGATTTTGTATAAAGCAGTTTAATAAAACTTAATTCTTAAAAGGCTCTATTAAAAAAAATATATTTTTTTGTACTAAGAAACAAATTTTTTAATTAAACATGTTTTTTTAGTTAGGAATGTTTGAAAACTTGTTTTATTTTTTTATTTCTGCCAAAGTAACAACATTTCCAAAAGGGTCTCCAAACGGAAGGACTAATGTGTTCAAATTTGGATTAAAAAAAAAGGACTTCTATAAAAAATAATTTTATATGATATAATGTTTTAATAGTCAAACTAATGAATAAGCTCATGATCACTGATTTAATCGGTTCACTGGATTTGAATATGTTAATTATTATTATATAAAATAAACAAATTTGTAAAAATTGAATTTTTAAAAAAATCTATAGGCTAAATTTTTAATAACTATTATTTGGGGGTGGGTAAGCAACCTGATGGGATACCCACCCCTATAATACAATGGAAAACCATGTGTTATATGGGGTGGGTTGATGTAAGCGTTTGTTGGTGTCTTATCGTGACCGGATGTGAAAGCTTGTCCCATGTGAAATGGATTTTCCAGTGGTTGTCATATTCTTTTTTATTTCCAAAGATTCTCTAATGCTTTTCACCAAAAGAAAAAACAGAAATTCTCTTATATTTGCATAGATTCAACACTGTCCATTTACATCGGATGACCGACTCCTTTCTTTTCTTCTGAAAATCAATTTTCATAAGAAAATTGATTTTTATTGATCGATCACATGGTCGTTAACAGTTTGAAACTACGGTCTAGTAGAGTTACCCGTATATAGTTAAATTACCAAAATACCTCATATTGTTTCACTTTCACCCAAGACAACTAGTCTTGGAAGTCTTTTTTTTTCTTCCTTTCCATCAAAACAAGTTGATTAATGCTCTCATGTACGATTTTTTGACAACCTGAGGAAAAAAAAACTATGATTCGGTGGTTTTGTATAAATAGAGATATTTTGATAATTTTTTTAAATATCATAGTTTTTTAGGCCACTATTAAATCATGAATTGTTTTAAGAATATTTTTCAAATATATATGACAAATTAATTGAGGGGGCTGTATGTTAAACCATGATAAAAATTAAGGGTTATATAAAGAAAATGAGAGGTCAATATAAATATTTATAATATTTAAGAGGGCTATACTCATTTTTTTTATATTTAAAAAGATAAAGAATCCATTGCTTGTGAGTCCCGTTTGGGGTTATAGTTATCCGAACCATTCTACTTTTTTTTAATTATGTCATCGTTATCTAAGGAAATAGTCATCATTTTTATTACGTCCTAAGTTGCTTTTTAATTTTTAGTTTAGATAGCATAATAAATATGAATAAATTTAAAACATGTTTGAATGAAAGAAATAGTTTGGTATAATTATATTATATAATATGTGAAAAAAAATTACTATTGATATTTTAGGTCCCTTGAATTGTGTTATTCTCCATCTATTTCTACTTGTATAAAAACGTTTTATATGTCAAATCACATATTACTATATAATACTGCAAATTATGCATTTGGCTCATATGTTAAATCATTTTTAAGATTTTATAAACTTTATCTATATGTTATTTATCTATAATCAATAACATTATTTTGTTTTCTGACAAAAATAATAAAAAAAGCATAATCAAAATTTATATATATATGCGCACGATGGGGTACGACCGTGCGCACGGTGCACCCCTCGTGCGCCCCGTAACGTCGACTGTGCGATCGACGTACTCGCGATCGCACGGTCTACGTTTTTAAAAAAAAAAAACAAAAAAAATGAAAAAAAAAAACGCGGTCGTCGTCGATGGGGGCGGCGGGGGTGACGGGGGCGACGGGGTCACGGTCGTCGTCGATGGAGGTCGGTCCGTGCAGTCGGGGTCGCGGTCGTCGTCGTCGATGGGGTCGCGGTCGTCGGTCGACGGGGTCGCGGTCGTCGGTCGACGGGGTCGCGGTCATCGTCGATGGGGGTCGCGGTCGTCGGTCGACGGGGCGACGGGGGTCGTCGTCGTTTTTTTTGTTTTTTTTTTTTTAAAACGTCGACCGTGCGATCGCACGGTCGATGTTACGGGGCGCACGGTCGCACCCCATCGTGTGCCTATATATATATATATATATATATAGGCGCACGATATATATATATATATACACATATAGAGTGGAGTATACGCTCATCCATATACTATTTTAAAATAAAAAAACAAATGATATACTTAAATAAAGTCAAAAAACACCTCTATTCTCTCCTGAAAAAGATCAATGCATCGAATCATGTGAGCATTATTATTATTATTATTATTAAAGAAAAAAGTATGCACCTAATGTAAACTAACACGTTTTTATATGTTTTTTTAAGAAAAAAACGAAAAGAATTGAAATATCCATCCCATTTCAAGTCGGAAACTCAGTGCGAATATGCGATCAAGATATTCCCATTAGATACCACCATTACCTCTAAAAAATAGTTAAATAGTGCATAAACACTATTTTGAGGCGATTTATGCAAAATAATTTAGATAAATTGTAAATAGTTGTTTTGATTTTAAAATAAAAATAAAGATATTTTGTTTTATGTAAAAGTTATGATAATATTTTTATTTTTTATTTTAATTTTAATAAATATAAATATAAATAAAATTGATAAATTTTTTATTTTTTAAATAAGATAATTACGCACAATTTAAACCCTACTGCGGGGTAACATTGAACATACCAATTCACTGGGGCTATTTTGAAAAATGAGAACTTTCAAGAGTATATACGCAAAAAAATAGACGCACACGTCACGCCTGCCGATAAATATCTCTGGCCATTCCACGGTTTCCCATAAAAAAATCCACAGATCGACCCAGTCTATGGGCGCCCCACACCGTACGCCAATCCAACGGTCCAAAACCCACCAATCCTCCACCCGCAAAAACCACCCCCATTAATCTCACCGCGAAGAAACCCTCTCTCACCCTCATCAACTCTCACCGCTCTTTTTATATTGACGACCCAATCCAAATACCCAAACCCCCGAAACAATGCAAAACCAAAGCGAACACGATACGCACACCTCCTCCTTATCTTCCACTCACTCTTCTCCGCCCCCGCCAACCACCGCCATGTCCGCCGAGTCCAAGCCCTACAACAGCAGTAGCAGCGGAGTCCGGATCCTCTCGCACTTCCTCCAGGCCGTGATCATGGTGGTAGTGCTCGCCCTCTTCTTCCTCTTCGCCGGCATAGCCTCCGTCGTCCTCCTCCACCTCTTCGTCGCCGCTCGGGCGCTCCGCCTCCGTCGCAGGTCGTCGGAGGGAGCGGGATCTGGTCTCTCGCGGGCGGACCTCAAGAGGATCCCCTGTTTCAGCTTCCGAGGCGGAGGTGACTGTGCCTGGTCCGATTCGGGATGCGCGGTTTGCTTGGAAGGGTTCAAGAAGGGCGATCGGTGCAGGGTACTTCCCGGGTGCAGGCACTGTTTTCACAAGGGTTGCGTTGATAAGTGGCTCGTGAGGATCCGCGCGTGCCCGCTCTGTAGGTCTTGTGTGTCGGTGGACGGATCGGAGGGGGGGTCGATCGAGACCGGACGGACCGATCTGTGTTTGGTTTGAGGTGATGTAAGTTCTCTCTCTTTTTTACGTACAATTTTGGGGGATCTTTGTAAATGTATATATTTACTTACGGAATATGATGTTTTGTTTCTCTTGGTTCTATGAAATATCATGGTTTCTTTAGATGAAAAATCAGGGCAGGAAAAGATCACATTTTTTTTTTATTGATTTATTTATAGTTTGTGGTGGTTGAATTTGTTTTTGGAAGGAATCTTATGTTTTAGGCCTGTAATTTTATTTTGGGTGTGTATTTGAAGCTGATGAGAATTTGTGAGGTTTTAAATAAGAAAGGCATATTGATTTATTCACTTTGGAGTCTGGTATTAGATAAGAAACTGGGGGAAAACCAATTATGAAGCCTTAGAACCTGTTCTGGTGGTCTTTTTTATTTTAGTGGATTCTGGGTTGTCTAAAGATGCGGTAGATGTATGTGGTGAAGGAATTTTGTTTCGTGGTTGTTGATGAGTACTGCATTTTGGCACATGGAATCAAATTTTCATCCTTTGAGAATGTCCACTGTCAGCTTCTAGTTTATGACTCATTGCTCTGGGACGTATTTAGTTTTTTAATTTTGATGTAAACCTTTTTTTGAGGTAGATTAATGGTTCTCTGGCTCTGTTTGTTACTCTTATTGTTACATGTTTTTTTTTAATCAAGGCCTCATACTTTTAGAGTTATGGTTTGTGACTCCGTTTGGTTATGTATTATGAACTCATGTCAATATGTTTTTGAATTCTATTAGAATTCTTGGATTGAAGTGGTAAAATATGTGGAATTGGTAATGCAACACTTATTGCTGGTGTACAAGAGTATGCTTGCTTTAATATGTTTGTTCTCTCTTATTGCTATCTTATTTATTAGAGATCTGCGATTTCAGCCATGATCAATATCTATATTTGGAACCCTTTGAGACATGATCAGGACAAATTGAATTTTCATGAGTTGATCTTGTTTCTAAAGAATGACAGCATTTTTAACTGGGAAAAAAAGAGGCCGTATATAATACTTTTGGAATTTTGGATTGTCATTTAGTGGACTCAATTTGTTCAACTCTTCCAAATTTAGCAGTGACCATATTTAGCAAAGTTCTTGAATAAAAAGTCGCTCTAATGAAATTCTGGCCCAAGATTGCTAATCATCTCCGGGTTGGCAAATAAAATTGTCATCTAATAAAACATTTTATACATGTCCTTGTTGAATGGTATGTAGTGCAAATGATAAAGTTTCTGTGGCCTTGGTTCTTTGCATGGAGGCTCAAGCCTCAGTCTAAAGAACCTGAAATTACTGTCTGGGGACAAGTGTTGTGTAGCACACATCAGTTCAGCTAGATTGCCTGTGCATGCTAGGTTCTGAGACTGACGCAATTGGTTTATTTGAACCCCTGAATCATTTGGTAATTCATCTACTCAAGGGAAGACTTGTTTGAGATGCTCTATAAATCAAGTAATCTAAGGGTCATTTATTGTTGCAGAGGACCAGGTGAAAGTTTATCTGCAATGTTACTCATGTTGTATTGTTCTACATTGAATCATGCTCCCCATTTGGTAATCTTTTTAAGGTGAGTCACTTTGGGTAATCTTAAGCGTTTGGAGAACAACTATTGGGTAGCGACATTGTCTCTTGAAAATTTCCTTCTGCATGATTGTTACTGACCACGACATATTAAATAAAAACATTGTAGATGCAGATGTATATTGTATGCTAGAGGAAAGAATCAAGAAACAGATTAAGAGCATTTGAGAGCTACAACTAGTTTTGTTTTACTGATATTTGTTTTCTTGTTTATGAATGTTATTGTGCTGCTTCTCTTTTTCTTTCTGTTTTTTTTCCCAAGGGATATCCAGTTGCAACCTTACCCTTCTGCCCTGTCTGTCATAGGGCTTCATGCTATCCACCTTGGAAATAAAAAGATTTGTTGATTTTCAGATAGGGTTATGCATTTTTCCCCCCACTGAATTAACTCGTAGCAGCAATCCTTCGGAGTTTTGAGATCTGCTCTGTGGAACCTTTGAGCTTGAAATGTGAAATAGGCCTCGTTTGGCAACACCCTGAAAAGTAGCTTTTAACCTTTTTATAAGCTAAAGTTAAAAGCTGTTATTAAACAGATCAATTTAAATACATTATCATTACTAGATTCAATCTCTGAACTGTGTTCTGAAATCTGTGTTTCATAAAACAGTTATCATCATTACACCCTCAAAAGTTGTGCATAAAGCATAAAAGTAAAAAACTGTTTTTCAAACTGTGTTATTAAACGAGGCTATATATGTTAGACAATTGATTTTATAAATAGTAAATATCATCTGATAAAATGTGTTTTGATGAAAAAGTGTATATCGTTTTATTGAGCACATTTTTAGTAATTGTTAAAAAAATTTAATAAGGTTAGTCGCTGTACGTGCAGAAAGCATTAACTTGTTCTTAGGTTTTTAAACAGTGATCTTAGGGTGTTGCCTGCTAACAGGTCTATTTATTAGAAGGGCGCTTTGGCTTGTATACCTGTTGAATAAGTCTGTCAATTATTCAAAAAAATATACATATTCGATTCGAATCTGTATTTGAAAATGTAGAAAATATCTGATATCTAAAAATTCGTATCCGTATTTGAATCAAATAATCCGTATCTGAAATTTTTTGGATCGGATCGGATATAGCATATATCCGATTCGAAAAATATCTGTATCCGAACTGTTATTTTATTTATATATGTTAGAATTAGTTTCAACCCTTAGATGAAAATCCAATGGCTCATGATTTAGGATAAAACACAAACCTATTTAACCATGTTGAATAGTTATTTAATTATATTAAGATTTGTGTTTTTATGTCTTTAGTGGATACCTATTTAACCATGTTAGGACTTAAGATTTTATAAATTTTTATATTTTAATCTGGTTCGGATATTTTGGATATTATCCGAATCCGTATCCGGATTTTCAGATCGGATACGGATATTTTTTCGGATATCCAATTCAGATACGAATATGGGTTTATCCGATCTGTATCTGTCCGACCGACAGGCCTACCTACCGTTGGATGGTTCTATTTGTGTCTTTTAAATATATAAGTACACCCTTGATTAGATTCATTAATATATCCATTTTTTTATTAATGATCACATGTTTACTGGTCTTCTTGGCCGACAAATTTTATATGTGATGAAAAGAATAGTAAACATATTAAAAAATTAAAGCTTCACTTGCCCCTTGTTTTATTTTAATTTATATCTACGTTTGACATTAAAACATTAGGTCTGCGTACACACCATGTGCTCTTTCTGTTTTTCTGTCACATTATACAATGATATGATAAAATTGACGTTGTATTATTGTATCGTCAGTAATGTTAAAGAAGTCTAAGACATCGTTTGATTATACGATCAAACAGTTTTTAAATTTGTAAAAAATTATTTTTACAACCAAATAGTTTGATTGTAGCAGTTTTCTACAAACAGATTTTAAACAAATTGTATTCAAAAGCTGTGATTTTTAAAAATTAAAGGGTGACCTTCCTACAGAATTAGTTTTAAAACTCAGATTCCTACAAAATCAGTATTGCAATCGCACAACCAAACTTAGTTGCACCAAAAAAAAAAAAAATTGTTAAAAGAAGTCCCTGGCCTTTTATTTTTCTTGGTTTTATTGACTTTCTTGTCCTTGTTTTTGCTCAATTAAATAAAAAAGAATTTAACTATGAGTATTGTTTTGGAAGAAAATCTCTTCTCGTGTGTATGATGGGCAGATCTATATCTCAGGGTTTTTCAACATAACGTTTGATTATTCAGTTATGAATTATCACTATTACAGAGTTGTTTATTTTAAGCCGGCACTACGAAATATGATACCATGTGACACTTTTTCTACCTATTATTGTTCTTATATATGTCATATCATTTAATGCAGTATAAATTTTTTTTAATACAATATATTTTATTATGTTGGTATATGATTTATTATAAAAAATATAAAAAAATATACATTTAATTCATTTGAGTATGCAATTCAAGTATAACTTTATTAGATGATTATATACTTCAAAAAAGTTTCAAAACATGTTTTGACCTGCGAAAATGACTACCCAAATAGCCAAGTGTAACATATTCCTTTTTAATGACAAACATATAGGTGAAATGTCTTGCATGCAAAACATCCATGACAATTTTTGAAGTTTCATTTAAAATTAAGATTTTTTTTTATAAGCATTTTGTGCAAACTCTAACCTTTTAGAGTTGGGACGAGGTGTTAAATAGTCAGTATATTATATTGTTGTTTTCTTAGTTTTCCTGAAACTATTATCATGACATTATTATTTTTTTAGTTTTCTTATTAAGATATATTAGGGTTTTTTTTTGTGTATCTATATATAGATCTTTGACTCTTGCAATACAATAAGAAGAATTCTCTTCATTTATTCTAACAAAGACAAAAATAAACATAAATTTTTTTTGAGGAAATGATAGACTATATAACTCAAATATAGGTTACAAGTCTGAATCTTGCCTCAAAGCAAAGAGAGGGGATGAGAATAGATATTTAGAGGATGAGAGAAAGAAATGGGAGGAAAGATGTGAACATAGAATAAACATAGAATTAACAAAAAAAAAAAAAAAAAACTCATTGTTCATTGCTCATGTTCCATCTATTTGATTTACAAACTTTTCCATGATTTACTTTATATTTATTTCACAAACATTTTTTCACGCAATTTTCTCACTCAACTCAAATTTTCATGCTCTCTTAGTCTTATGTTAGCAAATCTATGTGTAGGATTAACATGTTTTTGTTTTTTTAAAAACATTGTATTCATATAGATATAAAATCTTACTTACCTGGTTATGTAGCGACAGACATGATCATTTTGAAGTGTCCTCTTGCAATTATCGCCACCACAATGTCTTGATTTGACTCCGAATTGAATATAATTGCAACAAGAGCTATTTAAATATTCAGACTATAAAATTGAAAAAGAAGTCAGAGAAGAGACTTTTTTTATATATTTTTTTTAGTTTTATGTGATTTCGTGGGATCTCATTCTTCATCTAACCCATATAAAATCAGGTTGCGGCCGATGGGCTCCATTGAATCCAATTGCTCCGAGAGTTATTTAAATATTCAGACTATAAAAAGGGATTAGAGAAGGGAGACTTTCGTGGGATCTCATCTATTTATGTATTAATAAAAAGTGTTTTTAATTGTATGTAATTTAATTTTACATATTTACCCCTAATAAATTTGTTAAACTATATTATCATTCAACTACTATTTAATCAACTAATATTATCTTAGGATTTTAAATGAATAATGATGATTGTGCCACATCATCATATTTTTATTGTTATTATTTTTATTAGATTTAGATTGAGATAATCATGAAATATAGATCATAAAAATATAATTTTTAGTTAAATATGAGTTTGAACATTTGATCTTACTTTTCATTCTCAAATAATCATTTCGCGAAAAATCTATTTCACAATCATAAGTACACATCGAAAATATCTTTCCAACGAGCTATTGATCACCTCAATCTGAGTTATACTTGAAAAGTTATGAATTTTTAAAGAATTTCAGAAATAATTTAATTCATGTTTTCTTTGTATCTATACATAAATTTGAATAATATAATCTATATCCACCAAATAATAATAATTTTTATATATATACCTCTAAAATCATATTTTAGTGAAAATCATATTCACAACAGGAACCCAAAGATCGGAGAAACCCAAGCTAAACTCAACCCAAATTTCTGGATGGGTTGGGTTATGTCAGATTTAATCCGTTCAAGTTGCACAATTAATTCTAAAGCATTTAAATTGTACACAAATATCATTTTTTTTTTTTATCTATTTGAGCTATATTATTGGTTTTAGAGTATCAAATGAAGTATTTTTACAATAAAGGGTTGGTGGATGAGTGTATATGTAAAAAACTTATTTTTAATTGTAACATATTTCTTTTATGTTTTATTTTAAATTTTACAAATGATTTATTTAATCATTATTAAAAATTTTATAATATCATTTATATATATAACATGATATATTATATCAAGTATAAATGAATTAAAAAAAAATTAAAGATATTAATTGTGAATAATTTTTTTTAATTACATACACGTCATGCGTGTTAAAAGATTAATTTTTCATCTAACCCATGTAAAATGAGGATGGGATCCTACAGTTTCAAAGAGGGTTAATTGTTTACTGACATGAGTTTCATAATTAACGTGGTTATAATAATACTTAAAATAATTTTTTCTACTATTTTTTGTCGACTATATGGACCGGCGGCCCTTCTTTGCTATTTTTTTTTTTATCATATCTGTTTTAAATTCTGTTGCTCTTCCTTTTCCCTACATTATCCGCTTTAAAAGTTACTTGAAATGTGAATGTTCAAATTTTACTAAAAAAAAATAAAAATAAATAGTAATACAAAAGACAAATGCAGTCATGCATCAATAAATCTATTGGAACGTTTACCCGAAAATACAGACAGTTAATAGCCATTCGAGAGTTCGAGACATCACATGGGGCCCATGCATATAGACAATATTTAGATTCAATGTCCATTAATCTATTAATTGTTCAAGTAATTAAATCCGATTCCCAAAGTCATTATGTCTAAAGATGGCCTTGAAATCGTTAAACAATTTATGCACCTTTTTGTCCCGGGATCGGATTAAATCCAACAAGCATTGGATAATTTGATTGTCTAACACGGTTGTGATCATCTGATCTTACTATTTTGAGATACATAAATTAATTGAATCATAAAAGAAAGATTTAAAATTTAATTGCATTCTAAGTTTAGTTTTAAAATTCTATGAAGTATTTCAATCACAACAAAGTGATAAGATCGGACAGTCATGAACGTGTTGAACAATTAAATTATCAAACACCCGTTGAACCTAACCCGTTATCTCATTTTTAATGTTTGCACATTGTTGCACCATGCTTTTTGTATGATCTCGGGTTTCAAGCGAGATATACATTTACGTAAAAAATATTTATATTTTTATTATATAGTTTATTTTGTGTAAAAATACATAAAATATATGATTAATAATAAAGATACATCTAAGGATAGTAAAATGTTTAAACATTATTTGAAGGACGTCCTGTTCTCTTTTTTATTAAACCTGACTTTGTTTAACCTAATATACACTAGATTTAAGTCTAGAAAAAGTGCTCATTGTAGCGTATACTTCAACTCATGTAAATACTTAAAAAATAAAAAGTATAGCGATTCTTTAAAAAACTACAGGAATAAATAGGCAGACATCTATCCTTATAAAAATTTGACAAATTTAATGACCCAAACAATAAAAAATAGGCCGGAGGTGACCGAATTTCCCCTTTCTGATTTATTTGTTGATTATGGACATTTTCTTTAACTTTGTTGAAACTTCTTGAGATTTTTCTGAAACTTTTTCAAACTTGTTAGAGACTTCTTTTGACATTGTGATAATTTGTTTGAACTTCTACATATTTGAATAAACTTTTTACAGACTTCAGGAAACTTTGTTGATACTCCATGAACTTTTTAAAAACTTGTTCAAACTTTTTAAACTTCAAGAAGATGTTAATTTTACGGAGTAATGTTACGTACAATCCTTTTTACAGCCTTAATTCTAATTTCTATATGTTTTGAATTTTAAAAGATAATATATTTAAGGGACAAACAGGTGAATATAGCTTTCCTAGTTTGGCCGTAAGGTCAGCCACGGGAAGTCCCTCCGATATATAAAAAAAAAGATAGTATACTCATCTAATAAAATACATGATTTTATTAAAAAATGAAACATATACTCCAATAAATTATATGGATGCATTTATAGAAAATGTGAAAAATTTCTATTGATACATATATCCATTAATGTAAGTATTTGCTTCAATGATTATCTATCAATGCATATGATCATGCCTGGAAAAAAAAACCCATGTAACATCACACTAATTGGGGGGGGGGGGGGGGTAGTTGATTCAAATTTTGATGGATTTATGTGGACATTATTTAAGTGATGGACTTTCACAGACTTCGATTTTCACAGACTTTGTAGACTTTCATAGGCTTTGACAAATTTTTACAAATTGACTCTTATAGACTTTTACATACTTTTGCAGTCTTTCACAGACTTTCACAGATTTTTCAGACTTTCACGTATTGATTCTTATGGAATTTCACAAACTTTTGTAGACTTTCATAAATGGATTTTTATTGATTCTCGTAGACTTTTGTAGACTTGTTTTTATATTTTTAAAATAAAAAATATTCAAATTCAACACGAATTATTCACACCTAACATAAAATATAATTTAATATAGTAAATATCGATTTTCACATAACTGAAATGTATACTATTACAAAAAAAAATCATTTAAATTTATTAATGGGCAATGAATTTAATTCATAATTTCAAATCATTTAAATTTATAGTATATACTTTTCAAATCATTTAAACATGTGAGTTGTAATTTTAGACGTATTTACGGGGTCGTTTTTTTCAATTAATAAAAATATGAGAATTAGAGCTATTAATACCGTTTAAAAGTCAATATGGGGCTTTGTGAAGTTATGTTTCTCTTTGTAGATTCTTATCTAAAGGTCACTCTTTTTTTATATTAATGGATGTCATGTCATATTTTGTGCTTTCTTATATGTTGTTTTATTTGTTGTGTTTGGAGTTTGACGTGTGCCCATAAAGGTGGATGTGGGTTTTCTATCTTCACCTCTATAGGTAGGTTTTTTTTCTTCATATTGTATTCTTTTAAAAACAATGCAATCCTGTGACCTAGGTACTTGCGGGTAACTTTAAAATTAAGGGTTCGTTGTATTACAAACATCTATAATACACAGTACATATCAACGCAAGAACAATATGCTTTAGTTTGAAAAAGAAAATAATGGTGGATGATATATGTATATATTATATAATATACAATACTGAATTGATTAATTGTAACACAAACAAATTCATCATTCTCAGATATTTATCAAATATATGAGATGATATCAATATTTCATACATCTACATATTCATTAAAAAAGATGACAAATAGATAAAATATAAAAAAAAACTATGAATAAAATATGAAAAGCATCAGATAACCATCATCCATGAAAGAAAAGAGTTTTGTTAAAAAAAAAGAGAAGATATTCACAAAGCTATAATAAAAGTCCATGAGAATTTGAAATGACATTTTACTTTATATTTCTTTCTCTAAAATCTACAAAAGTTCACAAAAATTCATCACTTAAGAAAGTCTTTACAAATCATGTTTAAATTGAATAACACATGACAAAATGTTCACTATGAGGAGTCTCAATTGAATAACGCTAAACTTTTTGTTCACGAAAAAATATCTTAATCGAATAACGCTAAACTTTTTGTTCACGAAAAAATATCTTAATCGAATAACACTGAACTTTTTGTCCACGAAATAATGTCTCAATCGAATAGCGCTGGACTTTTTGTCGATAAACTAATGTCTTAATTGAATAATACAAGATTTATAAATTCGTTGACATGAACATTTTGTCTATAAAAATCCTAATTGACTGCCCCTCTTTAATTTTATTAGTAAGTTAGGTCATTGAGGGTGCGTTTAGTTGTGCGATTTTAAAACTGATTTTGTAGAAAGCCTGCTCCTTAAATTTTTGAAAATTGTAACTTTTGGACAATAATTATTTAAAATATGTGTGTAAAAAACTGTTATAATAAAACTATAGGATTTTTATTTTTAAGTCCCCGTAGATATGTATATTTAGGGATCGGTTCCTCACTTTTTAATATTTCTTGTTCAGTCCCCATATTCAACCGCCTATTTGATTTTTAATCCATCTGTCAAACGTCTGTCCATATATACTGTTAATTTGTGAAATATGATTTATTTTTAAGTTTTTATAAACTATGTTATTTAATGATTAGTCAATCCCTTCTTTGTAAAAATATTTTGCAGGGACCAATCACTAAATAACATAATTTACAGGGACTGATCAGTAAATAACATAGTTTATAGGGACTAAAAAATAAAATTACATTTCACAAATTAACGGTGTATGGACGGACGTTTGACGGATGGACTAAAAACCAAATAGACAGTTGAATATGGAGATTAAAAAAAAATATCAAGAAGTGAAGGACCGATCTCTAAATAAACATGTTTACATGAATTAAAACTAAAAATCTTTAAAACTATTTAGTTATATAATTACGAAAATAGCTACTATGAATATAAATGTAAAAACTCTCTAATCCTGTAATTAAACACTGTCTGCTGTGTGAATCATTTTCCTTTCATTGACGTTTCTAAATCGTCCTCTCTGATCTTACAAAAAAAAAAAAAAAAATCTACACGTGTTGGCCATCGATTTCCACGATCTCTCACGTTACGTGCCAAATCGCCATTGAACATGCATTCATATATATGGTTATGAAATATGTGTCACACAACATTTTTCAGTCACACCCAATAAATAAAAAAAAAAATCTCAACAGTGAAGAAGATGACCACCCTCAACAAAGACCACATCCTCATCTTCCCATTCATGGCGAAAGGCCACACCATCCCCCTCATCGACCTCACCCACTCCCTCCTCGACCTCTCCCTCCGCGTCACCTTCATCACCACCCCCATCAACCTCCCTTTCATCCTCCGCTCCCTCCCTCTGCCCTTCTCCGCCCTCCAAGTCCTCACCATCCCCTTTCCCTCCTCCCCCCTCCTCCCCCCTTCCTGCCCGTCCACCGACCACCTCCCCTCCCCCGACCTCTACCCAACCTTCCTCCACCTCACCAAACTCCTCCGCCGCCCCTTCCACGACCTCCTCCAAAACCTCTCCTCCTCCGGCGACCTCCCCCTCTGTGTCATCTCCGACTTCTTCTTGGGGTGGACCCTCGACGTCTGCCACCACTTCCACGTCCCCCGCCTCGTCTCCCACGGCATGAGCGCCTTCTCCATGGCCATCTGCAAGTCCCTCTGGCTCCACTCTCCCTACGACCTCGTTTCCGATGACGACGAGCCTTTCGTCGTGCCGGGGTCATCCCTCCGCCTCACCTGGGCCGACGTTCCGGTGAACTACCGGCTCAGGGACTCCGACGACCCAGTGTTCAGGTCGTTTAACGAGAGAAATATAAACATGCACACGAGAGACTACATCTCTGTTTTTAGTCATTTAATAAAGAGATTATGGAGATATATTGATAAGAGTCAAATTTGGATAGATACAAGTTTGAACAACTAAACTATATTTGAGATTTGATCTTAATCAATTACATTATTTCTTAATACAGGTTCGTGGATGAGGCGGGCGAGGCGGACGTGAACAGCTGGGGCGTCATCGTCAACAGCTTCGCGGACCTCGACGGGGACTACGTTGGGCTCTTCGAGTCGTTCTACCGGGCCGGGGCTCGGGCCTGGCTCGTCGGCCCGCTCTTGTTGGCTAGAGGAGGTGGGGGTGAATCTGAAGTGGATGAGCCGGATGTGGCACGAGTTGTGGAGTGGCTCGATCAACGGCCCGGTGGGTCGGTTGTGTACGTGTCCTTCGGCACGCAGACACATTTATCGGACGGTCAGCTCGACGAGATCGCTCGTGGGCTGGAGATGTCGGGCTATGATTTTGTGTGGGCCGTTCGGTCAAAAACGTGGGTCGTGCCGGATGGGCTGGAGGGGAGGGGGTTGGTACTGCGCGGGTGGGCGCCACAGAGACGGGTTTTGACCCACCGGGCCACAGGCGGGTTCATGGGCCACTGTGGGTGGAACTCGGTCCTGGAGGGTTTGTCGGCCGGGAAACCGATGCTGGCCTGGCCCATGATCGCTGAGCAGCACTTGAACGCAAAGTTCGTCGTGGACGAGTTGCGGGCCGGGCTCAGGATCCCTACGGGGAAGCCGTGGGAAGACGGGTTCATTGTCGAGCGGGCCGTGATCGCGGAAGGGGTGAAGGAGCTGATGGGAAGGAAGAAGGGGGAGATGGCACGGGAGCGGGCCCGTGAATTGGCGGAGGCGGCCCAGCAGGCTTTCAAACCGGGCGGTTCTTCGTATATGGGCCTTAGTGGGCTCATCGAGGAGCTACGTCGTGAATCGAGCGGCCCGGTTGAGCCCGCAGAGGTGACGCAGCGAGAGTGGACTCCTAAAGCTGCGTCAGTCTCGTTGTAGTATTCGCTCATAATTTCATATGATCATAGATGGATAAATAATTGAATGTTGTATGGTTGTCACCGATGGTTTACAATCATTATCGGGTGTGATTATGAAATATACAGGCAGTATTTACTAATTACTATTACGTGTAGTTATTTATTTTTTAGTACGTGCATCATTTGATTGTTTTATAATAGGGACTATTAGTTAGGAGAGAGATCGAAAAAAAAAAAAAAAGAGAGAATAAATTCTACATCGTTTAATTGTATGATTGAGTAGTATTTGCGTTTGCAGGAAATTATTTTTATAATTGTATTAAAAAAATAAGAGAGGTGAGTTTCGTGTAGAATCAGTTTTAAAATCTAGATGCCTACATAATCAATTTTATAATCGCGCAACCGAATGCACCCTTAGATGATCAAATCATACCTCTTTTCATCTTAATTTTTACCTTTTATTGTTGGGGTTCAAGAAAGGGGCTATACACCCACCCGTCAAATGAGAACCCAATATAAAATGGAAAAACATGTTTGTATGCTCTCTATAGGCAACAAAACCCTCTATTTGATACGGAGATTGGGGTTTTAATGGTTCGATGGGAGTTATTCTTCGGAGGCCATTCATCACGGGTGTTCTTGGAAATTGACACTTTTAATTTGTGACAGTCAGTCTCACCACATCTAAAAGATTTGTGACATGTACTCTGTTTTATTATATCTCTTTATAGTGATGACTGATGAGAATTTCATGTAATGAAGAGAACCAAATGTACAAAAGAGTAAGAAATTTTGTTTGTTCACTCACTTTTGAAGGTGATACAGATTGAGAAGAACAAAAGAGAAATGCTTGACTAGATTTCAGTGTATATTACGAGTCATATGTGTTTAATACACAATTATTGTTTTCAATTAGTGATGTCAATTCCATCACTTTGAAGTTGGCAATTTCAGAACATCTGTTTCGTATACATGTTTAACGCGTTATGTTTTATCATTCTAGATGTTGTTTATTTGATGTCCAGATTATGTTTGTTTTAGGCCAATTCAGTTCTTTGTTATAAGCTTATCTGAGCTATAAGCTTATTTGATGTCCATATTACTTGAGTTATATTGCATTGACCCATCCTGGAACATCCTACAACATGAAAAGTTTGAAGAAACGTCCAATCCAACACCGCAAAGACTGGTCGGCACAACAGAGGTAGTTGAAGAACCATTGTTGGCTAGATGTTTAGAACCAGCTCATTCAATCCAACAGAATCCGCCGCCTATCACAGTGGGCATGTTTGGGATCCTGTTTGGGATTTTGGTTTTATTAGTTATTATTGTAATTCTTTTCTCCCTCATCCTCTTTCGTATGTAAGGATGATGTAATTTCTTAGGTGGCATTTGGCGCGGCGGAATGCGGATTTTAAGTTCTGATTAATAAGTGCAGATTATATAAGTTCTGATATGTTTTAATCAGTTAAAAAAAAACTGTTTGGTTCAGTAAAAATTATCAGTACTTATATAAATAAATGTGTTTGGTTCACCACTGAATAGTAGAGCTTATTAGAAGGGTATTTTGAGTTTGGATCAAAGATAGATATGTACAACAAATTTGTACTGATATATGTTCAATAAGTTCTCTCTTTGAAAAATAACAATCAGATATGAAAAATATAGCTAAAAACAGGGGACAAGATTTTGATACTTGATATGATATGTGATTCTTTAGAATTGTATGATACTTGATAATTGTATGATTCTTTAGAATGGGTTCCTTAAACCCATTCTAAAGAATCATACAATTTATTTTCAAGAATCAATAATCAGATTCCCAAAACAATTAAAAGTTCCCATTCATGGCCCAAGGCCACATCATCCTCTTCATGGAGCTGGCGAAACTCATCCACCACCGCAAATGTTGCACCATCACCGTCGTCACCACCCCTCCAACATCCGCGCCCTCACCTCCTCCTTCCCTTTGTCCCAACATTCTGCCTTGTCCCCATCCCCCTCGACCCAACCCACCACTTCCTCCCCTCCTCCTCCGAGAACAACGACACCCTCCCCACCCCCACCCTCCTCTTCGGCCGCCTCCTCCATGCCTCCCTCTCCCCCAACCTTCTCACGATCTTTATCTTCTTTTCCTCTCTCTCTCCCTCTCTCTCTATCTCACTCTCAGAAGAAGATAGGGTTTCCTGGTGTTTAAGGAAAATCGATTGCAGGAGAGAGAATACATGAAAAGTTGGGTTATATACCCTTTGTAATTTTGGGTATTAGGCGGGTATTGTTTGGTCTTTTCGCAGGGGGACCAAGAGAGCGGAAGACGTCTACTGAAAAAATAAGTGAACTTATGGCGCTGAAATTTTGCTGGGTTTTTTTGCTGGAGGAGGAATAATTTCAGTACTTATAAGAGCTTCAACCAAACGGTGATCTGGATGAATAAGCGCTAAAGTTCAGCTTTAAGCACAATAAGTGCTGAAAAAAAGTTTTACCAAACACCACCTTACTTTGAAGAATATATTTATTTTGAAATGAATGATGTATTATACTTATACAGTTTTTTTTTTTTTAATTTGAATGAGTGTCTTATCTAACAAAGCTGGTAGTGTATGTCGTAATAATTAAAAATTGTCGTGCCATGGCTAGAAGATTAGCATGAAATGAGCTGATATACACAAAAATACAATCTCTTCATTTTATCAGTGTCACACAGGTAGAGTTCCTTTACTTCTGATGTCCAAGATCACTCACCACATGGCAGTAAAAGCATATGTCACCTGTGATAATTGAATATATGTCGCCTGTATTGAAACATATATCTATTCAAATCACAAGCTTATAAATAGCTTCATACAGTATTGAAACATAGTCTATAACATAAAAGTATTGTAATTTATAACATTCTACAACATAAAAGAATTACCACTGTGTGTATCACTTTCTCCCTTGTGTCTTTTTCAAAACACTTTAAAATTACCATTGTGAGACTATTTTCAAATGAATTACCATATATTCAACAATATAACACTACTAAAATCCGTCCAAGCATGTAAACACAGGACTTCTAAATTATCAACAATAGAACACTACTAAAATCTTAGTAATCTTCATCATCAATTAAGACAGACAAATCATGAACCCGTTCAAAATTCAACGAACCTAATCACTTGACAATCTATAAACCAACAGAAAATTATACAAAAAAGCCAACCACTATTAGCATTGAATCTAATATTTCAATATAAATATCAGTTAAGGAATAAAACCTCAAAGAATTTATTTAAATACAATTAAGGGATAACTGAAAGCTCCATATACAAAAAAAATCCCCTATAACATCCAAGCACCACATGACTTCCAAATTATTTATACAGTGATGTAAGAAGGAGATTGACATGGAACTGCCTCCAACAAAATCACTATCAGACACAACACTATTAATAGTTCTTAAGATGGAATCATGGATATATGGAAGGCACTAAAGATGTTACCCATTTAGAAAACATAACAAAGACATCCAAAATAGTTCTTAAGACATGTTCCTCAGTACAAGCATAACAAAGACATCCAAAATAGTTCTTAAGACATGTTCCTCAGTACAAGCATAACAAAGACACCCAAATTAAATAAAACCCAAAAAACCAAAACATTCTTCATTATAAGCATAGAACTGTGATCTGCTCAGTAATCTGTATTCCTCATCCATTCTTCAGATAAATTTTGAGAAGATTGACTCATTTGAGTAGGATAAAAAAGAGATTCTTGTGCCTGTGATACAAATTCATATATTAATGCGCCATTTAATAAATATTTCTAAAAGTAAAATATATTAAATATAGCTGAAGCAATTGAGTCATTGAATGCATTCTTTCACTATTATCATAGTTCTCAATCATTGGCTGAAATAATGGAACACTGTGGCTCCTTGACGGTGACGATTCAACCTCTCTTTGGTCTCTACCCTCTCCGAAGACGACGAAGAAGAAGAAGCAATGATGGATATAGATTTTGATCGACTCGGGGTGGTCTCCGATCGGTGAACCCTGTAAAATGAGAGGGAGGAGAGAGACTGGATATATTGAAAATAAAAGATGGCGATGGACGGTTGTGATCAAGCAAAAATGAATGGTTTTGATCGAAGATAAAGAGTCGATGGTGACTTCACGGTATGAAACATCGTTTATTGCGTGTAAAGTTTGATGAGTGCCACGTGAGGTCCACGTGAGGGTGTGGGCAGCTGTCACCTTCCCATTGGTGTTCACAGGGTGAGCATGTGATAATATCACAGGAGTTCCGAACCCAACAAGGAAAACCCACCTCAACCTATCCCACACCCAGGTGTGCACTTTTCACCCCCCTCTTATTCAATAAATAAACACAGCCCACCTCAAAACGAAACGGAGAAGTCTCATTCGCACTCTTCTCTTCTCTTTCAGTTGGTCTGCAACTTTTTTGACAAGTTTCTTTTGCCATACCTTCCCCTTCATTCACATCATCTTGCACATGCTTAAAAAACATAATGCTCCCAAAATCAATTGACATCTGAAAATTTCAAACCAAATTCAACCTCAATCAAGCAATCGATCTCCAAATCAAACTCCAACCCAAACCCACAAGCCAAAATCCCATTCAACCAAACATTGTCCCCCAAAAATTCAATTTTGGCTCCAAATATAAACACACACAAAAAAATTCCAAAAATAAGGAGAGACCCAAATCAATTCCAACCTCAATCAAACATTCAGCCCCACAAAATCACCACTTTTTTAAACCAACAAAACCTAATTCGATTCACCCATCCAAATAAAAAAACTCCAAATTTAAGCACAAAAACTCCAAAAGAAAAAGAGCCCTAAATCAATTTTAATTTCTCCGCCCTCTTGGGTTCTTAATAGTTCCAGTGGAGGTCGACATAGACGACGAATTAATGCTTGGAGGATGAGATGGTTTGGTGTTTGGAGGGGCGGATGATAGGAGGGCGAGTTGACGGAGGATGGCGCACGGTGAGCAAAGGAAGAGGGGTTATAAAATGGGTTTGGGTGGGATTCTACTCTTGTATTTATTTTGGGGTGGGTTTGGAGACTGAAAAAATCAATGATTTTTTTTTATATAAAAAAATGGGGTGAATAAACACATTAGAAATCAGCTCCTTGGTCTTTGGAAATAAACACATTAGCACGAGAAGAAGTCCTAATATTTTTCTAGTGGTGTCAAAATCAGATTGAAAGAATTTTAACGCACCTCTATGAAGCACATACTCTGTGTGAATATTGTTGTACATTTCTTTAGATAACTCGTCATGTGAAAGGTAAGTTATATAAAGTTTTCTTTATTTTGTTAGATAACTTATGATGTGCAACACATACATTTTACAAAATCAAAACAAGTGAGAATTACGAGCCCCATTGTAATAATAATTAGTAATACGGCCATCTCCCCCTTCACTCCCATTGTAATAGTAATTAGCAATACATTGTCTAAAAAATTATTACTCTCGGAACAAATTCCATTCAATGGTTTTAAAAAATAAAAGAATAATTGTTTACATAAATGATTAATATGTGACCACATATACAATGTATGCGACCGCACGTATTACTTTAAAATATTACGCAAGACAAAAATAGTTCATTTTATCTTCTCTTTTTTCTTTGTGAAAAATAAAAAACTCGTCATCTTGTTTTCTAGCAACTTATTGCATGATTTGTATTTCCAAAGTCACATTTCAATAAATACATCAATCGGAACTCTAAAACACCCACTGTTATTTTCATGTTATCAGCCCATCACATTCATCCCAACTTTAAAAACCATCCTCCACACTTCCCATATCATCACAGTCTGCTCCTCCGATCCCCCATCATTCATGCATGGCTCCCCCCAACAAAGAACACGTTCTCATCTTCCCATTCATGGCCAAAGGCCACACCATCCCCCTCATCGACCTCACCCACTCCCTCCTCCACCTCTCCCTCCGCGTCACCTTCATCACCACCCCCATCAACCTCCCTTTCATCCTCCGCTCACTCCCTCCGCCCTCCTCCGCCCTCCAAGTCCTCACCCTCCCCTTCCCCACCTCCCCCCTCCTCCCCCCCTCCTGCCAGTCCACCGACCACCTCCCCTCCCCCGACCTCTACCCAACCTTCCTCCACCTCACCAAACTCCTCCGCCGTCCCTTCCACGGCCTCCTCCTCAACCTCTCCTCCTCCGGCGACCTCCCCCTCTGCGTCGTCGCCGACTACTTCCTGGGCTGGACCCACGACGCCTGCGCCGAGTTCAACCTCCCGCGCCTCGTCTTCCACGGCATGGGCGCCTTCTCCTTAGCCGTCAGCGACGCCCTCTGCGTCCACAAACCGTACGAAGGGTGCGCGGACTCCGCCTTCGCCGTGCCGGGCGCGCCAGAGTCGCTCCGGCTCACGCGCGACGACGTGCCGCGCATCGTCGTAGAGTGGGACTCGGAGGACGACCCGTTCGCGCAGTTCATGAAGGAGGTGGGCGCGCGCGACTTCGAGGGCTGTTGGGGCGTCGTCGTCAACAGCTTCGTTGCGCTCGAGGGGGACTACGTTGGGCTCGTGGAGTCCTTTTACAAAGCGGGCCAGAAGGCCTGGCTCGTCGGCCCACTTTTGCTGTGCGGTCAGCCCGACAACGACACCAACAGCGGCCCGGACGAGGCACGGTTCAGTGAGTGGCTCGATGGGAAACCAAACGGGTCCGTTATTTACGTGTCGTTCGGGACGCAGACGCACTTATCGGACGGTCAGCTCGACGAGATCGCTCACGGGCTCGAGATGTCGGGCTGTGATTTCTTGTGGGCCGTACGATCGGCGACGTGGGTCCAGCCCGATGGGCTGGAGAGGGAGAAGGGGTTTGTTGCGCGTGGGTGGGTTAACCAGAGACGGGTCCTTAACCACCGGGCCACGGGCGGGTTCATGACTCACTGTGGGTGGAACTCGGTTTTGGAGAGCTTGTCGGCCGGGCTGCCGATGCTGGCCTGGCCCATGATAGGGGAGCAGCAGTTGAACGCGAAGTTCGTGGTGGACGAGGCGCGGGCTGGGCTGAGGATCCCAACCGGGCCTGCCGATGTTGATGTTGGGATCGTTGGGCGGGCCGTGATTGCCGAGGGGGTGGAGGAACTGATGGGCGGGGAGAAGGGGAAGAGAGCGAGAGAACGGGCCCGCGAGCTGGGTGAGGCGGGAAAGCGGGCTGTTCAACCGGGCGGGTCTTCGTATACGTGTCTTACGGAACTCATCGATGAACTCCGCCGTGACTCAGGACAGGTCAGTGAAGCTGCAGAAGCGTAAATTTATGTTTTGAGACTCTATGGGCAATCAATGCAATGCATATGCACGTGGGAGAGAGTATCTCATGTCATTATGTTATCCAGAAAGGCCTTGTAATATGTGAAGTGTTTGGAATAAGGAAAGCATTCAATGCTCATCGTAACTGCATGTTTGGATAAGATGCTATTCTATTACACACAATCATACAGTGTTTTTTTTTTTTTAGATTTTTAGTTTTAAGTCCCCACAAACCATCATATTTAGTGATCAATCCCTCCCTTCTTCGTATTTAGATTTTAGTCTCCAGATTTAAATGATAGTTCCTTTTTAGTTCCTAAGAGGGACCTATCCATAAATTATTTAATTTACTTTTTAGTCCCTGTGAGGGACCTATCCATGAATTATCCTTTAAATCGGGAGACTAAAACCTAAATACGAAGAAGGGAAGGATCGATCACTAAATATGATGGTTTGTGGAGACTTAAAACTAAAAATCCCCTTTTTTTTTATATATACCAATCTTCAGGCCTACCGTAAATCCAGTTTACAATTATTTTAATTTTTTTAAAAATAGTATATCTTATTTAATAATTATTTTTTTTATAAAAAAATAATATATATATATATATATATATATTTATAAAAAATATGAATTTTTTTTCATCAAAACATATACCTTATAAAAATAAATATATACTTTAACAATTTTTCATTAATGCATGTAGAGTTAGAATTAAGACCGAAATAAAAACCTAATAACATTCTTTTTTTATATATACACTACTACTAAAAATTTATAAAAATATATAGAATCAATTCATTCAAGTATATGCATTTTATATATATATATATATATATATATATATATATACCCAATATAATTTTTTTTAAAAATAAAACAAATCAAAACATGTTGAAGACTATAAACATTTTCTATTCGATATTTCAGTTTTTAATTCTGCGTCAGACCCAGATTCCATTCCAGAAAATAAAGAACAGAATGGGGCCTCTGAATTGTACATTTCAAATTTTCAATGCTGAGCAGTGAAAAGTTGCATCCTCCAACAGACACAGCAAACATGTACATATCTACTTCATGCTTATACTGCTTCATCGTTTGAGAGGAAATAATCTGATTCATTCTCCACATTTCTCTTGATTTTTATGTGTTGTGTGCTTACAAAACAAAATTAGATAGGCAAACATTGAAACTTCTTCCAACCTTCATACAGAAAAATATATACTTCAGATCTTCATCCAGTGGCTCCAGGAACAGATGCCACACATGGAAACCAGTAGCGTCGTCTCCCATCTCTGTGACCATCATCGATCATAGCAAGACCCTCCTGCATTATTCAGTTAAATGTGAAGGATTTATGCATGGCTCAAACCATTTATAACCCACCCAACAAGGGAAATTGAATGGAAAAATGTTTACTTCTAGTAATGTTTCCAGGGTATCTATAGCTCGGCCGGAGGACCACGAAAGTCGTTTCTCAACCTCATCCACAATAACATAGCCTTGAACCTGTGCAGGTCATGTTTTAGAGAAATGCATGACAAACAATTAAAAACATCTATGGTTGTAGAAGACATAAAATCACTAGAGAAAAGCATGCTTTTTAGAAGCCTGGCCAATATTTTTGATATGGCAAGGAGTGAGGATTTGCAAATTGACTTAGTAATATATAACGTAAATAAATACACAAACTCGAGAAGAAACAGAAACACTCTGGATACTGACCACCAGAAACAGATCTACGCCAAATCATATAACATAACATTGAATGAATTCAAAAAGGAGAAATGAATTCAAAGAGGACGATTATGTGTGGAGTTTTGATAATGTGTGGAGTTTTGTAAGAACAAAGATAACACACCTGAGCGAGCTCCAAAATTTCATTGTGGTCTTTATTCAACTCTGTAGGAACTGACCGCACAAGCTTTTTCTTTCCAACAGAAATCACTTCAAAACCACTGCCAAGAATCTGAAAGAATATAAACGTTGTGAAAGAGAGCACCACCACAAAAAATAGGACTGCTTTATAGCAATATCTACTTTAATTACTGTCCATTCATTAAATAAGTGGTTGATGATGATATTTCTATCGGAGTCAAATGACAAGCATAGAAAAATACTTTAATCACTAAATAAAAAGAAATTACAATTATATAATACACTTCTACTTGACAGTACCTTCAGCTTGTTTATAGCACGCAAGCAGTCATCTTCAGACACCGAATCACGAGCAACCTTGTGCCTTTGACACAGTAGAGAACATAGTTCCTGCAAGTTGATCAGACCTCCATTGTGGGATCTAGTAGCCAGGCAAATGTCTACAATTTGCACCCCTGCCTTATACAGAATACATTCAGTAAAAGTAAAACATATGTTTCTCACTATGCATGCCATTCTGCATTTAAATAATAGAGATGAGAAACATTAAATAAACCAACCCATTAACCAAGAATTGTTGAGTGTTGGTGAGATTTTGCGGACAGGAGACTAAACATGCTGAATCTTATTCGGTTGCATGAATTTCTAATGACGTTTACAGTCTACACAGATCCTAGTTTTCTTGTTGTTCGGTAAGACATAGCAAATTTCAGACATATATCAGCAGTGAGCAACTCAGTCACTTTTGACTTGGCCCATATTCAGCCAAACCCTCTCCTCTTCTGCCACTTCTTTCCTGCCCTCATCCGACTTTCAGATGGTAAAGACAATGTTTAGTCTAACATGACAGGCATAATTACTCTCAAATTCGCCAAGGTCCTACTCGATGAATCCTTTGAATTTCTTCCAACAAACTACAGGCTTGTGCCAGAGGTACGCCAATGGCATTTTCCGAAGTCATGAAAACATACAGAACTCCTAAGCTCATGCAGTATGGCTGAACTGCAAGGAAGGGCAATATGACCCTCAGTATACTCATCCTCAAGGCTCCCACTGGGAGATTATCAGTAAACAGGGTGGTCCGAGTCAAGCCGATTGGCTGGTGGGTCCAAACAAGCTGGGCAAACTCGGCGATGGCAGAGGAGTGGACAGGAGCATTTGATAGAAAGATGGGCATGGACGAAGAATCGGGATGTGGAGATGCCGAAGCCATTGCATATGGAGGAGATGTTTGAAGCACATGCTATTGACTTATATCCAGTAAGAAGGTTAGAAGATTTATCCAAGTTAGAGAGATTCAATTTGATTAGGTGCATAGTAGTCAAAGGCTGTTTAAGAAGGATTTTCTTTTCTTTTTGTGTGTGTGTTCTAGGAAGGAACTATTTATCTTCATTTTTTTAATGTTTTTTTTCTCTATTCCTCATGATTTGGTTACATGTAGTACTTAGGATACCCAAGTTTAACAGCAAAGCTAGTGGAGATCATATCCAGGCTGTTTTCATCCATCTCTGTCGTTCTTCCATTATGTCTATTGCTCAAGTTCAGATTGTTTTAGTATGTTCAATATTGATGAAGAAAGGTATCCACAACACCATAGGCCATCTGATTTAATTACAAAAATATTCTTCTGCATCATGGAACTTGTGTTGATTAGTTTTAATTACGAGCATGTCGAACCTGACATTATATAACACAGCTGGTTCAGTACCGTCCATTCCATTAGGCAGCTATAAACCATCCAAATTGAACTCTGCTGAGAATTAGGGTTCTTAAATCCAACAATTTTCTTCAACCAACTTGGCATCCATCCACTTGTAAAGTCCCCAGCCACTCAAGTATTCTGAATTGGAACACTTCTTCACTTACTCTAAACAATTCATTCCTTCTCCATCCCACAGATATGCTTTTAACAAAAGAGAAAAGAAAAGACCATAAGATTTAAGTCCATCAAATTATCATATAATAAGAATCTAAATTTTCATTTGCAGCCGAAAAGTTCTTAATAGGAATGGATACACGATGGGGCAGTAAGATATTTCGCTCAAGAATGTCATGTAATTCGTGCATACACAAGTATTGGGCTGAGGTTGTGGAATGGATTTCTCAAGGGAGGGCAAGCTGATTGTAGGGTCAGAATTTCTGTCTAATGTATTCCATTTCTGTCATTTCTGTCATGGGGTAGCATGACATGTAATGTATTCCCATGTACTGTATTCACATCTAATGTCATGTAATGTATTCCCATCTACTGCCCTGAATTTTGGGCTTTACCTTGGTTAATATAAACAATGGTGGTAAGACTTCCACATAATTTTGTTAATAAAAAAGGAGTATTGTGCTTGAAAGAAAAGTAATTCCTCAAATGAAGATAAGATTTCAGAAAATCTAGAACATACTCAACAAAAAACTAATTTATCATGTCATGATTTTAATTATAAAGAATGTGGATATCGTTTGATAAGCAGCCAGTAACTGATATGTTTTGAAGGTCAGCCATTCCACTTGAATTTGGGATCATGCTATTAGAATGTTCATTGTATGCCTATCCTATTTCTCATCACACAATAAGGTGAGGAGTGGTCAGTCATGTCAAACCTTTCCCAACAAGAAAAAATCAATTAAACCTTCATCAAAAACCAATATTTTCAGTAGAAATGGAAATTTAACAAAAGAATTGTCCTACCAATAGTGATATTTCCAATAATAGAGTATAACAAACTAATTAAAAAGCGGAGGACAAAGAGCAATACCAACCAAGTTCATAGTAGAAGTCACCAATCCCCAACAATTCCGCCCAGAAACCCTTGTTTGAGGCAAGCGGATCCACCCCAACTTTTGCACACATCTCATGAAACTGTGCTCTGAATGCAGGATTCTTACGGATGTCATTCTGCATCAAGTCAATAAAACAAAGTTCATTGAAATGAGTACAAATAGATCTTCATGGCAATTCCATCATCACAATTAACCCAAGCAGGTCAGACCTTGTGCTTGCGAGCAAATTCTTCGAGCTGTGACCTGAACGTCTCGAGCTGCTCTTTCATCATATCTGTACGAAGCTTCGCAACATGATCCCCCACCAATCGATATTGATCCTATACAAGAACAACTAAATCAACTAACAATTCAGAGACGGAAAGATTTCAAGGAACAAGAAAGACAAGAGCATACACGAGCGGCGGCTTGGTTCTGCAGACCGGCAATACCAGGTCGTCTCCTCATTGTGCTCTCTTCGTTCCACAACACTTTCCCTTCTTTTTCTGGTTTTCTAGATCAACATGAACTCTCAGTTTCATTTTTTAGAAAGAAAGATGACGAAACTTATGGAAAAGCATAAAATTCAATTGACAACAGTCAAGATTGATAAAAGGCGACAAATTCACATTGAAGAACCATCAAGACACTCTGGCCTCCCCGGGCTCCGGCATGCACTGCCCTGGCCTCACCACACCCAATGCATTCTCGCAAACTTACTAAGAGCATCTCCAATCCTATACCCGTGTACCCAGATTTATTTAAATTTAAGTCACCTAAAAAGCTCCCCAACAATTTATCCAGACCCATACCAAATCAAGTTTTTACTCAATTTTTTACTCAAATCAAAGGAGACTCAAACTTTTACCCAAATATTCATTTTTTTTTCAAGTCCACATTTTTAAAAGATTTGAATAAAACACAAAATGATGGTTCGAGACACACCATATCAAATGAAGTTTTTTCAAATTTTTCGATTAGGAATGAAAAAAGAAGCACATTTGCTAGTGCCATTAAATGATTTTAAGTGCATTTGAATCAACAAGTCCAGGTACAAATTTCACATGTTGTCATTACCAAAGCCATGGTCTTCTACAGAAACGTCACAAAGGCAAGAAAGCTGACAAAGAATGCATTCTCACAAACAACTAACATTCATATAAATCTAAAGATTAACGATTCAATCAGTTAGTGCATTTCCCACAAACAAGAATCGAATTTCCAACGTATCAGACAAATCAATCATAGAACACACGTTTTCACGAACAAAACATCAACGGGGATAAAGACCGACACACCGACCTTATAAATATCGGATCCGCAGAGGCCGGCGCTTTTTCCGCTGACGACGCAGTACCTGAGGGAGACGTCGAGCCTCCGTCGTTCTTCCCGTCGATGTACCCCTCCGACTTGAAATCCCGGATCAGTCGTCGGGAACTTCGAGCGTCGATCAGGCCAATCCCGCTCTCCGCCAAGAGGAGCCTCTCGTGGTAGGCGTCCACGTCGTTCCCTAAGACGACGAGATTCAAGGAGAAGAGTAGGGGTGTCGATGCCCTAGTTTTGAGGTTTCATGGGGACGTTTAACCCTAGAAATAACTAAAGCGCTCCACAGTCCTTTTATAATTAAATGTTGGGTGATCGCTTTGATTACATCATTTTAT
The DNA here is from genome assembly GCA_030737835.1 of Acorus gramineus. NCBI lineage: Eukaryota > Viridiplantae > Streptophyta > Magnoliopsida > Acorales > Acoraceae > Acorus > Acorus gramineus. The sequence continues at coordinate 13,586,499 of CM060852.1, read as the reverse complement.
TTTGAACTGAGTCTATTTATTTTTATTTAATGTTAAAAAAAAATTTTAACCATACATACCATATATATGTTTCACCCTTGTGCTAAACATCCACTTATTAGAATTTGACTAGAAAATCAATTGACCCTATCCGAATCGGTTGATCCACAATGTTAGATTTCTAATATTTAGACAAAGCATGTACGCCATGAAAGTTAAAAGTGAAATTAGATGTTTCTTCATTAAATTTAACTATTTTTTCATTCAAGATACAAACTCTAAACAAGATTATAGACTAGTTAGAATCTAAATTTTATTTGCCATATATTTCGATTAAAGCGTTGTTATACATTATCTATACGGATAATGTATTATAATATATATAACTCGACTAGAAACAAACTGATTAAAATAGTTTTTTCAATTTGACCGTAAGATCAGTAACAACATGGAGTTGTAGATACCCCATTTTGATCGGTCAGAACTGTAAAACACTTATCATTTGCGATATCTTAGTTTGCAGGTCTAAACCCCGATGATCTTCTCTGAGTCAAAACAGTCACTTGAGTGGGGAAAAGGAAGAAAAAGAAAGCATGAGCGCAACAAGTTCTTAAAAGAAAGCTCAAGAAAAGCAGTACCATCGCCCAGAACGGTTAAGCCTCGGGTTGTTGTTATACAAGACATGAAAATCTCTCTGGTGACTGAGACGAGCGACCACCCACTTGTCGAACTGGACGATCCTTCTGAGGATCGTCGACTTCGACGATCTCTGAAAGGATTGTCGAACTGGACGATCTTTCTGAGGATTGTCGACTTCGACGATCTTTGAAAGGATTGTCGAACTGGACAATCTTTCTAAGGATTGTCGACTTCGACGATCTTTGGGGGGATTGTCGAACTCGACGATCTTTCGGAGGATCGTCGACTTCGACGATCTTTGGTGGGATTGTCGAACTGGACGATCTTTCTGAGGATCGTCGACTTCGACGATCTCTGGAAGGATTGTCAAACTGGACGATCTTTCGGAGGATCGTCGACTTCGACGATCTTTGGTGGGATTGTCGACCTCGACAATGGGATGATGGATCGTCGAAAATACTGGGATAAGTTCAGCTCGGAAAGGACGGCATGGCTCGCATTTTTTCGCCTCTCCACCGACGTCAGCCACTTCGGGTGAACGTGGGAGCGTCGTGGGGCACTCATGACTTCCCCAAACAGGTGTCAAGAAGGTGGTGGTCGTTTGGGGCTATAAAAGGGAGGCTTTTGGAGGAAGAAGACCATCTTTAACTCATCTTTTACCCACTTTTTTACTCTCCAAAGCCATTCCAACCTCCCCTAACCACCTCCCACACCAGCAGCAGCAACTCACCACCCCCCCCACCCTCCATTTTCGAGCACCACCACCTCCCACACCAGCAGCCACACCAACACTCACCCACCACCCTCATTCACCACTCAAAACCTACATCTTCTCTCCCAACACCACCCATCCGAACCCATCCATCCTTCTTCATCACCAACAGCCCCTCACTACCCTCCACCCTCCATTTCCAAGCACCATCACTCCCTACACCAGCAGCCCCTCCAAACAATCACCCACCACCCTCATCTCCCTTCCCTTTCCTTTCTTTTTTTTTCTTTCTCTTTTTTACTTAAAAAGAACTTGTATAATATATCATTTCCTCATAAAACTCTTAAAGCAAGTTGTAATAAGCTTACTAAATTAAATAATATAAGTTTAATCAAAGTTGAGAGTGTTGGAGTACATCATTGGACTATTATCAGTTCTTTTGGAAACTATACGCAGCTGGCGGACGACCCTAGCTTGGATCGTTGGTCAGTTGGTCTAGGGACCATTTGAACACTCCCCTCTACAAGTTTGGGTACCTCCCAAGGACTACTAACCCCTTTTGTTTTATTCTGTTTACTTGATTTGTCATTTATTGCTTTATATGTTTGTTATTACCCTTTTATATACTGTTTATATGCTGTTTTTCTTTTATTTTGTTTTTCTCAGTTTCTTGTTAACATAAAGCCTCCCACTAATTTTGTTAAATTTTTCTTGGAGTTTATCCTCGACAATCCACCCATAGATCGTCAAACCCGACAACCCGCCTTTAACTCGTCGAACTCGACAATCCACCCATAGATCGTCAAACCCGACAACCCGCCTTTAACTCGTCGAACTCGACAATCCACCCATAGATCGTCAAACCCGACAACCCGCCTTTAACTCGTCGAACTCGACGATCCACCCATAGATCGTCGAACTCGACAATCCACCCATAGATCGTCCAACCCGACAATCACCCATAGATCGTCAAACCCGACAATCCACCCATAGATCGTCAAACCCGACAATCCACCCATAGATCGTCAAACCCGACAATCCCCATTTAACTCGTCAAACCCGACAACCCCCCTTTAACTCGTCGAACCCGACAATCCACCCATAGTTTATCAATCTCGACAACTCCCCTGTGGCTCGTCGAGACCAACAATCCCTTCTGGTTCATCAAGCCCTATAGTTCACCTCCAGTCTATTAACCAGAAAGAACACCTTCTTTATCCCATTTACCGACCTTGCACAAAAAAAGGAGTATCTTTCTCTCTCTTTGGGTTTGCAGGATCAATCTGAGCTTGAACACCTCAAGGCACGGCCGGCCGTGATCCTTGAGAGGAGAACCCGCATCCCTCGTTGAAGGCGAGTAATAACAGAAGAAATATTCTTTTCTTGCTTTTAAGGAAAAGCAAGTGGCGATCACATCAACGTCTCTAAAAGCGGTCGGGAAACCTTGGATGATCCATCAAGTGGTGATTCGGAGCGCCGTGCACGTGATAGAACCAAGCTTGAAGGAACCTGGATTTACGACTACCCCGTCAAAATCCACACCGACAGTCTGGCGATCACGGTGGGACTCCCTTCGTGAAAAAGCTCAATCAGGTTGGTCCTCTAAAACCCCTAGGCAGAGAGTAATGCTAGTTTGAAAAGAATTCCTGCGACTTTCACTAGACATCGATAAGACTGAGTCTAATCTGTTTCATGAATGCATGATGGTGGTTATTGTATGCTACTGAATATCTGTATTGTGTTAACTCCTGGATGAACCCCCTAGGTGGTCGTCGAAGTTTCTGTTTCTTCCTTGCTTTCGTCTGACTCTAGCTCCTCATCTATCGCCTTTTTTTTTTTTTACAATCAAAATCTCTTGCCTTCCTGTTCCAAAAAAAAAATTTATTGTCTTTCCGATTTCCTATTTTTCCCACTTTTTTATTTGCACTATTTTGAACTTCAGTTCCTATTTTTCTGTTTTCCTCAAAATTTTCCTTTCCTTTTCTTCTGATTAAAAAAAAAAAATCTCTTTACTTGCTTTTCCAAAAAAAAAAAAATAAAAAAAAATTTTCTTTTCAAATTCTCTAGTACCAAATTTCTCTTTCCTTCACTAACTCTTTTTCCAGAATTTCCTTCAGTAAGTAAAAAAAAAATTCCCACTTTTTATTTGCACTATTTTGAACTTCAGTTCCTATTTTTCTGTTTTCCTCAAAATTTTCCTTTCCTTTTCTTCTGATTAAAAAAAAAAAAATCTCTTTACTTGCTTTTCCAAAAAAAAAAAAAAAAAAAAAAAAAATTTCAAAATCTCTAGTACCAAATTTCTCTTTCCTTCACTAACTCTTTTTCCAAAATTTCCTTCAGTAAGTAAAAAAAAAAAATTTCCCACTTTTTTATTTGCACTATTTTGAACTTCAGTTCCTATTTTTCTGTTTTCCTCAAAATTTTCCTTTCCTTTTCTTCTGATTAAAAAAAAAAAACAATCTCTTTACTTGCTTTTCCAAAAAAAAAAAAAAAAAAAAAATTTTCTTTCAAAATCTCTAGTACCAAATTTCTCTTTCCTTCACTAACTCTTTTGTTTAAAAATTTCTTTCAGTAAGTAAAAAAAAAAAAACTTGCTCTCTCTGTATTTCAAAATTCTAGCAGAATCTTCGACATCCTTTTCTTCTGATTAAAAAAAAAAAAAAAATTTTAGTACCAAATTTCTCTTTCCTTCACTAACTCTTTTGTTTAAAAATTTCTTTCAGTAAGTAAAAAAAAAAAAAAAATTTAGTACCAAATTTCTCTTTCCTTCACTAACTCTTTTGTTTAAAAATTTCTTTCAGTAAGTAAAAAAAAAAAAAAAAAAAAAAAAAAAAAAAAAAAAACTTGCTCTCTCTGTATTTCAAAATTCTAGCAGAATCTTCGACATCCTTTTCTTCTGATTAAAAAAAAAAATTTAGTACCAAATTTCTCTTTCCTTCACTAACTCTTTTGTTTAAAAATTTCTTTCAGTAAGTAAAAAAAAAAAAAAAAAAAACTTGCTCTCTCTGTATTTCAAAATTCTAGCAGAATCTTCGACATCCTTTTCTTCTGATTAAAAAAAAAAAAAAAAAAAATTTAGTACCAAATTTCTCTTTCCTTCACTAACTTTTTCTTTCCAAAATTTCCTTCAGTAAAAAAAAAAAAAAAAAAAAAAAAAAAAAAAAAAAAAAAAAGCTTGCTCTCTCTGTATTTCAAAATTCTAGTAGAATCTTCGACGTCCAGCCCTTGCTGACCCAGTTAGGTGTTCTGTCCAAGAGCCACCAACATCCCATTACTATCTGATTTCTGAAGTTTCATGCTCTGTTAGATTGTGGAATTGCTTGCTTGATCTGTTAAGTCGTTGAATTGTGTGCTTTCCACTTCTATATCGCTTGCTGCTCACCCCGAAACACATACATGGATCCCTTCCCTAGACCTGAAGGTTCAAGGGTAGACATGGGATATGATTTTTATGAGAACCAAGTGTTTCCCGATGCCAGAATGCCCCATGGGCAAGCCACGCGCAACCAGGAAACCACTGAGACCTCAGAAAGACCAGCCTGGAGGAGACTCGAGGAAAGAATGGAGGCCATGGGATATCACTCGATTGATGAAATGATGAATGCCTTCGACCACCTCAACCAATTGCACTCAGCCTCCCGGAATCCAAATCCCACTACTCTTCAACCTCCTCCTCCTCCACCACAGCCAAGAGTCCAACCCCACCCCCAACCTATTGAAACCTTGGATGACACCGTCCGAAGGATAGTGTCAGAACTCAACCCAACCTTGCTCCAAACCTCCCACCAGTCCAATTTACGCCAAATTCCCCCCATTGCTCTCCCACTCGACCTTAAAATCCCCAAGTACCGCAGATATAATGGTCGAGGAGATCCAGATGCTCATTTGACTGCTTTTTATATGGACTCACGTCCATTCCTGGGAGATGAGTCACTTCTAGTATTCCTTTTCCAGAAGTCTCTTGAAGGAGAGGCAGTTCAATGGTATGCGACCCTCCCGGTCGAATGCCTCCATGATTTTTCTGCTGTGAGCGAGAGGTTTCTCCGGCGTTATGGGTATCAGAGAATGCGCATTCCATCCCTGTCAGACCTTACAGCAGAGAAGATGAGGCCGCGTGAAGAGTTTGAATCTTTTGTGGCACGTTGGCGCATGTTGGTGCACAGGACGGGATTGCAATTGACAGAAAGCCAGGAAATAGACATGATGCTGCAAAATCTCACTCCAGAGTTGCGAATGAATCTCGCCTATGGTGATTGCTCTACTTATGAAATGCTGATTGATCGCCACAACCGCATTCAGCGTTGTGCCAACACTACCATTGCTTCACCAGCTGGCAACCAGCGTCCTCCCTTCAAGAAAAACCATGTTCCATCCTCCACGGTAGAAGGGGTCACCCCACAAATCTCAGCGTTCTACCCAAATGGATCACCAGCTTCTGGTCGAGGACCGGTAACACGGCCGTATGCACCTGGACCATCTAGGTATACTCCGCCTCGACCAGTAACCCGTTATCAAGGGATTGCTCCACAGACGCCGGTGCACCATCCGACACGCCCCACACCAATTTCCTCATTCCCAACCCACCACCCACCTCTCCGCCAACCATTCCAGTATCACCACTCAGCTCCCCAAGCCCAACCCATTCGAGCCTTGCAACCCAATCAAATAACTCCCCGACCAATCCCCGAAAGACAATACACAGCTGTTCCTCCACCCACATCTTACCAGGCTCGAAGGATGGGCAAACGTGATACTTACCCACCACTGCCAGAGTCCTTGCCCGACATTTTTATGGCACTGATGGAATCCAATAGCATCACCTTGCCACCCGAGAGACCCTCGCCCCCTGGTGTCGATAGTTCACGCTACTGCCCATACCACCGAATGCATGGTCATGACATCTGTGGTTGCTACACATTTCGAGATTTTGTTTATGATCTTCATGAACAAGATCGCATTGATTGGGCACTATTGCGAAATATCATCACTAGGTCCCGCTCGGCCCACCCTGTTCAATCCTCCACTTCATCTGCACCTCTTGGCATTCATATTGACCCACTTCCTTCCCATACTCAACCGTCTACTTCATCTGGTCCAGTTGTCAACTTCATTGGGACCGACCCTCCATCCCCCAACCAGTCCAACTCCTCCTCACACCTTTGGGCCAACCTTGTCACCCCACCAGCAACACCTGGTAGTGGTAAATCTGAATCTGAAGAGGAACCCATGGAAGAAGACGAGCCAGAAGAGGACCCGGAGGAAGAACCAGAAGAGGAGCCAGAAGAGGACCCGGAGGAGGAACCAGAAGAGACCAGAAGAGGAACCAGAAGAGGACCCGGAGGAGGAACCAGAAGAGGACCCGGAGGAGGAACCAGAAGAGGAGCCAGAAGAGGACCCGAAGGAGGAAGAACCAGAAGAGGACCCTGAGGAGGAAGAACCAGAAGAGGACCCAGAAGAGGAGCCAGAAGAGGACCCGGAGGAGGAAACCAGAAGAAGACCCCGAAGAGGAGGAGCCAGAAGAAGACCCTGAGGGGGAAGTATCTGAAGACGAGCTCATGGAAGAGCCGGAAGAACTGGCATTTGGTGAAGATGCCCTTGAGCAAGAACCATCTGAGCAGTCCACATTGGCAAGCACAATTCAAGAACTAGAAGCATCAACCGGAACTGTTGATGGCCTGGTGGGGCCGCCACCTATTGTGTTCCTCAAGAGTGAGCTCGCCCCACCAGCAATGCGTAATCGCCCTCTTCGTATCATGGTGGAGATAGCAGGGATCCCCTTCAGATATACATATATTGACACTGGGGCAGGAGGAAACATCATGGCATATGGAGTTTATTGCTCATTTGAAGATGTGGAGGACCGTCCTGAACTTGAGCCCTCTAATGAGTTCATAGAAGCATATGACGGCACCAGACGACCGGTGGTCGGAACAGTTACGATTCCTTTGATGGTAGGCCTGTTGCACATTGAGGTATGTTTTCATGTCGTAAAGCTCGAGGGGGGTGTCCACAACATAATTCTTGGGAGGGCGTGGCTCAATAATGCCAGAGCAGTTCCATCCACTCGTCATCAATGCCTTCGGTTTCCACTATGGGGAAAGATTGTCTCCGTATGGGGGGAAAACATCCTTTGGGGGGGACCAAATGAACCAAATTGGACTGTTAATGCATTAACCGTTGGCTCAGAAGGAGGGATAGAAAGGAGGATAAAGAAGAGTCAAAAGAAGAAATACGAGAGGAGGAGCTTGAAGAAGACTCCTTGGACTTTGAGCCATCTGGCTCCCCAACATCAACAGAAGACTCATCAGAGGAGCATGACACGATCACTTGCTTGACATGTTCCCCTTCCATCACATTCACTACCCCTCATGAGCTTGCCGAGCCTAGCATACGCACATGCCCCCTTGTGATCAAAGTAGCCATTGCCGGTAAAATTCTCCGAAATGTCCTCGTGGACACAGGCGCTGGAGTAGACATCATGACCCATTCCACCTACTGCAAGCTTCGGCGTGGGCTCCCCAAGCTCCAACCATCAGAAACCCTTCTCCACGCATATGACAGCTCAAGCCAATCTTCATGCGGGAGGATCTCTTGTGTTCTAAAGGTGGGGCCAGTATGTACCTCTGTAGACTGTGAGGTCATGAAGATCGAGTCGCCTCATTCCATGATCCTTGGGAGGCCCTGGCTTGACAATGTCGAAGGTGTCTCTTCTACGCGTCATCAATGCTTGCGTTTTCCAAGCAATGGGGACATCATCTCGGTATGGGGGGAGGCACGCCGCCATGACTGGTCAAGGTTCTTCAACTGTCAAATGTGCGAGCTAAATACTGGGCCAAAGAACTGTGCATATCAGCCTCAGGACGATCCTCCACCCCAGATCATACCAGGTGGCATCATCCGTTCAGCTCCTAGAAGTCCGGTTCCCTCCACGAACCCGCCACCAATCCGGAGTCCCATCCGAGCCAGCAGCCTCAGCCCCATCCGGCCACTTTTGTCCTCCTGGCATCATTGTCCCAATACTGCAGTTCTCCACACCACCAGGACAGGACGCATCTTCAACAATATGCCCTCTCAAGTTCTTCGACAGACCAATCCAGAAGCAGAAGTGGAAGAAGGGAGAGCTGGTGATAAGGTGGACTTGCTTGAACAATTGCGCAAAATCCCAGCCAAGATCTCGATATTGGAGCTAATCGAAACTTCAGAACACCATCAGGAGGCGATAAGGGCTTTCCTGGAAAAGGTCAAGGTGGATCGCCACATTTCTGCCTTTAATGTGCCAGCTGCGCTAGTTTCTGAAGGATTGGGCCCTGTGATCTCATTCTGGCCCAAGGAAGTCATCGATGATCCCCTCACCAACATTTCGGCACTTTGCGTCACCGCCTTGGTGGAGAAAACGTTGGTTAGTCGAATCCTTGTTGATACTGGTGCGGGGGTCAACCTCATGTCCCTCCAGACGTTCCAGCACGTCAATGGTGATATCACTTCACTGGCGGAGTCCGATACGCGAATTTTTGCCTATGACAGGAGTGCTCGACAAGTGGTGGGCTTCCGTTCATTTAGCTTGGAGATCGGTCTCCTCAAGACCACGTTTGAAGCCTATGTTCTGGAGATGGACTCTGATTACAACATGATCTTGGGAAGAAAATGGTTGGCGACAATCCGAGGTGTTTCCTCCCCGCTCCACCAATGCCTCAAATTTCCTGTCGGAGAACAGATCATCACAATAGGTGGGGACGCTGTCAGAGGCATCCGGTATGAAGCCGAAGAAGCGGAGGCTATCACAAGAGTGAAAAGCCCTTCCAGGAGAGAAGGCAAGCAGCCAGTCGTGCACATATCAGAGTTTCCACCCGATTGGGCGCGTGATGGGGCACTACAGGTAAGCACTTTGGGCAAAGGTAAAGCACGCGCATCAACTGACAGCAATCCAGGATGGCGGCTCATGGAACAAATGGGTTATCATCGAGGCCAAGGTCTGGGACGGTACAATCAAGGCACCACAGACATCATCCACAACTTCATATGGCCGGACCACATGGGCATCGGATCACTCACAGTTTATGATGTCTATGATTGGGGACCATTCTATGGCATTGCGGATTGGAGCTTGGAAGAACATTTTATCCGTAGCACTGGATCAGAACAGCCCGCATCCAGTCAACTGACTCCCATTGAGAGCCAATCAGGATCCCCCTCTTCAGTTCCACCAGAGGAAGACATTGATTCTCTGATTGAGACTCTTGACCAGTTATTTTCTGAATCACATGAACAATTGCCAGAATACTATGTTGAAGACCCGGATTCTGCTGATGAGATGCCCGATTCATGCAGTTCGGGAGCATTGGGGAGCAAAACTCTCTAGGGTGATTGGACTGAACTCAGCCCTCAACCTTGCGAAAGGATGATCCTATTTTCTCCATTCTTGAGGGCGCCATTCAGGTAAGTACTCTCTTCCCATATCTAAGGTTCATTTCTCTCCTGTCTTTCGTTATATAGATCCTGCGCACTCTAATCTTGCATAAAAAAAAAAAAAAATTAATTTCTGCTTGTACATGAAATTTCCTTGAATTATTTCTTGCTTGCTTGATAACAAAAAAAAAAAAGGAAATCAATTTCTGCTTGTACATAAAATTTCTTTGCTTTACTTCTTACTTTGCTTGCTAGATAACAAAAAAAAAAAAAAAAAAAGAGGGAAATCAATTTTGCCTGTACATAAAGTTTCTTTGCTTTACTCCTTGCTTTGCTTGCTAAAAAAAAAAAAAAAAAAAAATCAATTTTGCTGTACATAAATTTCTTTGCTTTACTTCTTGCTTTGCTTGCTAAAAAAAAAAAAAAATTAATTTCTGCTTGTACATGAAATTCCTTGCTTATTTCTTGCTTGCTAAAAAAAAAAAAAAAAAAAAAAAAAAAAAACTCAATTTTAAAGGAGGGTGGGATCTAAAAATGGACAATGTAGAACAACCTAAGACATTAGGTTCCCTGTTTGAGATAAAGGATGACGCTTTGGTGGTTTGGCACCCCTCGCTTTTTAATTCTGATCTTCTGGACAAACTGCGGAGTTTGGTCGACCCTCCTAAGGCGTCAATGCCCCATGTGTCTCAAGGACCTGGCAAGGCTTCACGATTTCAAATCCCTACTCGGATTATCGATGACATCGGGGAACGTATTCACGTAATCCATGGAATAGAACGATCCGAGTCAATAGCTGTCATCGAAGAACCTGATTTGGAGGACCTTGGAGATTTCGATGACGGCTTGGGGGTGTTTGAGATTTGTGACGATGATGAAGAAGCAGAGCAAGAAGAGGAGATGTCAAAGGGGTTCGCAGAAAGCCTTCAACACTTTGATGAGCAGACGGCAAGTGAGGAGGAAAGGATGGAGGAGCTGAATCTCGGGACCGCCACTGATCCTAAGATCATCTTGATCAGTGCGGAACTAAATCCGAGCGAGCGAGAAAGTTTGGAGAAGGTGTTGAGGAGCTATTCGGATGTGTTCGCCTGGTCTTACGAAGACATGCCTGGTCTTGACCCTTCATTGGTTGAGCATAGGCTAGTTCTGGAACCAGACGCCAAACCAATAAAGCAGAAGCTAAGGCGGCTCCATCCAAAGTTGGCCATGAAGGTGAAGGAGGAAGTAGATAAGCTACACCAAGCAAAGTTTATCAGGGTGGTGCTGTACCCAAAGTGGATAGCCAACATTGTCCCGGTAAGCAAGAAAGATGGCAAAGTCCGTGTGTGTGTAGACTTCCGAGATCTCAATCGGGTTTGCCCGAAAGACGATTTCCCTCTTCCACACATTGACATTCTTGTTGACAATACTGCGGGACACGAGATGCTGTCCTTTATGGATGGTTTCTCGGGTTATAATCAGATCCGTCTAGCAGAAGAAGATCAGGAGAAGACATCATTCATCACTCCTTGGGGGACCTACTGCTACGTTGTAATGCCCTTCGGCCTTAAAAATGCCGGGGCAACGTACCAGCGCGCCATGACCTCGATTTTCCACGACATGATGCACAAATTAATGGAAGTTTACGTGGATGACATCTTGGTCAAATCTAAGACGCGGGAAGGTCATGCAGAGACACTTGAAAGGGTTCTACAGAGGTGTAAAAAATTCAGTTTGAAAATGAACCCTAAGAAGTGTAGGTTTGGAGTGTCATCTGGAAAGCTATTGGGATTCATGATAAGTAAGAGGGGAATTGAAGTCGATCCATCTAAAGCAAGAGCGATCGCTCAAATGCCCCCTCCAAAAAATTTGAAGGAGCTTAGGGGACTCATCGGTCGGCTGCAGTTTATTCGTCGATTCATTTCACAGCATGCCGAACGGTGTAAACCCTTCTACAAGCTGTTAAAAGGAGGGACTGAATTCATTTGGGATGACAAGTGTCAACAAGCATTTGATGAACTTAAGAAATACTTACTCAGCCCCCCTGTTCTCTCAGCCCCTGTCCCTGGGCGTCCGCTACTTCTCTACCTGGCGGCCACTGAAGAAGCTGTTGGCGCGGTGCTCGCACAACACGATGAAGAAGGAAGGAAGGAAAAGGCTATCTATTATTTGAGCAAAACTCTGATTGAATATGAGCAGGCCTACCCACTCATGGAAAGGACATGTTTAGCGCTGGTATGGGCCTCTCAGAAATTACGCCACTATTTCCTTGCGCACCAAGTAAAGTATCTGGCAAAGATGGATCCGGTAAGGTATCTGTTTGAGAAAGCATCAGTGACTGGTCGGCTAGCTCGATGGCAGGTCCAACTAAATGAGTTTGACATCACGTATGTCACTCAAAAATCCATCAAGGGACAAGCCATCGCCGACCACCTTGCTCACCTCCCACTGCCGGATTATGAGCCTGTCAGGACGGATTTCCCTGACGAAGAGTTGTTTGCATTAGTTGAGGAAGATGACCGCAAGACATGGACATTGTATTTTGATGGAGCGGTCAATCAGAAAGGAAGAGGAATTGGAATTGCCTTGCTCTCCCCTGAAGGTGTCATCATCCCGCGCGCTTTTCAACTTACTTTTAATGCTACTAACAATATTGCGGAGTATGAAGCATTGATTGCAGGTTTAAAGTCAGCCCTAGCTCTTGGAGTTCGTCATCTAAAGATTGTTGGAGATTCACTCTTAGTGATTCGCCAAACTTTGAAGAAGTGCCAGACGAGGGACCCGAAACTCAAGCCCTACAGAGAACTGACTATTATCCTGTTGCGCCAGTTTCAAGAAGTGATCCACATTTTCACACCTCGAGCCGGCAACATCCTCGCCGATGCCTTGGCCTCGTTGGCCTCCTCACTCACCCTCCCGATATCCAAAAAGGCGGAGACTGTCATCATCCAAAGACTAGAAACTCCGGCCACTGACCTTCGAGACTGCAAGATTCAAGACCTAATGGAGCAGCAAGAGAAGAAAGATGAGATTCTTAAGTCTGTTGGGATTTCCGCAATAGATTTGGAGGAACCTGATGATGGAAATCCTTGGTTCTTCGACATCAAGAACTACCTTGAAGATGGCTCCTTTCCGGAGTACGCCACCAGTGATGATCGAAAAGCTGTTAAAAGAATGGCGACCAAATATTGTCTTCGAGGAGGCATTCTCTTTCGCATGTCCTTCAATGGAGAGTTGTTGAGATGCTTGGAAGATGAAGAGGCATTCACTATTGTGAAAGAGGCACATTCCGGAGTTTGTGGAGGCCATGTGAATTCACAGATGCTCGCAAAGAAAGTTCTAAGGATGGGTTACTATTGGCCCACAATGGAGGGGGATTGCCACAAATTCGTCAAACGGTGCGTTCAGTGCCAGACCCATGCCAATAAGATCCATGCACCTGCCTCCGCATTGCATTCCATGACCTCTCCTTGGCCTTTCTCCATGTGGGCTCTTGACATCATCGGCCCCTTTAGGGATACAGTTGAAAACACCAGTCAGAAAGCCTTCATCCTCACTGCCACAGAATACTTCACCAAATGGGCCGAGCTGAGTCGTACATAGTGATCAAGAGTTCTACTCTTGTTCGCTTCGTTCGTACTCATATCCTCGCACGATTTGGCGCTCCGAAGGTAATCATTACTGACAATGGTCCTCAGTTCATTTCTCAGGAATTTCAAGACCTCTGCAACAAGCACCACATTGAGCTGCATCACTCCACCCCATATTATCCCCAAGGGAATGGACAAGCGGAGGCTACAAACAAGACTCTCCTGAAGATCATCAAAAAGACCGTGGAGACGCATAAGGCTACCGATTGGCCGGACAAGCTAGTTGATGCACTTTGGGCTTATCGCACCTCCATCAGGACCCCCACAGGTCAGACTCCTTACTCCCTTACTTTTGGGATGGAGGCGGTGGTTCCCTATGAAGTGCTTATCCCGTCTTTGAGAGTGGAGTTGGACAAGGATTTACAACCAGAGGATAGGAGGGAAGCACTCCTTCTACAACTTGAACTATTAGATGAGAAAAGGTTGCGAGCAGCCGAACACGCCCAAATTTACCAAAGGAGAATGTCCAGAGCCTTCCAGAAAAAGGTAATTGAAAGAAAGTTCCAAGTTGGGGAAATGGTGCTCAAGCAGCTCATGCCTTCTCGACAACCACACCGAGAGGAAAACTGCAACCAATTTGGGAAGGACCTTATGTAATCACCCATGCCTATTCCGGGAATGCTTATCGCTTGGTGAACGCCGAAGGGGACGAGGTCTCAGGTACATGGAATGCACTGTATTTGAAAAAATTCTATGCTTAATACTTGATGTTTGAGAAATTTTACCATTACTTACTGTGAATCCTAGTATCTATGCCTGATGATATGATTTGATAGCCTTAAGGATAGCATGTGTTTTATATAGACTCATACTCACCGCTCTTACCACTGTCATCACACTTATCCAGTTTAAGACCTGGTTCACTGATGGATAAAAAGATCGCCCACAACATTAGACTGGGGCAATTTGTAATTGTCATTCTTTTGTTTGTATTTTAACTCGTGTTGCCTATGATCCATGAAAATACCTTAGTCTTGGCGCATGTCCCAAAAGAGCTGGCTCTGGCACTGTCGATGCTTCCAAGGAGAAGGTAAAAACAGAAATACCCTCCAAAATAAGGCAAGTTGGCCATTATAAAAAAAAAAAAAAAAAAAAAAGAGGATAAAGTGGGTATCCAATGCGGGCCTGCGTCCTCCACCCTTTAATATAAAAAAAAAAAAAAAAAAAAAAAAAAAGAAAGCTGGGGGGACCGAGTGACTTAGGACATGTGCTAGGACTGGGGCAATTTTTTAGTTGGTTCAAGGAGGACACTATTCTCACCCCCATTCATTCACTTCCCCCCTTTTTGTGACAAGGTATGAATTAAACCAGTTCTTTTGGGTCAAGTGAAATTTTCAGTCTAGAGGTGAGCCACTTCTTAAACTGCTACCACACACTGCACATGAGTCTACTTAAAACCTTGTTCATCTAAAAGTCGGTCTTTGAATGTTATCCTAGCACATTTATGGAGTTCTCAGTACATTTTGGTAACATGATCAAGCATACAAGAACTTCCAGACTTGGGAACTATCCCCATCGACAAAACCACGCAAGGTATCCTTGATATGGCAAACAGTTGATCACCATAAGTCCTTTTAATAACTGGTAAGCATGTGAATAATCTCTCATTGCTGGCATCAAGGTCAAGATAGCACCATGCATCATCAGGTTTGTTTCTCCATAACCCATTACCCCCAATTATATCATTATTTGGGCCCTTGACAAATTAACAAGGAGAAATAAAATAAAAAATGAGCAGGGGCCCAAACGGAACAGATATGATCATTTGGCCTAGTCTCTTAAGTTGTTTTGTAGGGTGTAGGAGAAGCAAGAAGGGAACGGACGAGTGAATGATCATTAAACAAGCAGACAGAACTTGCGTGGTCCCCCTAGATGGATATCAATTCAAACGGTTTTCGTATGGATTGTCGATAATCTAAACAAAGGCCATCTTGTAATTTTAAAAGGGGAGTATTGAAGTGTGAACATATGCTTAATTGAGTGGGTATAATTACTTAGCTCTGTGTTTAATGTTGTTGCACAGGGTCCAGAGGAAAGGAGAACGGAGCAAAAAAAAAAAAAAAAGACTGGACACATACTTCTGGACGAACCTGGCGGTGAACGTCGACTAAGACAATTCCCCCCATGGAACGTCGACAGGGACGAGCCTGGCGGTGAACGTCGACCAAGACAATTCCCCATGGAACGTCGACAGGGACGATCCTGGTGGTGAACGTCGACAGGGACGATCCTAATGGTGAACGTCGACAGGGACGATCCTGGTGGTGAACGTCGACTGAGACAATTCTGTATGGAACGTCGACAAAGACAACCCCATTGGAGGATCGTCGAGCCATTTTTCAGCAATAACTTTACCTATCAAAAATGTTCCCTGATCACCCTGCAAATTCAACCCACCTGTCTATCCACATTCCATACACACATTCACAAAGCCAAAAAAAAAAGGAGAGAAAAGAGAGAGAGCATATGGCCCCTGCTATTCATCATTTCAAACACTTGGACCAGTCCATTCTATGTCTATAAACTATCAGTCAAAATCACCTGTCTATCCACATTCCATACACACATTCACAAAGCCAAAAAAAAAAGGAGAGAAAAGAGAGAGAGCATATGGCCCCTGCTATTCACCATTTCAAACACATGGACCAGTCCATTCTATGTCTCTAAACTATCAGTTAAAATCACCTGTCTATCCACATTCCATACACACATTCACAAAGCCAAAAAAAGAGAAAAGAGAGAGAGCATATGGCCCCTGCTATTCACCATTTCAAACACATGGACCAGTCCATTCTATATCTCTAGACTATAAGCCAAAATCATTCACCCACTAGGAGGAGTAAATCTGGGATGAGGTACGAGTTATAGCCCAAAGGAATCCAAAGAAGGAAGGAGAATCAAACCTGTTGTTGGAAGTCACCACCCTAAACCGAAGGGGGATGAGGAGGTTGTCCTGGGGCGGTCTCACCCCCTTGAAAATCCTGTCTCGCTGGAGAAGGTCTCGAAGTGGCGGATCCTTCAACCATCGAGGGAAGACGAGGGGGGGCCATTGAGTAGGAACGTGATGCACCGCTTCGAAAGGACACCGAGCCTGACAGCCCCGACATCTCGAGAAATTTAAGATCATCCTCTGTAAATACCCCTGCGGAGTTTATCTTCATCCTCACAGTAGCCACAATAGACCGATACAAGCTCAACTCTTTGTTCCTCCTCTCGACCCGCTGCTGGGAAAGCCGGAGATCATCTTCCATCTTGTGCTTATTTTCTTCTGCTCTCTGCCTATCCTCCTCCGTCCTCTGTTGGAAGCGTCTGAAATCCTCCTCCGACCTCCGCCGGTCCTCCTCCGCTCTCTGTCTACCATTTCTCTCACTCTCCAAAGAAGACTGAAGGGTATGGATGAAGTCTCGCTGCAAACCTGGGTCGGATGCACCTGAGGATGCCTCGAAGTCTGATACTCTGGATTGCAAGTCGTCCCTCTCACGGGTCAAAGCAAGGACGTCATTTCTTGTCCTAAGAATCTCCCTCTGAAACTGCGCTGTCTCATTCTCTTGACGGTCCCTAGCCTCTACAAGCTGCATCCTAACATCCACCAACTCGTTTTGAGCCTCTTGCAGTTGACCCAACAGTACAAGTTCCTGACCCGAAGATGATGGTAACAATCCGGCAACTCGAGCTTGATCTACTCCCTCAAGATGTGCCTCAAGCTCTCCTATTCTCTGCAAGAGTCGCTGCTTCTCCACCTGAGTTCACTCACCAATAAAGTTTGAACTGCAAGCTCCTCGCTCACAGTCTTAAGTCTCCGAGCAACGGTAGATCGCCCGCCCTGATTAAAGAGGATTTGAATAATCATTTTTATGAGAAGCATTATGAAAAGAGCAAGTTTTGAAGGAAACAACATGCCTACCTCTATGTCAGGCACCAGTTCTTCGAATATCCCAAGATCCTTCGCATACTCCTTGCGATACCATTCCATGTAGTCATCACTACTGTCAAGATCCGCCGGTGGTCTAACTGGGTGGCCTTTCTCTTCCCATAACTTCAAGTGTTCAGAAAAGTCATCCTCTGGAAAAAAGGCTCTTGGAATCCCTCGAAGAGTCAGACGAGGAGAAGTCGGAAGAGGACCAGGGATCCATTGGTGAAGGCCTAGCTGGCGTGCTACGCGACTAGCGCAGTGGTAGAGAACCTCATTAAAGAAAACAAGCCATGTATCGCAGACTAGTTCATCAGGAATCTCCTCCACGTATGGCCTCCATGTCATCTGAAATAGTAACAAGCGCATGGGACACTAAGATGAAAGAATACACCTCTCAAGGAAAGTTTGATGAAGCAAGAGAATGTACCTTCTCCTCAGTCAGCAAGAGAAAATCCTCGCGGAGAAGAGCTAGAGTCCTACCATAGTTTGCTTCTGGCGCAACCCACCGCATGGCACGAGGGAAAGATGGGTCACAAAGATCCATTGATTGTGGACGAGCAATAGCAATATGCTCGTACCCAAAGAGCTGTTCACCAAAAGAGGACGATGAGAAAAAAAAATCAATTACAAGTCCAAAGGTAAGCAAATGCAAGCATCAAGCACGTTATACCTGAAGAAATGCAATGAACCCGCCAAGACTCTTGTCCTTTGCCCGTTGCTTCTTTCTTGATAACTCAGCAAATAGATGAGCCAACATCGCTGCTCCCCAAGCATAGTCTCCCATTTGCACCAGATCCTCCATAAGGGTCAAAAAGTGTAAAGAAACTCGGTCCGAGGAATTACAGAAGAGCACGCGCCCAAAGAAAAATAAATAAAAGGCCCTCAGTTCTCTTTGGGCTCGCACAGGATCGGCTACTGTCTTTCTTTGTTTCATCATGAGGTCTCGGGCCACAAATTGCGCCTCCGTCTCTTTTGGCCGACGCAAGAGGAACCTCCCCAAGCCATATTGAGCAGCAAGACGCCCTAAAGGAATGCGGGTGAGAGTTTTCCCTCCATCAATGAGATCCCAAGCGCCGATTAACTCCCGAAATTTTCGACGGTAATTTCCAAGCGTCTTCCCTGTCACCCGGCGACCCGTGACTGGAAGACCAGTGATCCGGAGGACATCTTCTAAAGTAGGCATCACTGCGCCAGTCGGAAGGATGAAGGTGCAGCTCCTTGGATCCCACCTCTCGCCTAAAGCCTCTATATATCCTCGGTCCACACTAAAAGGCTCAATCTGGAAGAAGGCCCGAAACCTGGCCCCGTCTACAAGCCCTTGCTCAACAGGTGCTAGGTCCTTATACCAGTTTCGCACGCCATGCCAAAAAGAACATGATCTCAGCGGCCGCTACAAGACAAAGGTAAGTAAAAAAAATTAAAAATGATAATTCCCTACTAATATTTAATTTCTCCTTTCAGGAGTAATAAAAAATGGGGAGGGAGAATCATGTTTACCAAGGCACGACGATAGGCACCCGCCACTTCCTCCTCGTCGTCGCCCTCGCCGTCACCCCCCCCCCGCCTCCAAATCAAGCATGGCAACCCGTTCATCAGCCCCTCCAGCTTCATTAGGCTCATCAACCCCTGTGTTCGCACCCTCAGACTCGTCCGAGTCCGAACCACCCTCTGCAGCGTCTTGCCCAAAGCCACCCGCACCCGCGACAACGCCCGCAAACACATCAATGCTTACGTTGCCCCCCTCGACCTCATCTACCTTTGTGCTTCCGTCTGTGGATCTGTTAGATTCTGCTGCAGTCGACTCATCCCATGATATCTCCTCCGACCCATTAGTCTCCATATTCACCCTCGCCGCGACAATCCCCGCACTCGCCGCTCCCGCCTCCACCCCTGACACTCCTCTCGTCGCCACATCATTGACAACCCCCAAGACTCCCACTAGGCACACGCCCGCAGCCTCCACGCCCGCCCCCGCTTCGGGTATAACCGCTGCCCTCATCTCCCTTTTTCCCGCGTCCGCACCCGTCACCCCCATGCGGGCGCCGGCTGCCCCCGACGTTTCGCCGCCCTCCGCAACCGCTGTGTCACCTCCTACTGCCTCCCCCATCACCGTCATCAGCCTTGTTTCTACCATCGCCGTCATAATGGTCTCACGGTCCCTCTCGGGCATTTCACCAAACACCTCTCGCGCACCCTCCGTTCCTTCTTCTCCAACACCACCTCGGCCCCCACCGCTGCTGCCCATGGCCTCCGGCGTGGCTGAGCTTGCTTCCATGATCCCTGCCACCACACCCCTCACCTTCGGAACATCAAGGCCCGCCTTCGGATCATTATTGCTTTTCCCGTGTTGCCCCACCGAACCACCCGCGGAAGTCTTCCGCCGCTTTCGCTCCAAGCGCTCGGTCCTCGGCGGCATCTCAATTGCGTTTCGTATAAGTGAGAAAGATGAAGGGAGGTCTGTCCAAAAAAAAAAGAGAAGAAGGATTCGGGAAGGATTCGGGGAGGACACCCCGACGACGGGTTGGATGAGCGGGTAAGTATTCTTTCACATTTTTTATGTAAGCCAAAACTATCACAGGCATGTCTAAGTCACCCTTATATATATATGTGCACCTATATCTATCTAAATAACCATGTATTTAACTTTGGTTGAGTCAAAACCCACCACAGGTATATCTAAAACACCCCTATATATATGCACATGTATCTATCTAAATAAACATGTACTTAATTTGAGTTTATATAGTTGTGCCTTGGAAACATCTTTGAACACTTTATCTCACGTATCTCCAATGGATTTCGGACGTATTTTTCAGATTTTTTGGACATTTATTTTCAAATTTTTAGACATTTATTTTGTTTCAGATTTCGGATATTGTCAAGTGTTATATGGCCTATTTCAATGAGTATTCTGATTTTCTGCACTATGATTTGAGCACCATTTTGGCATTCTATTTTCAAAGCAAATTTTTGGCCCATCTTTTGAGCATCTATAAGCATTTTTATTGTATATGTCAGTTGCATTTCGGTACATTTTCAGGCTTTTCATTAGGGCTACGGCATTTAAACCCGGGCATTTTGTCTCTCAGTACATGCAAGTCAGGATTGATTTCCCCATAGTCCAATTTTCTTTGAGTTATTAATAAAATGATCCTTCTCCAATTATTCAAAAGTGTCCCCTTTTTTTTTTTATTTTCTGTCATGATATCCCCCTGTTTGCTGAGTTGCAACGCACGGTAGGCACAGGGAATCCAACGCCGGGCTGCAGTACACGAAGGCTAGGAACCCCAACCAAGGGTTGGATCACTCATTGACATTTAGATCAAATATTTCCTTCTCCCTTCAATGATCATTTCATTAATGGATCATAAGAAAATTGCTTCCATGTTTATCTCCTGACTTGTATTTACCAGAAAACAATGCCTGATGGTTAAACCGATCAAAATGAGGTCTCTCTTCTTATCCTCGAATGGTGCTTCAAGCTTCACTTAAAACACCATCCGAGGAGGGGCAATTGTAGATACCCCATTTTGATCGGTCAGAACTGTGAAACACTTATTATTTGTGATATCTTAGTTTGCAGGTCTAAGCCCGGATGATCTTCCCGAAGCCAGAATAATCACTTGAGTAGGGAAAGGGAAGAAAAGAAAGCATGAGCGCAACAAGTTCTTAAAAGAAAGCTCAAGAAAAGCAGTACCATCGCCCAGAACGGTTAAGCCTCGGGTTGTTGTACAAGACATGAAAATCTCTCTGGTGACTAAGACAAGCGACCACCCACTCGTCGTACTGGACGACCCTTTTGAGGACTGTCAACTTCGACGATCTCTGAAAGGATTGTCGAACTGGACGATCTTTCTGAGGATCGTCGACTTCGACGATCTCTGAAAGGATTGTCGAACTGGACGATCTTTCTGAGGATCGTCGACTTCGACGATCTTTGAAAGGATTGTCGAACTGGACGATCTTTCGGAGGATCGTCGACTTCGACGATCTTTGGTGGGATTGTCGAACTGGACGATCCTTCTGAGGATCGTCGACTTCGACGATCTTTGGTGGGATTGTCGAACTGGACGATCTTTCGGAGGATCGTCGACTTCGACGATCTTTGGTGGGATTGTCGACCTCGACAATGGGATGACGGATCGTCAAAAATACTGGGATAAGTTCAGCTCGGAAAGGACGGCATGGCTCGATTTTTTCCGCCTCTCCACCGACGTCAGCCACTTCGGGTGAACGTGGGAGCGTCGTGGGGCACTCATGACTTCCCCAAACAGGTGTCAAGAAGGTGGTGGTCGTTTGGGGCTATAAAAGGGAGGCGTTTGGAGGGGGAGAGCAATCTTAAGCACTCATCTTTACCCACTTTTTTACTCTCCAAAGCCATTCCAACCTCTCCTAACCACCTCCCACACCAGCAGCAGCACCTCACCACCCTCCACCCTCCATTTTCGAGCACCACCACCTCCTACACCAGCAGCCACACCAACACTCACCCACCTCCCTCATTCACCACTCAAAACCTACATCTTCTCTCCCAACACCACCCATCCGAACCCATCCATCCTTCTTCATCACCAACAGCCCCTCACTACCCTCCACCCTCCATTTCCAAGCACCACCACTCCCTACACCAGCAGCCCCTCCAAACAACCACCCACCACCCTCATCTCCCTTCCCTTTCCTTTCTTTTTTTTCCTTTCTTTTTTTTACTTAAAAAGAACTTGTATAACATATCATTTCCTCATAAAACTCTTAAACAAGTTGTAATAAGCTTACTAAATTAAATAATATAAGTTTAATCAAAGTTGAGAGTGTTGGAGTACATCATTGGACTATTATCAGTTCTTTTGGAAACTATACGCAGCTGGCGGACGACCCTAGCTTGGATCGTTGGTCAGTTGGTCTAGGGACCATTTGAACACTCCCCTTTGCAAGTTTGGGTACCTCCCAAGGACTACTAACCCCTTTTGTTTTACTCTGTTTACTTTATTTGTCATTTACTGCTTTATATGTTTGTTATTACCCTTTTATATACTGTTTATATGCTGTTTTTTTTTGTTTTTCTCAGTTTCTTGTTAACATAAAGCCTCTCACCAATTTTGTTAAATTTTCCTTGGAGTTTACCCTCGACAATCCCCCCTGGCTCGTCGAACCCGACAATCCCCCTTTAACTCGTCGAACTCGACAATCCACCCACAGATCGTCAAACCCGACAACCCCCTGTTAACTCGTCAAACCCGACAATCACCCATAGATCGTCAAACCCGACAACCCCCTGTTAACTCGTCGAACTCGACAATCCACCCATAGATCGTCAAACCCGACAGCCCCCCTTTTAACTCGTCGAACTCGACAATCCACCCATAGATCGTCAAACCCGACAACCCCCCTTTAACTCGTCGAACTCGACAATCCACCCATAGATCGTCAAACCTGACAACCCCCCTTTAACTCGTCAAACCCGACAACCCCCCTTTAACTCGTCGAACCCGACAATCCACCCATAGTTTGTCAATCTCGACAACTCCCCTGTGGCTCGTCGAGACCAACAATCCCTTCTGGTTCATCAAGCCCTATAGTTCACCTCCAGTCTATTGACCAGAAAGAACACCTTTTTTATCCCATTTACCGACCTTGCACAAAAAACAAAAAAGAGTATCTTTCTCTCTCTTTGGGTTTGCAGGACCAATCTGAGCTTAAACACCTCAAGGCACGGCCGGCCGTGATCCTTGAGAGGAGAACCCGCATCCCTCGTTGAAGGCGAGTAATAACAGAAGAGATATTCTTTTCTTGCTTTTAAGGAAAAGCAAGTGGCGATCACACCAACGTCCCTGGAAGCAGTCGGGCAACCTTGGACGATCCATCAAGTGGCGATTCGGAGCGCCGTGCGCGTGACGGAACCAAGCTTGAAGGAACCCGGATTCACGACCAACGCCGCGTCAAAATCCAACACCGACAGGAGTTACTCCGATATAAAATATATATATATATAACTCGATAAACATATTGAAGTGGAACGATTAAGAGAAGATTGGCATGACACACCCAGAGAAATGATTTAAAAAAGAAATTTCTAAAAAAAAATTTCAGTATATTTGTATTGTTAGAATAAAGAAAAAGAAATTGTTGTTGTATTAGAGGAGTCAAAGGTTCTATTTATAAATACATAGAGGAAAACCTAAAATACTCGAAAAGGAAACTAGAAAAATTAGGAAACTAATAATATCACAATAATGACAATAAAGATATAATATTCTCCTAATAATGACTCTTTAACACCTCCTTCCAAACTCTGAATGGTAGAACCCTTAGAGTTTGCAGAAAAATGAGAAGGTGGCGGAGGCTGACGATAGAGAGTTGCACAGAGGTGTGCAAGGGGAGTCGCGAGATTGCATGAGAGCGCGATAGGGCGGTCGATGCCGTAGGGAGATGCGCGAGGGATGTCTGGGCTGGCAGGGCACCACGGCAGGGCGAGCAGGGCACAATGGCAGGGCACGCAGGGCGCGACGGCAGAGCTGGCAGGGCACGTCGGCAGGGCATGGCAGGGCACGACGGCAGGGTTGGCAGGTCCGTCGGCAGGGCACGGCAGGGCACGACGGCAGGGCGAGCAAGGCACATTGGCAGGGCACGTCGGCAGGGCTGGCAGTGTGGAAGCGTAGGACAACGAAAAGAAAAATTATGGGTACCAAAAGTCCTCCCCCGCCCCGATTGAAGACTCTTCAATCGGAGCGGAGAAGAAGAAATAAAACTTTTTTTTTTTATAGATCTAAGGTTTTAGAGGTGGCTCTGATACCATGATAGAATAAAGAAAAAGAAATTGTTGTTGTATTAGAGGAGTCAAAGATTCTATTTATAAATACACAGAGGAAAACCTAAAATACCAGAAAAGGAAACTAGAAAAACTAAGAAACTAATAATATCACAATAATGACAATAAAGATATAATATTCTTTTAATAATGACTCTTTAACATGTATAAATATATATATATAATTCATTAAAAGTTATTTATTATTTTAAAAAATTAAAATAGAAATGTCACTTGAAAGCTGAAGTCACAGGTATCAATTATCATCATCCCGTGAACAAGAAGAATCATTGGATCTTACATGGGAATCATTCCCACTTTGTGTGTGATATTGAGATACGAAAATACAAAGACAGTGAAGGAGAAGAAAACAATTAATATCAGTCACAGAGACTACACCATATCAGAGATCTCTAAACTGAAACAGCTCAAGTTCCTCCCTTGCGCGGCCATGGTTTCACTTAGGATCTTCCAAAACCCAAACCCTGCAAGAATCCTGGACCGTTCGATCTCGATCTTCCTCTTACTCCTCCACCCAGTCTCCCTCCTCTCCACCACTCCTCCCCTGCTCAGCTTCATCTCCAAAGCCTACAACTTGCACACCAAATCCCCCCAGGACCCCAAAAACCTCCTCCAAGAGTTAACCCAACACGTCAACCAATTCATCACGCTCGAATCAGCCTTCGTAGTCACTTCCTATCTCCTATTGTTGTTGATGATGCTCTCCTTGATCCACATGAACCGTTTAACTTCAATAGAATCACTTGCGAGGATGGGTTCGTCGTGGAAGGCCTTGACAGTGCTCGCGCGCCTCTGCGTGACCCTCCTGAGCGCGCACTACCTTCTCATGGCGGCTGCCTCTGTCGCCGCTTTCATAACAATGATTGATGGGGGGCTAGTCGTGTTCGCGATGGGCGTTTCGACTGCAATCATTGGTCTTCTTATCTACCTCTACCTTGGCATGTCGTGGACGATGGGGCTGGTGATTTCGCTGACCGACGATGGGTTTCGCAGTCCGGAGGCAATGGTGGGAGTTGGAGAGCTCATTAGGAGGCGGAAGATGCAGGGGTCTCTGCTTGTGTTTCTTATGGTGTCGGTTCTGAATGCGGTGATTGGTGTGTACTATACGAAGAATGCGAGTGTTCGAATCGAGATTGCGGTGAATTACGCGATTGGGATGGCTTTGATGAACATAAATTGGTTGTTGAATGTGTCGAACTTGGCCGCGTATGCGATCCTCTGTTTTTACTGTGAGAAGAATTATTTGGAGGTTGATGTTTGTGGTGAATGGGTTGCTGAGACTGCAGATTATGTTGATTCTGGGCTTCCATGAATGGATTGGTTGAATTATATTGAAGGATGACTTGGTGTTTCAAATGTAGATAAACAAACAAACATTGATTGAATTCTTATTTATTGTTGATATCCTGTGTTTGGATTTCTCTTCATTTCTGTGTTTGATTTTAGTTGTTCTTCTTTTGGGTGAGCAGGGGAAATGGGATCCTTTGATTCCTATTGAACGGAATATTCCATGATTCAATCATTTCATGTATTTGTTTAGTTTGAACGGATACTATATGCCAAACCATATGCTTTCAGATTGTGGGGTCTACTAAACCAATAATGCATACAAGAAAATGGTGTGTGAGTTTAATTTTTGTGGTCCTTTGGTTGATTTAATGTGTTTCTTGTGTTTGTTATTTCTACACTTGAGGCTTTGTACAGCTACCTCAATTTTATAGTATGGTGTGTATTGGGTTGATGGTCTTCCCATCAATTTTTTTTCATTTTATCAGCCTATCCAACTTTGGAAATTTGACCTGCACCCAATTTTATTTGAGGGTCCTGTACTCTGATCAGTGTTAGAAAAAAGGGATTTCTTTAAAATAAGAGAATTGATTAAAGTTCCTTTGACTTTGACTGAGAGTACTTTCTGAGGGGTTCGGAGTCTCTGTGGAGACTCCACAGACTTTCTCTGTGGAGCTCCCGCGGATGGGCGACGCGTGGAGAGGAGCGCGGATGGGCGACGCGTGGATGGGCGATCACGTGGTCGTCACGTGGACGACTTGTTGACGACTTCCCCGACTTTCTCTGTGTAGTGACGAC
Organism: Acorus gramineus; assembly: GCA_030737835.1. Taxonomy (NCBI): domain Eukaryota; kingdom Viridiplantae; phylum Streptophyta; class Magnoliopsida; order Acorales; family Acoraceae; genus Acorus; species Acorus gramineus. The sequence continues at coordinate 13,560,310 of CM060852.1, read as the reverse complement.
TTCCCCGACTTTCTCTGTGTAGTCTCCTCTCCCATCGAACGTGGAAACCCTCGCCAATCTCCGAAGCCGATCGCCCTCCCTCACCGAAGCCCCGGCGTCAACGAAGCCTCGCCGATCTCCCTCACCGAAGCCCCGATCGCCGATCTCCCTCACCGAAGCCCCGATCGCCGATCTCCCTCACCGAAGCCCCGGCGTCAACGAAGCCTCGCCGATCTCCCTCACCGAAGCCCCGCCGCACCCTCGCCGATCTCCGGTGGTCCTACAGCCACCTCGTGTCTCCCTCACCGAAGCCCCGCCGCACCCTCGCCGATCTCCCGTGGTCCTACAGCCACCTCGTGAGTTTCTCAATTTTTTTTTTTTTTTGTAATTTGAATGTAGTTCTGTGTCTTGATTGTTTAGGTTCTGATATGGATTTCTGTGGTTTTCATTTGATTATTTGAATGTGTTTGTTTCATATATGGATTTGAGTAGATTTGATTTGTTATTTGAATGGATTTGTTTCAGATATGGGGTTTGAGTGGATTTGATTATGTTATCTGAATTGGTTAGTTTCAGATATGGGTTTGAGTGGATTTGATTATGTTATCTGAATTGGTTAGTTTCAGATATGGGTTTGAGTGGATTTCATTTCCAACACTTCAAAATCCTACTGTTTTTTTTTCTATCTACAGTAGGATTATTTTTTCGGATAAACAGAAGTGTTTAATGGTTTTTAGTTGAGTGGTTCTCATTTGGACATATTTTTCATTTTTATGATCTTTATTCAACTCACACTGTCTGAAATTGGATGTGCGAATGGCAGATATTTTTCAGCAATATATTTGTGAAATATTGGCTGAACACTCTGATATCATGTCTCTAGAAGTCAGAGTACCAAACTACTAGTATTTCCTGATGTGCACATGATTATGTTAGTTGCATTCATCATTACCATTACAGATGATGTTGATCATGGTTGAAAGACTTCAAATATTTTGGATAAATTTGTCTGCTTGCTTTAGTAAATGATTTCTGATTTTTCTTTTACTATGAATTCTGTTGGCTCTCATGTCATTCTTTATCCCTATAAATTGATCAGATTGCAAAGCACGACGATGAGAGGGCTTAAATATTGCACATTGATATTGTATTGTAGTATTCTTCAAGTGCGTACCCACAGGCTATATGGATCTGCATAATACTATTGATTGATATGCTGGGTATAGATCATGTAGCATGGGAGTTTTAGTGGACTCTATTTGAATGTCAAGAAATTCTTAAAACCATGATAAGTTGCTTGTGATCCATACATATTTAGTCATCTTGTGTTGTTGTCTTGTGAATCATTTCCTTCCAGTATTTTCAATCTTCATCACATAGGTTTTCTTTTTTTCTAACAGCACCATCTTCTGCTTCATGTTATAATCCTACTGTTCCAAGCTAAAAGCATTGTGCTCTATCACTTGCAATCAAAGACTTCCATTTTCTCTTTTGAGGCTTCCAAGCAACTATGTCAGAAAGTGTAAGTGTTTACCTTTTGTATACCAAGTTTTGATGGAATGTATGAATGAATGAATTTTCTTAGCTAATTTTTTACAACAGGTCAATAGCCTACGTAATTCAAATGTTAGGCCACTTCCCGCGCATATTCGGCCACGTGAATGTCGTTGTAAGAAAGGCGAATGTCCAATTTATACTTCTCGTCAAGAACATAGTAAAGGTCGGAGATTTTATTGTTGTCCTTTTAACAGGGTGAGTTAATTGATTTCAATTATTTTCAAGTTTTTCATTACTAATGAGTGAGATCTAATACACATTCTTTTTTTGTTTGTCATTTTTTCCTATGTAGACTTCTCAAGACTGTCGATTTTTTGAATGGATCGATGACACGGATGATCCAATTGTTGAATTGAAGTTTCAACTAGAAAACCATGAAGAGACCATGAAAAAATATTTGAAGATGATGAACAATAGGCTGATAGTGATTATGTGGTGCTTAATTGGTCTCTTGGTTATTCAATGTATCAAAGCAATATGTTAGAGACGAATGCATTTTCAATGATGTTTATGTTGTTGTTGGATGTTCAAATAGCTATGTTCAATCCATGAAACTTGTCGTTATTTGGTGAATTGTTGTTATTTGGTGAAAAATTTTGTTGGATGTTCAATTAGCTATGTTTGTGGCTTTGAATCCCAAAGATGTTATGGCCTATGATCAAGTTTGGAATCAGTTGTAGGTGGACCTTTGTACTGAATAAGAAGAAGTACAATTTCAAGAATTTGCATGAAAGTAATGAGAAGATATGAGAAAGTAGGTATTTTATATCAGTGTGTTGTCTAAAACTTGTGAGGGCATGGCTGGATTACTAGCATCTATTCACACAATTCTGTATGGAGAAAGTTTATCTTATGTTCTTTAAATTCTGGTGAATACAGAATGACTCAGAAATGCTTATTGTCTAAATATCTTATGTACTGTAAGTGGCCTTCTGTATCGAATAAAAGCCAATTTAAAGAATTTGCCTGGAAGTAATGAGAAAAAGGATGTGAAGGATTAAGTTCATATCAGTATATGGTTTAAAATAATTTATTAGGAAGTGACTGGATTACTGGCAGGGTGGAGAAAGTTTTTTCTCATACTCTTTTAGTCCTGATGGTTGGAGAATCACACAAAATGCTTTTTGTCAAGTACTTCGGTAATAAAACCTCTTTAGAGGCATATTTATTCAACTCTAAATTGCCTCTTCAGCTTGAAGAAGTTTTTAGAGTGTATTGTTATGGCTTCCAATATAACACTGATTTAAGAAAATGCAAAGATATTGTTTTGCAACTAATATAACCTCTACTCCATGTGGATTTATTGTAGATTTGAAGCCTCTAGACTTTTGTGCTCTCTTTTGAATTTTCCTCTCTTAATATTATGCTGCTCTGAAGATGCTTAAAACCCTTATAATGAGCCACATATCATCTCCGAGAAGCTTAGAACCTTACGCATAGCATCTTTTCCTGGGATACCTGTTGATGTTTTGATTTATAAAATGTGTTCTCATCCTAGATATTTATTTCCTTTGTCCTTCCGTCAATTATATTTTGTAATCTCTTTGTCCTATAAAACCTTCTTCATGAAGAAATACTAAAGATACAAAGTCTTGAAGTGCTAAGCATAAAATATTGGGATTGCTGACCAAATACAAAGTTTGTTAAAAATTTCAAAAAAATCTGGAGCACTTGCTGTTTTTTAAAAGATTTATATCTCAGGTGCTCTCAGACATGGGCATAAACTGGGGAATAGTTTGTGTAGATCATTTATTTATACCTTTCATCCCATGCTCCCAACTTCAAAATGCAGGGCTGCTGCTCCTACCACTATCCATCAAAAACCAAGTCTCATATACCTCATCACATATGGCAGTGTTATAAAATTGGATCCTTGGCCAATGCTGTGTCAGATGCTCTTACAAAACGACCACCATGTTCAGCTGCTGCGAGCAACTGTTGCTGGATGGACAGTTGCGACCAACAGATGCTCTTTTTCTTTTTTTAATACTTTAATCATAAAAAACAGCAAACAAAACAAGAGAACAATGGAGAGAACAATGGAGAGAACAATCCCCTACACAAGAAACAACAAACAAAACACAGTTCCTCAAACCAGATAATCAATCCCCTACTCAACCAGCAAATATAGAGAGAACAATACAAGAGAACCGTAGAAGCACTTTCTGTGAACAATGGATGGTCCGGACTCATCATACTCTCCCTTCGATATCCACATCTGCAAAAGCACACTCAGTGAGACTCCACATTTTCTTCGCTAGTGTTTACTAAAAACTAAGGAAAAAGTGCAATGAATTGAAATGAAGATGGGTCTAAAAAAGCACCTGAGATTTGTTCAAGCATTGTGAAAAGATGGGACTAAAAAATAAATTCACCAGGTAAGAATCACCTTCAAAAACATACAATTCATTGGATTATACACCTTCAAAAAAAAAAATGAAATCAAATGAAGTATACACCTTAAAATAAAAAATCTAATTGTGTATCTATTGAACACTGCTTTATAAAATGAGTGGTCATACAAGGTCAAGTCTTGGTCTAGGTGATCCCTAATGCAATCAAAACTGAAGATTTCATTCAAAATGTGAATCTGAGAGAAAAAATGTAAGCCAATCCTTTATATTCACAAAGAGACATCCAAAGCTAACATCATTAGAAATGCACATTTCAAATACCAAACAATATAATAGAAATGCATTTTTTCAAACATAACACAACAAGTGCATCATTTAGTTTTGAACACTTAAATATCAAGTAGAACTTCAAAGTATTCAACACTTACATTTGCTTGAGTTTTTACTACCCTGAGTGCCAATAATATTAATCTGTGCTCCTCCATTCTTCAGAATAATTTGACGCTTGACTCATTTGAGTAGGATAAAAAAGGGATTCTTGCGCCTACATATATGAATGTACATATTAATGACCATTTGGAAAAGTAAAAAAATATTTAAAATGTATTTTACATACGAATATACCTGAAGCAATTGAGTCATTGAAGTCATTCCTTGACTACTATTGTAGTTCCCAACCGTTGGCGCAAAGGGTTGAGGGCTCTCAATGGCATTGTGGGACGCATGTTGAGTTTGAGAGCTTTGACCTCGTGATCTCTTCTCCAACACACCGATCCATCTTTTTTGAGGCTTCCCTCCCACAGTCTTCTTTCCTCTTCTTTTGAAGCCTTTAGCAGCCTCGACATTCGAAATGCTATCCACCTCATCTTGCACATTATCATCTTGACAATTTTGAGATGATTTTCTCAAATCTTCCTCAACCTCCTTCATTAAATCATTTGTGCGGCGTTTAAGTAGGTCTGTTGAATGGTGTGTTTCAGCTCCCTTGGATGCCACTTGAATGAGACCATGACTTAATTCTTGAAAACGCCTTCCCAATTCAGAAATAGGGTCAACCTGTAATGAAGAAGAATACATAACTTTACAATAAAATCATACAATCAACTCATAACATTTTTCAATCAATATAATAAACACATATCAACCTGTATTGAAGAAGAACAAATATCATGCACCACACCAGATTTTGCATCTCTTGTCCACCTCTTCAAGATATATTGTGGTGGAAGAAATTTGATGTTTCTGTGATCAAGAACTTTTAGAACATGGCAACATTGGATACCCATAAATTCAAATTTTTTGCAGCTACAGGTAACCATTTCAGTAGCTGAATCAAACAAAATGGTTCTTTCATTGCCACGGTCTCGGTGAACTTTGTACTCTATCACAGTCCCCATCTCCCCATGAAAGTAGATAGAACAATTAAGAGATTTTCCATATTCTGCTTGAAACAATTCAAGGATCTCTGGTGTATAAACATTTGCAACACATGACACCATCAAAGTGTGATATGGAATTACCGGTACAGTATTCGTCATCTTGAAATCAGCACTCAATTCACTTTCACGCCGGTCATCCATAACCCTATCAAAATGCTGAAAGAAACGTAGCGGATCATGCTTTGAGTTCAAGTAGCGTCTCAGAAGAGCATTAAAGCTTTCACTACGTTGTGTACTCTTCATGTCCGCGCAAAATGTGTCTCTCCCATACACTAGAGCCCATTTCTCCTTTTCAGCAAAAGTTTGTTGTAGCCATTTATTGTCCTGAAGATTGTAATTTTCAAGCATGTTATTCCAAGCAGCTAGGAACTCCTCCTCCGTCTCGTACCCAAATATACAAGCATAGAAGGAACTTCTGAAACCTTCAATGGCATAAAGATGTCCAATATGCTTTGTTGCATTTTGGGTCAAGTGCCACACACATAGCCGATGACGAGTCTCTGGTAGAACAACTGAAATTGCTTTGGCCATCGCCGCTGACTGATCTGTTAGAATAGTCTTAGGATGTCTCCCAGACATTGCTTGAAGAAAAGTTTCAAACAACCAAATAAATGAGTCAGCTGTCTCATCATAAAGTAATGCCCACCAAAAATAATTGTTTGCCGATGATTATTCACCCCAACGAATGGTGCAAATGGTCTTCCATGATTATTTGTACGATAGGTCGTGTCGAAGCAAATTACATCACCATAATGTGCATAATCGACGATAGACCTAGCATCGGCCCAAAACACATTTGTTATTTGTTCATCGGCATCAAGTTGCATTGAGTGAAAGAAAGACGGATTTTGCTTTTGCTTATTCTTGAAATACTGAATAAGAGCACCCGCAATTCCATTCTCCATTCTTGTTTCCCTTTTGGTGCGCAGGTAAGACTTCACATCATTCAAAATAAAACCAAGATTTCTTCTTCCTCCAACTTGTCCACTCATCAAATCCATAACTGCTTTTGGCGCTAATCCTGAACCATCTATGATATCAACCTGAGCAGCTTGAGCTTTTCCAATTTTTCTATGTGACCTCAAATTATGGCGCAAGGGGGTTGATACAAGATCATGATTATGATTTTGTTCAAATTTAGTGACATGATAAGCACCAGAAGACTGATAAGAGATAATCATATGTGCCTCACATCCTGTTCTTGTATCGGGTTGTGGGTGCAAGACTTGTCGCTTATCAACCCCTTTCCTCCCTTCTTTAGAACAACAAAATTTTCTCTTTCTCACTATGCCATTGGACTTGAATGCATCACTTTTTCGGATACTAAATCCAATTGACCTTGCATATGTGTTGTAGAATTGATGGGCACTATCTTCAGAATCAAATGCCATACCAACTTCAGGTATACCATTATAGCTACATTCACCCACAATCTCATTGTCTCCTTCCATAACAACTCAGTGTTCACCTATAAGAAGAAAACATAATTTAGAACATTTAACAAGACAACTGGAAGGAAAGGATTCACAAGACAACAACACAAGATGACTAAATATGTATGGATCATAAATATGTATGGATCATAAATATGTATGGAATGACATGAGAGCCAACAGAATTCATAGTAAAAGAAAAATCAGAAATCATTTACTAAAGCAAGCAGACAAATTTATCCAAAATATTTGAAGTCTTTCAACCATGATCAACATCATCTGTAATGGTAATGATGAATGCAACTAACATAATCATGTGCACATCAGGAAATACTAGTAGTTTGGTACTCTGACTTCTAGAGACATGATATCAGAGTGTTCAGCCAATATTTCACAAATATATTGCTGAAAAATATCTGCCATTCGCACATCCAATTTCAGACAGTGTGAGTTGAATAAAGATCATAAAAATGAAAAATATGTCCAAATGAGAACCACTCAACTAAAAACCATTAAACACTTCTGTTTATCCGAAAAAATAATCCTACTGTAGATAGAAAAAAAAACAGTAGGATTTTGAAGTGTTGGAAATGAAATCCACTCAAACCCATATCTGAAACTAACCAATTCAGATAACATAATCAAATCCACTCAAACCCCATATCTGAAACTAACCAATTCAGATAACATAATCAAATCCACTCAAACCCCATATCTGAAACAAATCCATTCAAATAACAAATCAAATCTACTCAAATCCATATATGAAACAAACACATTCAAATAATCAAATGAAAACCACAGAAATCCATATCAGAACCTAAACAATCAAGACAGAGCTACATTCAAATTACAAAAAAAAAAAAAATTGAGAAACTCACGAGGTGGCTGTAGGACCACGGGAGATCGGCGAGGGTGCGGCGGGGCTTCGGTGAGGGAGACACGAGGTGGCTGTAGGACCACCGGAGATCGGCGAGGGTGCGGCGGGGCTTCGGTGAGGGAGATCGGCGAGGCTTCGTTGACGCCGGGGCTTCGGTGAGGGAGATCGGCGATCGGGGCTTCGGTGAGGGAGATCGGCGATCGGGGCTTCGGTGAGGGAGATCGGCGAGGCTTCGTTGACGCCGGGGCTTCGGTGAGGGAGGGCGATCGGCTTCGGAGATTGGCGAGGGTTTCCACGTTCGATGGGAGAGGAGACTACACAGAGAAAGTCGGGGAAATCGTCACTACACAGAGAAAGTCGGGGAAGTCGTCAACAAGTCGTCCACGTGACGACCACGTGATCGCCCATCCACGCGTCGCCCATCCGCGCTCCTCTCCACGCGTCGCCCATCCGCGGGAGCTCCACAGAGAAAGTCTGTGGAGTCTCCACAGAGACTCCGAACCCGATGTCATGCACTACATATGAATAAAAATGAGATACAGACCCAGAGATTTTGGTTTCCAATCCGGAAAAGATCTATATTAGAGTAATATTATATTTTACTTATTTTCCATAAATAACTTAATTTTATACTTATAATATAAAACATTATAAATATGATTTTTTTTTAAAAAATTACAATATTAAAAATACAACCAAATTTGGATACTCACATCATGTGTAGATTTAAATATAGATATTCAATAATATATACATGTGTCGGATCATAAAAACAAATGACAATGAAATAAACACATCATAATAGGTTTATGGTGTCTTTGTAGGGGGGAACTTCTTCCATCTGGAGAATCACACTGAAAAAAGGTGTGTTGTGTGACTGCTGAATGTGCATTGGTCCAATGACTCATACATGTGAATGTACAATCTATTTAAAAACTTGCTATCTAAAATCAGTGGATCAGTCGATCCAGATTAGATCAATTGTTAACCTGATTTGATCAACTTATTTACTCTACAGACATGAATAAATTTCTCACAGTGGATCATCCGAGTCAAATCAAATAGATCAGTTGACTCTTATCAGGATCTTGATCTAACTTTGTTAACTCGACGATTAAAAAAAAATCATATACGGTTCACTTGATTAACAATATCCAATAATCTAACTTTTGATTAAAAAAATTAATGATTAATACATAACTTCTTTTCTTGATTTTGTTTATCTAAAGTTGAATGTGATTGTGGTTGTATTTGGTTTGCATTGAATTGATATTGAAATATAAGTAAAATGTTACATATTCCAATGTATGTTTCATACATATTTGATTATATTTAAATTTAAAAATAAATTTTTGTATTAAACTTTATTCAGGTGATCCACTGTTTGGGCAATTCAAGTGATGAAAACGGTCATCCCAGCAGTGTTTTGGGCAATTTGGTTGGGAAGAAACAAGTGTATCTTCGCAGGGCAACACTTCTACGTGGAAAATGTTTAGGAGGAGGCTTTGATGTTCATTTCAACTTGGGGCTGTGCACTAGGGGGAACGAGTTTTGTGAGATTGGCAAGAGGGGTGCTGCGGATTGACCCGGGCTAGTCGGCGGCATTTTAAAGCCCGGTTTACTAATGGCAAATTGAATATTATTACATAGGGTTTTTTAGTTTTCAGTCTCGGTAAACATATCTATTTAGGGATCGATCCCTCACTTATTCATATTTTGATTTTAGTCCTTAGATTTAAAGGATACGTTCCTTTTTAGTTTTTCCCAGAGACTAAAAACGAAACCAAATAATTTAGGGATATGTCTTTCTCAGAGACTAAAAAGAAACATATCTTTTAAATCTAAGAACTAAAATTAAAATATCAAGAATTAAGGGATCGATTACTAAATCCTATGATTTATGAAGACTTAAAAATAAAAATCCCTATTACATAATATATAGTTTTTTGGGAGGGTGGGTCACTAATGCTTGATTACCCCTCTGATCTGTTTAGTTTTTCTATTTATAAAGGAACGCTAATAAAAAATTAAACTCCACGTTTCATTATAAAAAGAAAACGGAAAAAGAAGAAGACGAAGAAACGCATCATGAACAAACATGAGCACGACCGCCGACCAATAATATAACTCCATTGAAGTGATTGAACCATAAAAGCCAATCAATGACGTGGCCAAACCAAAATTTCGTTGACCATGGATGAGAGATATCATGTAAACCAGCTGTCCTTATTCCATATGTAAAGTAATACATATATAATCATACAATTAAATATATATATAAAAAAAAAGTTTCTTCACATTACACTGTGCTTCCCATTTAAGCACACTTTCATCAGTTCAATTCAATGGCAACATCTACGGTGATGAATCCCTCCATCACAGCCAGAATCACAGACCTCACCATCTCCCTCTCCCTGCTCTCCCTCTTCCCCCTCTCCGTCTTCGCGGCCGCCCGACCCCTATCACGCTTGATCCTCAACTCCCACTCCCTATGGGCCGAACCCGCCGCCTCCATCGAACACACGATAAGCCATGACGTCGATCTCTTCATACGCACCGAGGCGATCTTCGTCGCAGTCTCATACACCGTTCTAATCCTCATAATGTTCGCCATGGTCCGCCTCTCCGGCCGTCGCCCACCCTTCCTCGAACAGTTTTCGACGATCGAACGATCGTGGGACGCCTCGAAGATCGTCATCCGCCTCTTCCTCTCCCTCTTGATCGTCCTCTTCATCTTCGTATCAGCCGCTTCGATCGCCATCATGTCCACGACCGCCGACGTGGCATGTCTTGTGGTATTGATTCCTCTGTTTTTACTTATTCTGGGTCTAACATGGACGACCCGCCTTTTGGTCTCGCTCGTTGAGGGGAGTTTTCGGGGAAAGGCCGTGCTGAGGAGGGTCAGCGAGCTCATAAGGCGTAAGCGGCGGGTTTCGCTTATCAGGTACCTGTGTTTGGTTTCACTATGTGCGATCGTGGGGATTTATGTCTTCGGATATCTTAATAGGAGTCTTCCATTTGGAAGAACTAGGATGATAGCAATCGAGTCGCGGGTGTTCATGTCTGAAGGTTATGGGACTGATGATGACCGGAAGAGCTCCGTGGATTGGTTCGCGCTCGGGTTGGTTGTTGTGAATGTGAATTGGATTTTGTATGTGTTTAACTTAGCGGGCTACGCCGTGTTCTGCTTTCAGTGTAGGAGGAACGTTGGTTGGGATGCGATGATGGTGTCACCGCCGCTTGTGGTGCAGAGTGAGAGTGTGGGGTTTACTGAGCAGGATTTGGGAGTTTGATTTTAAGTCCTCCTTTGATATGATCAGTGTGTTCTCTTCTTCTTCTCTGAGTTTTGCTTTCAAAGTCTTTCTTAAGTCGGGTCTTGGTATCCTGAAACAGAATATATGGGTAAAGCAACTACAAGAAACAAATTATTTAGTAATAACTCTTGAATTCTCAGCATGTGTCTTTTGCCCTGTTTTTGCTATGATTTTGAGGGTTTGAGGCAGTGCGCCTTACATCAGAATGGGGAGTAACGAAGAGAAAATTTGATAGTTTTAGATGTGGAGGATTTCAAAGTCAAGGTTTTGATAAGATTTTAAGAATTTTGGTTGGGTAATTACTGTTTTTTATTTGAATAAATTTGTTAGTACCTTTTTTTGAATTTTTAGGATTTATTTTAGATTTTTAATTAAGATTATGTTAAGTGGTTTTGACATGTAAATTAAAATGTCACTTGTGGACATATTATCATTCAAGGATTTCAGAAGAGGGAGTTAAGAGAGAGAATACCTATTGGGTTTTTTTCATTTAAGGCTTTAACATTGAAGCTTAATTAACCAGGTTTTAAGTGTTGTTAATTAGGTGAACCACATAGGTTTTTTTTTTCTCTCTCGTCTAATGGACGGTCTGGGGATGCGGCGCTTACTCTCGTGATCCAAAAATCTTTGGTTTGAAACCCAAAGAAGCGGATTCTAAAATCTTTAATTTGGATCCGCGGTCATTTTACCTAATTCCCCACAACGGAATCCACTCCACCGCTAAACCAAATGGGCTCTAATAATGACAACGGATCTACTCAATTTGACTCAGTTGATCCGATCAGAAAACCTACTGATTTGCTCCATCTCCGTTGGACAGTAAGTTTTTATACAGATGTTTTGATTACTCCTCTCCTTCTTCCTTTTCTTTTCTTTTTACTTGATCGTCGAAAATCGTTCCCCAACTGCTACATCAACAGAGAAAAATGATTGAGCCTGCATTGCCTGATAAGGACTGGATTTGAAGATGTATATGGTGACTTCTTTTAACGTTATTAGGTCATCCTTGGAGGAAGCTTCCTTAAGAGAGAATTTTATACCCTCCTTGGATTTGTCTACACGAAAGTTTTTGTTCACATGCAATAGGAACACATCAACTAAAGATCCATGGTATGTATCCATCGAGCGTGCGAATCTGATTTACCAAAAAAAAAAAAAAAAGTAGGCGAATCCGACAAAGTCAATTGACTTCCAAAGCATTTTCCATGGAAATTAATTCTATTTAAATAATTCAGACATGGTAACACGTTAACTTCTAAAAAGGATGTTATCACCAAAGTCTCATGACCACTAATTTCTTGTGATTCAAGTTTTGGGTCTTGGTCGCATTCGATTGCGTAACGATACATAGAATATTTTAAGATAAATAAATATTTTAATATAAGAATATTTTATTTAAACATCGTGGTCTACTTATTAATAGTTATTTTTTAAACTTATTTAAAAAATACGTATTTATTTGACTTATCACTTAAAATAAGTTAAGTGTTTGTTTTAAATGTTTATTGTAAGTATTGATTGACAAGTAAGTATTTTTTAATAAGTAAATAATTTGACGCATATTTAAAATATAAATCTTTCCATTTTATAAAATGTAATAAATCAAATCTCAATAAAAAAAAATATTTCATAAACTGAACATAAATATTCTTCTATAAACACTATAAATAAAAAATTATTTTTTTGATTGATTCAAACCATTTTTCACATAAAATATCATTATTTATATTATCTATATTTCTAAATCAACACTTAAAATCAATAGTCCGCATAATCAAACACCCCAAGAGAGGATCCCACCAGCTTGAAGACCATTATAAATTACTACTAATGGTGAACAAAAGAGACCCTCATAACCAAGACTAGTTGGGGGAAAAAAGAAAAAATGAAACCAAAAAAGATCACCTCGGGAGACTCATCTCCACCACTCCCAATCTCTTCTATCCTATGGGTTGCCCTCACCCTTCCTTTCAAAAACCCAAAACTTATTGTCTCAAATATGCTCCTCGTGCTTACAGTGTCCAGCCTCCTGACACTCGGGTTGAACCTGACCCTGAATCCAGTGGAGTCCGACATGGAATCCAAGGCAGCCCTCCTCCCCACAGAGGATCCGAACAGCCCAGAAGCGGAGGAGACCATAAATGGAATCCTCAAAGACTTCCGAGAGCTTCTCGGGATAGAACTAGCCTTCATGGTCCCATTTTTTATCATCGGCCTGTACACGCTAGTCTCGGTGGTCTACTCCTCCGCCGTGACGTACCACGACAAACCCCTCACCCTCGACGCAATGCTTTCGGACATCAAGTGGGCATGGAAGGGGCCCGCCATCACTTCGCTCTACTTCGCTGCGTTCGCCATGGCATACATGTTTGGCATCGTCATCGTCTCCATGTTAATCAAAGGCGCTGCAGGGGCGGTCGTCCTGATCGCCGTGGTGGTCATTCTCACGTCGCTGTACGGCCTCTACTTGATAGCTGTTGGGATGGTCAGCCTCGTCACATCTGTCCTGGAAGAAGACTGTTATGGCATGGAAGCAATCAAGAAAGCGAGGGAACTCACCAAAGGTAGGAGGCTTCAAGGGTTCGAGCTCGTTCTCATCGAATTTGTTGTGAACTTGGTTGTGGTAGCTCTCGTGAATCCCAAACAGGCCTCAGGATCCATGGTCCCAACAGTGATGACGATGTTCATCAGCTGCTTGTTTAAGATGATCATGTTTATGGTCTTCACAGTGTTCTATTATGACTGCAAGAAGAGCAGTGGAGAGGAGGTGGTGGTGGTGCCAGGGACAAAGGGGTACACCATGCTTCTTGCCGGTGAAGCGGTATAAGTTCAGTCCATGTTATAATTAATCATCGTATTGATTAATTATTACCGGCCTGTAAGATATATAATATGCATTATAACCAGCTGTAAGATATCTTATATATAATATCAATAATGATTCCTGGCCTTCAACTTTTCAGGCCCCATGATGTGGTAAGTGTATATTGTCTGTTATACCATTTACTTGATAACTACCTTAACATGTATCCCTTGATTATGGAGTATCATTTAATTCTGAAAATTCTGTATTTATTCACCATTAATGGATTCTTAAAATCTTGTAACAATATTTGAGAGGGACCGAAGAAACCATTGATGTTGAAACAATTGAAAATCTGTCTTGTATGTGAAATGAGGAGGTTTTGCATTACCGAATTGATTTTGTTTATGAAGAATACGTGGGAGCAAATCGAAAATTCTATTTTTGAGGAGAAGACACGAAATCGTTTTTTTTTTTTCGATTTGGATCTCACATCAATGTCTCTCAGATCAGGTTTGACATTATTAGATTCGTAAAAAAATTGTGTTTTGCGTTTTGTTTTAAATATTTAAACACAATTTTTTTTCATGTATTGAATGTCATTTATCACATTTTGATTTGTTTTTGTTTCAATATCTAAATGTAACACTCGATACCGTTACATTTTATATATGAGTAGTTTGTTTGATGTTACTGCTACATTGTTGACAATGTAATTTTTCAAATCTATATTATTTTTGTTGCATTCGTAAATGTAACAGTCAACCGCATTGAGTTTTTTTTGCTCCGATGTCTTTAGGTTTTTAACTTGGATCTACGATGATGCCTCTCGGTCGTGGAAACTCTACTGCCGATCCGAAATAAGGGATCTTCTCAATTTGACTCAGCTAATTGAATAAAAAAAAATGGATAAATGCATTTGGACCCCCCTGAAATTTTCAAAACCTACATAAACACTCTCTAAAGTTTAAAAACATGTACTTACACCCCATGCCATTATATTTTTTTCATTAAGATGTGATAAAAGTAATTTAAAATTACTATTTTACCCTTAACTATCTAAATATCAATAGAAAAAATCAATTAATTAATTTTAGATATGCTTTATGAAAATTAACTTATACAATAATTAATTCTTTAAATACTTCTTGGTGCATTTTTGCAAGAATTAAGTTATATAATAATTAATTAAAATGTGAAAACAACCAAAAAAAAAAAAAAACATAATAAAGATTTAATTCAAATGGTAAAATAGTACTTTTATCTTATCTTAATAGAAAATCAAGTTACAGAGGGTGTAAATGCATATTTTGAACTATAAAGAATGTTTCTGCAGGTTTAGATAACTTGAAGGGTTCCAAAACTCATTTTACCCTAGAAAAATCTATTGATTTGATCCCTCATCTTCGTTGGCCGTTAGAAATAGCTCTCCTACATTAATTTTAATAGAAAAATGAGTGAGCCAGCTTTGTCTGATAAGGACTGGATTTAAAGATTCATATTGACTTCTTTTAACAAAAGTCATCTTGGTGCATCGAATGACTTTGATTTTTTTTGAAGGATACTTCGATGAAGCTTCCTTAGGAAGGGACTTTTATACTCTCCTCATGGATTTTTTATTTTTATTTTTATTTTTTTGGCGTGTCACCTTGGATTTATCTACACAAAATTTTTAGTTTTAGGACGAATTTCTGAAATTATTCATATAATTTGATTTTTTAAGAATTTTTTTTTACATGAAAAAAGTTTTCCAAAAAATGAAAACCATCTTCCACGTTTGGTTGTAATGATGTTATTTTATGGAAAATGATTTTTGTCGTTTGTTTTCCTGTAAAATGTTAACATTAAATTGTTTTGTAGTGTTTGGTTATATAAATTTAAAAATATTATTTTTCATATATATGCATTAATGTCAAATTATGAATATAAAAAATATAATAACCATAAACAAATCAAAATCATTAATAAATTTTATTACAAGAATTGTTCTTGCATTACATTTATTTATAATAAAGATACCTACATTATTTTATCTTACTCATGGAAAATGTCTAACAGGAAAAAAACTTCAAGTACTATTGTAAACCCGAATTTCAAAATTGAATTTAAAATTTGAATTTTGAATTTAAATTTCAAAGTGGGATCCAATTGAAGTATATATGAGATATTTAGATTTCCTATAGTTACTTTGTGTTATTCCGATATAAATTTGATGGGCTAAATTTACATTGACATATTTTTTAACTTTTTGAATTTTGATTTTTAGTTAAAAAAAAAACAATTCTTAAGTAAATAATATTTTAGTTAGGTGTTTTTTAATATTAAAAAAATTCATGAAAAAAGTTTTTAGTTACAAAAACTCTTATTTATGGGATATCAATCTAATTTATGAGATATAAATCATTTTATATATTTTTCCATACCTATATCCTAAAATCTCTCTAATTCAAACCAAAACATTTATCATAATTCAAAAAATCTGTTAAGATTTAATTAAATCTAGATATTTTTAAGGTTTTGCATTTTATTTTTAAACCTAACAACACAATGTTTTCCATATAATATCAAAATTCTATTAAAATTTATTATAAGGACATATTATAATATCATATGACATAATTTTTAAAATTTACAAAATCAAATTTATATGAAAATTTTATTATTAAATTATAAATAATAATTTTAAATTTTTTAAAATATCATTTAATTCAATGAAATGTATTTTTACATCTTTTAAATATTAAAAAAATTGGTTTAAAATATTTAAATCTATAATATTCATGGAAAAAATAAGTCACATAGAACTTTTGAGAAGCTTTTAAAAAATATGGAGTTCTTAACCCCTCAAGATGCCAAAATAGGGATTTGAAAAGTTACAGAAATAGTTTTCTATAACCGTTTCTTTCAATCCCTCTCGAACATCCTTATGTAATTAAAAAGTAAAGTTTTTAATCAATTTTACATTGAAACAAACGGACCCTTTGTTAGACACAAACCCACACCCAGTAAGAAAAACAAATACAAAACACAGTCCGAACGCAAATGTTTGAATGTTCTATTCCCATGATTAGGGAATTGGAACCCACCCTGTCCTACCTAAACTTAATCCTGATTTTTCAAAAAAAATAATATTATGCTTTCCTTTATTTAGAAGCTAAGTAATTTTGTCAAAGCATCATATATGTAGATTTTCAATTGTAAAGAAAAGAAAAATTTAGATGAGCTAAAATTTAGAATAGATTGTGTGCTCCTTATAATAATTATAAAAAGCCTACATTCATCTTAAAATTTTTTGAGGATAAACGATCTTGACGTAATACATTTTTTCATGTATCTTAATACTTCAATATTCAAATAATAATAATAAGGGAAAAATCCATATAACCCCTTAAATCTGTCTGATATTCATATAAACCCCTGACTTTTATGATAGTCTATATAATCCCCTGTAAACACAATGAAAATTCTAATACCCCTCTCCATTAGTTAAGTTAACCAAACGTTGACTGGCCTTTAACCCCACATTAAAAGTTATTGTTGGGGTTATCTGTGTTTTTTTCAAGTTTACAGGAATTTATTTGAATTATTTCATTATATCTAGGTTAGGGTAACGAAATATTTTAGGAATATTTCAATTTTGTCTGTGGTTAATTAATTCAGAGGGTTGTTTTTTATTTTGGTTATGTTTCTAGAGGTTATTTGAATTTCAGAAAAAGATAGGAGGTTATCTAGATTTACGTGTGTTTGTAAAGGGTTATATGAATTTTTTCCTAATAATAAAGTATTAAAATTAGGGTAAAATGCATTTGGACTCCTTGGAGTTTTCAAAACCCACAAAAACACCCCCTAAAGTTTAAAAGCATGCACTTTCACCTCTTGCTATTATATATTTTTTGTTAAGATGTGACAAAAGTAATTTAAAACTATTATTTTACCTTTAACTAGCTAAATATTCATAGAAAAAATTAATCAATTAATTTATTATATGTTTTATGAATATTAACTTATAAAATAATTAACTCGTCAAATACATCTGAATGCATTTTGTGAGAATTAAATCATGTAATAATAATAATTAATTAAAAGGTGAAAACAACCTTTCAAAAAAAAGTAAAAACATGATAAAGATTTAATTAAAAGAATAAAATTGTACTTTTATCTTATCTTAATAGAAAATCAAATTATAAGGGGGTGTAATTACATTTTTTTAAACTATGAAGAGTGTTTTTATAGGTTTAGAAAACTTTCAGAGGATCCAAACGCATTATACCCTTAAAATTTAACATGACCTATTTTACATTATAGTCAGCACGACCTTTTCTTCACATTGACTAAAAAATACACAATTTTATCGTCGTCACTTGATATACAACGTTTTTAGTTTTTTATTTGTATATTGATTGTTTAGGCGAAATTAATTCTATTTGAATAATTCAGACATTGTAAGACACGTTAACTTCTAAAAACAATGTTATCACCCAAGTCATCATGACCAATTATTTCTTGTAATTTAAGTTTAGGGTCTTGTTCACAATCGCTTGTATTCCGAGGGAAATTATATAGATTATTTTAGAATAAATAAATATTTCAATATAAATACCATGGTCTCCTGATTCATGAAGGTTAAAAGAATTTTTAAATTTATTTATTCTTGTTCTACATCTACTCTTCTGCCTATGTGCCTAACACTTTGGACAAATTCTTAAAATGGGGTCTTGTATTCACACAAATTTTCTTATGGTTATTATCAACATAAATTTTTTTTGAAAATTTTAAAAGTTTTAAAAAATATTTTAGGTAAGATAAATACAAATGCCAATAAAATGGGAATAAAATTAGACAATTTTTTTTTAAAAAAAAAAGATTAAAAAAAATCTCATGTGTTTAGAAAAATATAAAAATTAAAACAAATAAATTGTTAAAAAAATAAATAAACAAAAGCAAATATGACAAAAAAACGTGAACCCAATCGGATAACATTCATTGTAAATCAAATAATGAATGAAATAAAATCACAATAAAATAAACAAATAACAAATAAAGAGGAAATGCATAAATTTCTAAAAACTAAAAAATCTAAAAAGAAAATTTAAAATCCCAATAAAATATGCACCATCAATTGAGGTCCGACATAGATTCCAAGGCTGCCCTCCTCCCCACAGAGGATCCCACCAGCCCGGAAGCCAAGGAGACCGTGAACGGACTCCTCAAAGACTCCCGAGAGCTTCTCAGGATAGAACTAGCCTTCATGGTCCCATTTTTTATCATCAGCCTGTACACGCTAGTCTCGGTGGTCTACTCCTCCGCTGTGACGTACCATGACAAACCCCTCACCCTCGGCGCCATGCTTTCGGACATCTCCTGATCGTCGGGGTGGTCCTTCTCACGTCTACTTGACAACTGTTTGGATGGTCAGCCTTGTCGTGTCTCCCATGGAAGAAGACTGTTATGGCATGGGAGCAATCAAGAAAGCGAGGGAACTCACCAATGGTAGGAGGCTTCAAGGGTTCGCGCTCGTTCTCATCGAATCTGTTGTGAGCTTTGTTGTGGTAGCTCTCGTGAATCCCAAACAGACCTCAGGATCCATGGTCCAAACAGTGATGACGATGTTCATCAGCTGCTTGTTAAAGATGATCATGTTTATGGTCTTCACAGTGTTGAATTATGACTGCAAGAAGAGCAGTGGAGAGGAGGTGGTGGTGCCAGGGACAAAGGGGTACACCCATGCTTCTTGAAGCGGTATAAGTTGGTGTTTCAGTCCATGTTATAATCCTCGCATTATAACCTGTAAGATATTTAATATGCATGAGTGTTTGAGTGTTTCGGATGTTGATGACTCAATGCAGATATATAATAGAAAAAAGTGTTGGTGCGAATAACTGACCTGTAAAACAAAAGAGCTTCCTCTCTCTAATAAAAATATGGTGGCGTATGAATTGTACCCTCAAACTCTGCAACAGCATAGATCTTTTCTACTTCTTATGCAAATTTTGTGGCGCAAATGCATAAACTTGAAAAGTAAATAATCAAATGATAGTTTCATAGAAAGGCTAGTCATGATTACATATGGAAGATCTTGTACAAATCACAACCAATGAAACAGTTGAATTTGCTTGTCGATCACATACAGGAAAGTTGTACAATCTTCTAAGCTTGGTCATTGAGAATTACAAGCTAATGGTCATGATAATTCTGAGATGAGCCTGTGAAATCAAGCCATCATGACTGCTGAGGCAGATAAGTATTTATAAAACCTGATGTATGAGATACATGGATCTGTAAATCCATAATTGGAAGCTCATTTAGACTCTGATCGTGTCTCAATTTCTGTGCAAGATCGAATATTCAGGAGTGTATCTTGCCCACATCCTTTGAAAGAAAGTCCTGCATCTCCAAGAAAATAAAACACATTAATTCTCTGCATCGGTAAGAACGAGTCAAAGAAGGAAATTGAACTTGAGAAATGATGCAGTTGTAAAGTTATATGCACAAGAACAGAGTTAGAAGTCATGCCTTAGTCCTTTCATTTATCTTCACTGCAGTCAGTATAATCCTTCACCATCAAAATTTCGCCGCAGAACTTCTTGGGCACCTGTTCTAATTCTTTACCTTCCTGCCATGCTTGTCCAACTAACACTCCCGGTCCGGCATGACGAATGTAAATAACCAGATGATCATCGAACGGGAAAGGGTGTTTTTCTGGGAATAAAAAACCAGAAAGAGGAAAATGATTTCAGACAAAAAGTACTTTTGCATCCTGATTGAAATGCTCCAGAGAGGAAGGTTGGCTATATGGATACCATATGGAATTTGCAGGGAAGTGTTATGCTTGTGTACCCCAAGTCAATGACAAGTTTGTTTAGTCATTCCATATGAAAATAGTGGGAGAAAATATCAAGAAAGCGAGGGAACTCACCAAAGGTAGGAGGCTTCAAGGGTTCGCGCTCGTCCTCATCATCTCTGTTGTAAGCTTTGTTGTGGTAGCTCTCGTGAATCCCAAACAGGTCTCAGGATCCATAGGATCCATGGTCCAAACAGTGATGGCGATGTTCATCGGCTACTTGTTTAAGATGATCATGTTTATGGTCTTCACAGTGTTCTATTATGACTGCAAGAAGAGCAGTGGAGAGGAGGTGGTGGTGGTGCCAGGGACAAAGGGGTACACCATGATTCTTGCCGGTGAAGCGGTATAAGTTCAGTCCATGTTATAATTAATCATCGTATTGATTAATTATTACCGGCCTGTAAGATATATAATATATATGCATTATAACCAGCTGTGAGATATTTTATATATAATATATAAGATTTTTAAGTGAAGGTTTGGATAAGATTTTAAGAATGTTTAATGACTATTTATGACATATAAATTAAAATGTCACTTATGGCAAGGACGACGGACTTGTACATTCAAAGGAATTATCCCAGGAAGACTGCTACTTCCACTCAATTTTTTTGTTGATTAAGTTGGATGTGATTAACAGTTAGTTTTCATAATTAAATAAAATTTGTGGCATTGGTAATTATGAAAATACTACTTAATATTTAAGGATATAATTAAAGTTCACCTCCCAATCAAGATAAATTCCTAGTTCCGCTATTCAGTACTCTCCACTGTGTTTCTCGTCTCAGAAGAGAGAGAATATATCTATTGAGGGTTTTTCGTTTAAGGCACATTTAAACTTGATTAACTGGATATTAAGTGTTGTTAATTAGGTGAACCACATTGAGTTTTTTTTCTCCGATGTCTTTAGGTTTTTAACTTGGATCTACGATCTACCGCTGATCCCAAATAAGGGATCTACTTAATTTGACTCAACTAATTGGATAAAAAAAATGGATAAAATGCATTTGGACCCTTCTGAAGTTTCAAAACCTACATAAACACTCTCTAAAGTTTAAAAACATGTACTTACACCCCTTGCCATTATATTTTTTCATTAAGATGTGATAAAAGTAATTTAAAAATACTATTTTACCCTTAACTATCTAAATAATGGTTTTTATTTTATTTTATTTATTTGCTGATTCTTATCAAACTTTTTATTGAATAATTCAAAAGTCATTCAACAATCATACTCTTGGATATTTCATTTACAATCACAATTTAAGAATTCTTGAATTTACTAAAGATTGAATAAAACATCTTCAGAATTCAAAATGTAACAGAGCTACATCAAAAAATTCCTTACAACTCTAATGAAAAGTTAACTCTCCGTAGAAGGTTTTTTTTTTAACTTATCATCCTTGTTTGAGCCTCCACTTTCTTGCAACTCTCCTCTAACATCTACTTTCCATAGAGGATTGTGCTTTATCCCTCTATAAAAAGCATTGCATAGATTGAAATATAATTAAGTATAATGGAAAATGTGTTCACTTTCAAAACAATAGAAAAAAAATAGATTCTAGTATTGAATTCCCACAACATAATCACAATGTTGAATAAATTTAGCAAAACAATATATATTTCTAAAAAAAAGAATTACACTTACCAAGTTAACGTGGGTGGGGGATCATGTATTGCATGAAATTGAACGACTCCTGTGTTGAGGCTACCTCCCTCAAACGTGACTTTACAAATTGAACGAATCCTCTTTGTTTGTAGCTTTACTTCCTTGTAGTTCTCCTCCCATATCGACTCTCCATAGAGGGTTGAGATTCATCCCTGTATATAAAAATATTGCATAGTTGAAAATATAATCAAGTCAATGGATGGTATATTCACTTTTACAACATCAAAAAAAATTAATGAATGAGCAATTTGTCCATGGAAAAATATTTTTAATATATTTATAATAGTGATAATGATTATAAGGAGTCAAGAGGAAGACATGCTGACAAAAACACAAAGCATCGTTAGAAACAAGTGGGATTCAAGCAACCATCATCACTCTCGATAGTAAAAGAAACCATTATGGCTTTATAGGCCATCATATGTTTATGGTTCTTATTGGCAAGATTAAGACTATCTAGTTGTTCAGTTTATATTCTAGTTAATTCCATCTAGTAGCTCTAGCTAGCATTTGAATATTGGAATGCATGATAATTGCCACTCATCTTTCATGTTAATTAGGATATTTAATTAGTATGTTAAATTTGCTAAGTTCGCCCTTTGCATATAGTTGTTACCTGTTAGTAAACTAGAACCTATAGTTGTAGCTATATATATATTTTTTTGAAATAAAGTTGTAGCTACTATTAAATCCAACATCTTTTTTTGGTAAGGATGTAAGTCCAACACTTAGGAAAGCTTATGATAGTACTACAAAGGCAATGGCAATTTTGTGCCTCCTAGGTTTATGTGAATTTTAAGATGTGAGGGGTTCAAAAGATCTTGTCTCATCAACTGTGGAAATGGAGTATTAACACTTCAAATAAAAAAAAACACTTTGGTCTTGTTTTTTTGCTAATTGATGCACCATATCTTGTATGAGACTTTAAAACATTGATACCTGTCTTATCTGCATACAATGTTTTTATGTATAGGTTTTTTAAAGAACGGTGGATACACTTTTAAACCACCCATTTTTTGTAAATTCAGCATAACAACATTAACACCAACATGTAATTAAAACATTTCAATTCTACCGGGCAACATGCAGACATAAATATGAAATGGATGATATGTGATCATCTGATAAGCTCAGATCTCTTAAGAAAATTTGACCTAGAGTTATATTATGGGATTATTAATGTTCATTTTCACTCTGTCTTTTCCCTTTCAGACTGAGCCGGCATTGTAGTTATGTTGGGCTATCGGAGAGCATGGAGATGCACATCCAACAAGGAGGCAGCAAGGGAACTATTTGAGAGCCTAGAATTACTTAAAACAAAAAAAAAATTAATTAGAGGTCCTTGTGAACTCCTGTCTATTATTTTTAGGTCTCTAAAAATTTTAAAATTTTTTTTGGATCCTTAAGACGGTGAAAAATTATCTTCAAGTCTCTCCACCTGGATGTTGTTCAAAAATATTAAAAATGTCATTGCCCAATTATGCGAATGTTAATAATATATTAGGGTGTAATAACAATGTATTGAATATACTTAATATGAAAAAATAGTTCGAAGGGCATTTTATGCAAATGCTAATAATGTAATGGAGAATGTTAACAGTGTACTAAAATAATTAGACAACGAGCATTTTCAATATATTTTAACAATATTTGATTGGAGAGACCTAAAGATAATTTTTCATAGCTTTTAGAGACCTAAAAAACTTGAAAAAAAAACTCCAGGGAGGGTGACAACATGACCCTCATTAATTTCCCCATAAACAAATTATTTTGTTCAACATAATAATAATCCTCCCAAAATGAGGATGAACACGCGCTTTACACAATGTCCACTTTTCCACACCACCCAAAACCACCGTCACCAAATCGATGGATCATGGACCTCTCATGGTAATGGCAAGGTCACAAGATCACAAGATATTTATATTTTTAAGAGGGATTTATTTTTAAATTATTTAATTTTTTTTTAATCCTTGGTAAAGAATAAAAAGAACGTAATTTTTAAATTTGAAGACTTAAATTAAAATATAAAAAAACAAAGAATCAATCACTAAATTATATAATTTATAAGAATTTAAAAATAAAAATCTTAAAAACAAAAAATAAAAATGAAAAGTATGCGAATCCGACAAAGTCCATTGACTTCTCAAGCATTTTCCACGGAAATTAACTAGAAATGATGTCATCATGACCACTTATTTGTTGTGATTCAAGTTTTGGGTCTTGGTCACATCCGCTTGGGTAACGATATATAGAATATTTTAGTATAAATAAATATTTTAATATAAAAATATTTCAGTATAAATACCGTGGTCTCCTGATTAATAGTTGTTTTTAAACTTATTTATTCTTGTTCATATTTGGTTAGATGAAAAATAAGTAATCATTTGTGTTAATTTTAAATATTTATTATAAGTAGTTATCAATGAATAGGTATTTTTAATGAGCAAGCAATTTGACGCTCATTTAGAATATCAATTTTTCCATTTTATATGAATTAATGAACCAAATCTTAATAAATAAATAATTTATAACTGGACGTAAATACTTTTCTATAAACACTATAAATAATAATTTATTTTTCTTATCAGATCAAACAGTTGTTCAAGCAAAATATTATCACTTATATTATCTATATTTATAAATCAATACCTTAAGCCGAACCAAAGACCTTCAAATGGCCTGAAGACTAATATTATAAATTACTACTAATGGTGAACAAAAGAGATCCTAATAACCAAGATTAGTAGAGGGTAAAAAAGTTACTAGACGCTAAACGTTTTGACGGGGGATTAATCAGGCATTAGGGATTCATTAGAACATTGATTCTGATACATACTTCATTAGGAGATAGTGTACAAATGAAGGGCTGTACAATTAATTGACTTTGCTCATCTTATGAACTAAAACATTATAGCCGGCATGACATTTTCATCCCCTCAACTAAAATATACACTATTTTATCGTCGTCACTTCGTATATGACATTTTTAGTTTTTTATTTGTATATTTATTAACTGTTACGATGTATATTGATTGCTTAGCCGAATCTAACGAAGTCAATTGACTTCTGAAGGGTAATTAATTCTATTTGAATAATTCAGACATTGTAACACACCTCAACTTCTAAAAACAATGTTATCACCCAAGTCAACATGACCAATTATTTCTTGAAATTTTAGAGTCTTGTTCGCAATCGCTTGTAATCCGAGGATAATTATTTAGATTATTTTATTTTAGAATAAATAAATATTTCATTATAAATACCATGGTATCCTCATTCATGAAAGGTTAGAAGAATTTTTAAATTTATTTATTCTTGTTCTACATCTATTCTTCTGCCCATCTGCCTAACACTTGAGTTGCAAAATAATAGAAATAGTTGGCTAAGTGAGACTTTGGACAAATTCTTAAAATGGAGTCTTGTATTCACGTAAATTTTCTTATGGTTATTGTCAACATAAATTTTTTTTTGAAACCTTCAAATATTTTGATTGACTTTTCACGGCTCATCATTTCTTGGATCTTGAATTCCAATTCTTTTGATTATATCAAACCATCTTAACAAAAAAAAATTAAAAAGAATAAATTTCTGGGTTTTCTTCCTATAGTCATATTCAATCCATCGAATATTACAAACTCATCAAAGAACACAAGGGTTTTGATGCACACGATCTTATTTGCAGCCCCATCTACTATCCAATGACAGTCAGTCCCCTAGCCGACTATATGCTCAATCTACACTTAATAGTTGTGTATGTTTGATCAATTTTTTTTTTATTTTTTTATAAAAATAAAAATACATACTAATATGTACTTCATGATGAGAGGAAGGTGTACAAAACAGGGCTGTACAGTTCATTTTCCAACGCGGAATTGACTTTTCTCCATCTCATAAATTAATCGACTAGTCTCCATCACCCTCAAAGTTGGTTTCCATAAAACTCACCCTGAAGGCCACTCTATAAATTAGAGCTAATGAATGGTGAACAAAAGAGATCCTAATAACCAAGACTAGCAGAAGGAAAAAAAAAATGAAACCAGAAAAGATCACCTCCGGAGACTCATCTCCACCACTCCCGGCCTCTTCTATCCTATGGGTTTCCCTCACCCTTCCTTTCAAAAACCCAAAGCTCATGATCTCAAACATGCTCCTCGTGCTTACGGTGTACAGCCTCCTGGCACTTGGGTTGAACCTGACCCAGGGTCCAGTGACGTCGGACATGGATTCCAAGGCTGCCCTCCTCCCCAAAGAGGATCCCACCAGCCCGGAGGGCCAGGAGACCGTGAACGGACTCCTCAAAGACTCCCGAGAGCTTCTCAGGATAGAACTAGCCTTCATGGTCCCATTTTTTATCATCAGCCTGTACTCGCTCGTCACGGTGGTCTACTCCTCCGCCGTGACGTACCACGACAAAGCCCTCACCCTCGGCGCCATGCTTTCGGACATCAAGTGGGCGTGGAAAGGGCCCACCATCACTTCGCTCTACATCGCTGCGTTCACGGTGGCATACGTGTTTGTCATCGTCAGCGTCAGCGTCATCGTCATCGTCTCCATGTTCATCATCAAAGGTGCTGCAGGGGCAGTCGTCCCTTCACCGACTTTGATCGTGGTGGTGGTCCTTCTCACGTCGCTGTACTACCTCTACTTGATGGCTGTTTGGATGGTCAGCCTCGTCGCATCTGTCCTGGAAGAAGACTGTTATGGCATGGAAGCAATCAAGAAAGCAAGGGAACTCACCAAAGGTAGGAAGCTTCAAGGGTTCGCGCTCGTCCTCATCATCTATGTTGTAAGATATGTTGTGGTAGCTCTCGTGAATCCCAAACAGGTCTCAGGATCCATAGGATCCATGGTCCAAACAGTGATGGCGATGTTCATCGGCTACTTGTTTAAGATGATCATGTTTATGGTCTTCACAGTGTTCTATTATGACTGCAAGAAGAGCAGTGGAGAGGAGGTGGTGGTGGTGCCAGGGACAAAGGGGTACACCATGCTTCTTGCCGGTGAAGTGGTAAAAGTTCAGTCCGTGTTATAATTAATCATCGTATTGATTATTACCGGCCTGTAAGATATATAATATATATGCATTATAACCAGCTGTAAGATATTTTATATATAATATATAAGATTTTTAATTGAAGGTTTGAATAAGATTTTAAGAATGTTTAATGACTATTTATGACATATAAATTAAAATGTCACTTATGGCAAGGACGACGGACTTGTACATTCAAAGGAATTATCCCAGGAAGACTGCTACTTCCACTCAATTTTTTTGTTGATTAAGTTGGATGTGATTAACAGTTAGTTTTCATAATTAAATAAAATTTGTGGCATTGGTAATTATGAAAATACTACTTAATATTTAAGGATATAACTAAAGTTCACCTCCCAATCAAGATAAATTCCCAGTTCCGCTATTCAGTACTCTCCACTGTGTTTCTCATCTCAGAAGAGAGAGAATATATCTATTGAGGTTTTTTCGTTTAAGGCACATTTAAACTTGATTAATTGGATTCTTATCAAAATTTCTATTGAATAATTCAAAAGTCATTCAACAATCATACTCTTGGATATTTCATTCATAATCACAATTTAAGAATTCTTGAATTCACTAAAGATTGAATAAAACATCTTCAGAATTCAAAATGTAACAGAGTTATATCAAAAAAATTCCTTACAACTCTAATAAAAAGCCAACTCTCCGTATAAGGTTTTTTTTTTAAATAATCATCCTTATTTGAGCCTCCACTTTCTTGCAACTCTCCTCCAACATCGACTTTCCATAGAGGATTGTGCTTTATCCCTCTATAAAAAGCATTGCATAGATTGAAATATAATTAAGTAATGAAAAATGTGTTCACTTTCAAAACAATAGAAAAAAAATAGATTCTAGTATTGAATTCCCACAACATAATCAACAATGTTTGCATGAAATTGCATGTATTGCATGAAATTGAACGACTGCTATGTTGAGGCTATCTTTCTCAAACGTGACTTTACAAATTGAACGAATGAATCCTCTTTGTTTGTAGCTTTACTTCCTTGTAGTTCTCCCATATCGACTCTCTATAGAGGGTTGAGATTCATCCCTGTATATAAAAACATTGCATAGTTGGAAATATAATCAAGTCAATGAATGGTATATTCACTTTTACAACATCAAAAAAAATTAATGAATGAGCAATTTGTCCATGGAAGAATATTTTTAATATATTTATAATAGTGATAATGATTATAAGGAATCAAGAGGAAGACATGCTGACAAAAACACAAAGCATCGTTAGAAGCAAGTGGGATTCAAGCAACCATCATCACTCTCGATAGTAAAAGAAACCATCATGTCTTTGTAGGCCATCATGTGTTTATGGTTCTTATTTGCAAGATTAAGACTATCTAGTTGTTCAGTTTATATTCTAGTTAATTCCATCTAGTAGCTCTAGCTAGCATTTGAATATTGGAATGCATGATAATTGCCACTCATCTTTTATGTTAATTAGGATATTTAATTAGTATGTTAAATTTGCTAAGTTCGCCCTTTGCATATAGTTGTTACCTGTTAGTAAACTAGAACCTATAGTTGTAGCTATATATATATTTTTTTGAAATAAAGTTGTAGCTACTATTAAATCCAACATCTTTTTTGGTAAGGATGTAAGTCCAAAACTTAGGAAATTAAAGCTTATGATAGTACTACAAAGGCAATGGCAATTTTGTGCCTCCTAGGTTTAGGTGAATTTTAAGATGTGAGGGGTTCAAAAGATCTTGTCTCATCAAATGTGGAAATGGAGTATTAACACTTCAAATAAAAAAAAACACTTTGGTCTTGTGTTTTGCTAATTGATGCACCATATCTTGTATGAGACTTTAAAACATTGATACCTGTCTTATCTGCATACAATGTTTTTATGTATAGGTTTTTTAAAGAATGGTGGATACACTTTTAAACCACCCATTTTTTGTAAATTCAACATAACAACATTAACACCAACATGTAATTAAAACATTCCAATTCTACCGGGCAACATGCAGACATAAATATGAAATGGATGATATGTGATCATCTGATAAGCTCAGATCTCTTAAGAAAATTTGACCTAGAGTTATATTATGGGATTATTAATGTTCATTTTCACTCTTTGTCTTTCCCCTTTCAGACTGAGCTAGCATTGTAGTTATGTTGGGCTATCGGAGAGCATGGAGATGCACATCCAACAAGGAGGCAGCAAGGGAACTATTTGAGAGCCTAGAATTACTTAAAACAAAGAAAAAATTAATTAGATGTCCTTGTGAACTCATGTCTATTATTTTTAGGTCTCTAAAAATTTTAAAGTTTTTTTAAAATCTTTAAGACGATGAAAAAGTATTTTCAGATCTCTCCACCTGGATGTTGTTCAAAAATATTAAAAATGTCATTGCCCAATTATGCGAATGTTAATAATATACTAGGATATAATAACAATGTATTGAATATGCTTAATATGAAAAAATAGGGCGAAGGGCATTTTATGCAAATGTTAATAATGTAATGAAGAATGTTAACAGTGTACTAAAATAATTAAACGACGAACATTTTCTGTATATTTGAACAATATTTGATTAGAGAGACCAAAAGATAATTTTTCATAGCTTTTAGATACCTAAAAAACTTGAAAAAAAACTCCAGGGAGGGTGACCACATGACTCTAATTAATTTTCCCATAAACAAATTATTTTGTTCAACATAATAATAATCCTCCCAAAATGAGGATGAACACGCGCTTTACACAATGTCCACTTTTCCACACCACCCAAAACCCCCATCACCAATCGTTGGATGATGGACCTCTCATGGTGACGGCAAGGTCACAGGGTATTTATATCCACTTGAGTAATGGATCACAAGATTTTTACATTCTCCGGAGGGATTTATTTTTAAATTATTTAATTTTTTTTTAATCCTTGAGAAAGAATAAAAAGAACGTAATTTTTAAATTTGAAGACTTAAATTAAAATATAAAAAAATAAAAAATCAATCATTAAATTATATAGTTTATAAGAACCTAAGAATTAAAATTTTCAAAAAAAAATGGTTAATCCCATAAAGTCCATTACTTCTCAAGCATTTTTCATGGAAATTAACTAGAAATGATGTTATCACCAAAGTCATCATGACCACTTATTTGTTGTGATTCAAGTTTTGGGTCTTGGTCACATCCGCTTGGGTAACGAGATATAGAATATTTTAGTATAAATAAATATTTTAATATAAAAATATTTCAATATAAATACCGTGGTCTCGTGATTAATAGTTGTTTTTAAACTTATTTATTCTTGTTCATATTTGGTTCGATGAAAAATAAGTATTAATTTGTGTTAATTTTAAATATTTATTATAAGTAGTTATCGATGAATAGGTATTTTTAATAAGCAAGCAATTTGACGCTCATTTAGAATATCAATTTTTCCATTTTATATGAATTAATGAACCAAATCTTAATAAATAAATAATTTATAACTGGACATAAATACTCTTCTATAAACACTACAAATAATAATTTATTTTTCTTATCAGACCAAACGGTTGTTCAAGTAAAATATTATCACTTATATTATCTATACTTATAAATCAATACTTTAAGGCGAACCAAAGACCTCCAAAGAGGATCCTACTTGCCTGAAGACCATTATAAATTACTACTAATGGTGAACAAAAGAGATCCTAATAACCAAGATTAATAGAGGATAAAATAGTTAATTACTTGACGCTAAACGTTATGGGCTGGGTCAATCTAGGCCTAGACGGGGGATTAATCAGACACTAGGGATTCATTAGAACATTGATTCTAATACATACTTCATTAGGAGATAGTGTACAAATGAAGGGCTGTACAATTAATTGACTTTGCCCATCTTATGAACTAAAACATTATAGCCGGCATGACATTTTCATCCCATCAACTAAAATATACACTATACGACGTTTTTAGTTTTTTATTTGTATATTTATTAACTGTTATAATGTATATTGATTGCTTAGCCGAATCTAACGAAGTCAATTGACTTCCGAAGGGTAATTAATTCTATTTGAATAATTCAGACATTGTAACACACCTTAACTTCTAAAAACAATGTTATCACCTAAGTCATCATGACCAATTATTTCTTGTAATTTTAGGGCCTTGTTCGCAATCGCTTGTAATCCAAGGATAATTATTTAGATTATTTTATTTTAGAATAAATAAATATTTCATTATAAATACCATGGTATCCTGATTCATGAAAGGTTAGAAGAATTTTTAAATTTATTTATTCTTGTTCTACATCTATTCTTCTGCCCATCTGCCTAACACTTGAGTTGCAAAATAATAGAAATAGTTGGCTAAGTGAGACTTTGGACAAATTCTTAAAATGGAGTCTTGTATTCACATAAATTTTCTTATGGTTATTATCAACATAAATTTTTTTTTGAAACTTTCAAACATTTTGATTGACTTTTCACGGTTCATCATTTCTTGGATCTTGAATTCCAATTCTCTCAAACATTTTAATTATATCAAACCATCTTAACAAAAAAAAATTAAAAAGGAAAAATTTATGGGTTTTCTTCCTCCGGTCATATTCAATCCATCAACATTGCAAACTTGTCAAGGAACACAAGGGTTTTGATGCACACGATCTTATTTGCAGCCCCATCTACTATACAAAGACAGTCAGTCCCCTAGCCAACTATATGCTCAATCTACACTTAATAGTTGTGTATTTTTGATTAATTTTTTTTTTATTTTTTTATAAAAATAAAAATACATACTAATATGTACTTCATGATGAGAGGAGGGTGTACAAACAGGACTGTACAGTTCATTTTCCAACGCGGAATTGACTTTTCTCCATCTCATAAACTAATCGACTAGTCTCCATCACCCCCAAAGTTGGTTTCCATGAAACTAACCCTGAAGGCCACTCTATAAATTAGAGCTAATGGTGAACAAAAGAGATCCTGATAACCAAGACTAGCAGAAGGAAAAAAAAAAAAAATGAAACCAGAAAAGATCACCTCCGGAGACTCATCTCCACCACTCCGAGCCTCTTCTATCCTATGGGTTTCCCTCACCCTTCCTTTCAAAAACCCAAAGCTCATGATCTCAAACATGCTCATCGTGCTTACTGTGTACAGCCTCCTGGCACTTGGGTTGAACCTGACCCTGAGTCCAGTGATGTCGGACATGGATTCCAAGGCTGCCCTCCTCCCCAAAGAGGATCCCACCAGCCCGGAGGGCGAGGAGACCGTGAACGGACTCCTCAAAGACTCCCGAGAGCTTCTCAGGATAGAACTAGCCTTCATGGTCCCATTTTTTATCATCAGCCTGTACTCGCTCGTCACGGTGGTCTCTTCCTCCGCCGTGACGTACCACGACAAAGCCCTCACCCTCGGCGCCATGCTTTCGGACATCAAGTGGGCGTGGAAAGGGCCCGCCATCACTTCGCTCTACATCATCGCGTTCACGGTGGCATACCTGTTTGTCATCGTGTTTTCCACCATCGTCTCCATGTTGATCATCAAAGGCGCTGCTGGGATCGTCCTGATCGCCGTGGTGGTCATTCTCACGTCGCTGCACTACCTCTACTTGATGGCTGTTTGGATGGTCAGCCTCGTCGCATCTGTCCTGGAAGAAGACTGTTATGGCATGGAAGCAATCAAGAAAGCAAGGGAACTCACCAAAGGTAGGAGGCTTCAAGGGTTCGCGCTCGTCCTCATCATCTCTGTTGTAAGCTTTGTTGTGGTAGCTCTCGTGAATCCCAAACAGGCCTCAGGATCCATGGTCCAAACAGTGATGGCGATGTTCATCGGCTGCTTGTTTAAGATGATCATGTTTATGGTCTTCACAGTGTTCTATTATGACTGCAAGAAGAGCAGTGGAGAGGAGGTGGTGGTGGTGCCAGGGACAAAGGGGTACACCATGATTCTTGCCGTTGAAGCGATATAAGTTCAGTCCATGTTATAATTAATCATCGTATTGATTAAAATTATTACCGGCCTGTAAGATATATAATACGCATTATAACCAGCTCTAAGATATCTTATATATAATATCAATAATGATTCATTGGCCCTCAACTTTTCAGGCCCCATGATGTGGCAAGTGTACATTATTTATTATATCCTTTACTTGATAACTACCTTAACATGTATCCCTATGATTGTGGAGTATCATTTAATTCTGAAAATTCTGTATTTATTCACCATTAATGGATTCTTAAAATCTTGTAACAATATTTGAGAGGGACCGGAGAAACCATTGATGTTGAAACAATTAAAAATCTGTCTTGTATATGAAATGAGGAGGTTTTGCATTACCGAATTGATTTTGTTTATGAAGAATACGTGGGAGCAAATCGAAAATTCTATTTTTGAGGAGAAGGCACGAAATCGTTTTTTTTTTTTTCGATTTGGATCTCACATCAATGTCTCTCAGATCAGGTTTGACATTATTAGATTCGTAAAAAAATTGTGTTTTGCGTTTTGTTTTAAATATTTAAACACAATTTTTTTCATGTATTGAATGTCATTTATCACATTTTGATTTGTTTTTGTTTCAATATCTAAATGTAACACTCGATACCGTTACATTTTATATATGAGTAGTTTGTTTGATGTTACTGTTACATTGTTGACAATGTAATTTTTCAAATCTGTATTATTTTTGTTACATTCGTAAATGTAACAGTCAACCGCATTGAGTTTTTTTTGCTCCGATGTCTTTAGGTTTTTAACTTGGATCTACGAGGACGCCTCTCGGTCGTGGAAACTCTACCGCCGATCCGAAATAAGGGATCTTCTCAATTTGACTCAGCTAATTGATAAAAAAAAATGGATAAATGCATTTGGACCCCCCTGAAATTTTCAAAACCTACATAAACACTCTCTAAAGTTTAAAAACATGTACTTACACCCCATGCCATTATATTTTTTTCATTAAGATGTGATAAAAGTAATTTAAAATTACTATTTTACCCTTAACTATCTAAATATCAATAGAAAAAATCAATTAATTAATTTTAGATATGCTTTATGAAAATTAACTTATACAATAATTAATTCTTTAAATACTTCTTGGTGCATTTTTGTAAGAATTAAGTTATATAATAATTAATTAAAATGTGAAAACAACCTAAAAAAAAATGAAAACATAATAAAGATTTAATTAAAATGGTAAAATAGCATTTTTATTTTATCTTAATAAAAAATCAAGTTACAGAGGGTGTAAATGCATATTTTGAACTATAAAGAATGTTTCTGCAGGTTTAGATAACTTGAAGGGGTCCAAAACGCATTTTACCCTAAAAAATCTATTGATTTGATCCCTCATCTTCGTTGGCCGTTAGAAATAGCTCTCCTACATTAATTTTAATAGAAAAATGAGTGAGCCAGCTTTGTCTGATAAGGACTGGATTTAAAGATTCATATTGACTTCTTTTAACAAAAGTCATCTTGGTGAATTGAATGACTTTGATTTTTTTAAAAGGATACTTCGATGAAGCTTCCTCAGGACGGGACTTT
This sequence comes from Acorus gramineus, assembly GCA_030737835.1. Lineage (NCBI taxonomy): Eukaryota > Viridiplantae > Streptophyta > Magnoliopsida > Acorales > Acoraceae > Acorus > Acorus gramineus. Next base: position 13,525,497 of record CM060852.1, on the reverse strand, counting down.
TATACTCTCCTCATGGATTTTTTATTTTTATTTTTATTTTTTTGGCGTGTCACCTTGGATTTATCTACACAAAATTTTTAGTTTTAGGACGAATTTCTGAAATTATTCATATAATTTGATTTTTTAAGAATTTTTTTTTACATGAAAAAAGTTTTCCAAAAAATGAAAACCATCTTCCACGTTTGGTTGTAATGATGTTATTTTATGGAAAATGATTTTTGTCGTTTGTTTTCCTGTAAAATGTTAACATGAAATTGTTTTGCAGTGTTTGGTTATATAAATTTAAAAATATTATTTTTCATATATATGCATTAATGTCAAATTATGAATATAAAAAATATAATAACCATAAACAAATCAAAATCATTAATAAATTTTATTACAAGAATTGTTCTTGCATTACATTTATTTATAATAAAGATACCTACATTATTTTATCTTACTCATGGAAAATGTCTAACAGGAAAAAAACTTCAAGTACTATTGTAAACCCGAATTTCAAAATTGAATTTAAAATTTGAATTTTGAATTTAAATTTCAAAGTGGGATCCAATTGAAGTATATATGAGATATTTAGATTTCCTTAGTTACTTTGTGTTATTCCGATATAAACTTGATGGGCTAAATTTACATTGGACATATTTTTAAACTTTTTGAATTTTGATTTTTAGTTAAAAAAAAACAATTCTTAAGTAAATAATATTTTAGTTAGGTGTTTTTTAATATTAAAAAAATTCATGAAAAAAGTTTTTAGTTACAAAAACTCTTATTTATGGGATATCAAATTTAATTTATGAGATATAAATCATTTTATATATTTTTCCATACCTATATCTTAAAATTTCTCAAATTCAAACCAAAACATTTATCATAATTCAAAAAATCTGTTAAGATTTAATTAAATTTAGATATTTTTAAGTTTTGCATTTTATTTTCAAACCTAACAAGACAATGGTTTCCATATAATTTTGAAATGACATTAAAATTTATTATAAGGACATATTATAATATCATATGACATAATTTTTAAAATTTGCAATATCTAATTTATATTAAAAAATTATTATTAAATTATAAATAATAATTTTAAATTAAATTTTAGAAAATATCATTTAATTCAATGAAATGTATTTTTACATCTTTTAAATATTAAAAAAATTGATTTAAAATATTTAAATCTATAATATTCATGGAAAAAATAAGTCACATAGAACTTTTGAGAAGCTTTTAAAAAATATGGAGTTCTTAACCCCTCAAGATGCCAAAATAGGGATTTGAAAAGTTACAGAAATAGTTTTCTATAACCGTTTCTTTCAATCCCTCTCGAACATCCTTATGTAATTAAAAAGTAAAGTTTTTAATCAATTTTACATTGAAACAAACGGACCCTTTGTTAGACACAAACCCACACCCAGTAAGAAAAACAAATACAAAACACAGTCCGAACGCAAATGTTTGAATGTTCTATTCCCATGATTAGGGAATTGGAACCCACCCTGTCCTACCTAAACTTAATCCTGATTTTTCAAAAAAAATAATATTATGCTTTCCTTTATTTAGAAGCTAAGTAATTTTGTCAAAGCATCATATATGTAGATTTTCAATTGTAAAGAAAAGAAAAATTTAGATGAGCTAAAATTTAGAATAGATTGTGTGCTCCTTATAATAATTATAAAAAGCCTACATTCATCTTAAAATTTTTTGAGGATAAACGAACTTGACGTAATACATTTTTTCATGTATCTTAATACTTCAATATTCAAATAATAATAATAAGGGAAAAATCCATATAACCCCTTAAATCTGTCTGATATTCATATAACCCCCTGACTTTTATGATAGTCTATATAACCCCCTGTAAACCCAATGAAAATTCTAATACCCCCTTTGTTAGTTAAGTTAACCAAACGTTGACTGGCCTTTAACCCCACATTAAAAGTTATCGTTGGGGTCATCTGTGTTTTTTTCAAGTTTACATGAATTTATTTGAATTATTTCATTATATCTAGGTTAGGGTAATGAAATATTTTAGAAATATTTCAATTTTGTCAGTGGTTAATTAATTCAGAGGGTTGTTTTTTACTTTGGTTATGTTTCTAGAGGTTATTTGAATTTCAAAAAAAGATAGGAGGTTATCTAGATTTACGTATGTTTGTAAAGGGTTATATGAATTTTTTCCTAATAATAAAGTATTAAAATTAGGGTAAAATGCATTTGGACTCCTTGGAGTTTTCAAAACCCACAAAAACACCCCCTAAAGTTTAAAAGCATGCACTTTCACCTCTTGCTATTATATATTTTTTGTTAAGATGTGACAAAAGTAATTTAAAACTATTATTTTACCTTTAACTAGCTAAATATTCATAGAAAAAATTAATCAATTAATTTATTATATGTTTTATGAATATTAACTTATAAAATAATTAACTCGTCAAATACATCTGAATGCATTTTGTGAGAATTAAATCATGTAATAATAATAATTAATTAAAAGGTGAAAACAACCTTCCAAAAAAAAGTAAAAACATGATAAAGATTTAATTAAAAGAATAAAATTGTATTTTTATCTTATCTTAATAGAAAATCAAATTGTAGGGGGGGTGTAATTACATTTTTTTAAACTATAGAAAGTGTTTTTATAGGTTTAGAAAACTTCAGAGGATCCAAACGCATTTTACTCTTAAAAATTAAGATGACCTATTTTACATTATAGTCAGCACGACCTTTTCTTCACATTGACTAAAAAATACACTATTTTATCGTCGTCACTTGATATACAACGTTTTTAGTTTTTTATTTGTATATTGATTGTTTAGGCGAAATTAATTCTATTTGAATAATTCAGACATTGTAAGACACGTTAACTTCTAAAAACAATGTTATCACCCAAGTCATCATGACCAATTATTTCTTGTAATTTAAGTTTAGGGTCTTGTTCACAATCGCTTGTATTCCGAGGGAAATTATATAGATTATTTTAGAATAAATAAATATTTCAATATAAATACCATGGTCTCCTGATTCATGAAGGTAAAAAGAATTTTTAAATTTATTTATTCTTGTTCTACATCTACTCTTCTGCCTATGTGCCTAACACTTTGGACAAATTCTTAAAATGGGGTCTTGTATTCACACAAATTTTCTTATGGTTATTATCAACATAAATTTTTTTTGAAAATTTTAAAAGTTTTAAAAAATATTTTAGGTAAGATAAATACAAATGCCAATAAAATGGGAATAAAATTAGACAATTTTTTTTTAAAAAAAAAAGATTAAAAAAAATCTCATGTGTTTAGAAAAATATAAAAATTAAAACAAATAAATTGTTAAAAAAATAAATAAACAAAAGCAAATATGACAAAAAAACGTGAACCCAATCGGATAACATTCATTGTAAATCAAATAATGAATGAAATAAAATCACAATAAAATAAACAAATAACAAATAAAGAGGAAATGCATAAATTTCTAAAAACTAAAAAATCTAAAAAGAAAATTTAAAATCCCAATAAAATATGCACCATCAATTGAGGTCCGACATAGATTCCAAGGCTGCCCTCCTCCCCACAGAGGATCCCACCAGCCCGGAAGCCAAGGAGACCGTGAACGGACTCCTCAAAGACTCCCGAGAGCTTCTCTGGATAGAACTAGCCTTCATGGTCCCATTTTTCATCATCAGCCTGTACAATCTAGTCTCAGTGGTCTACTCCTCCGCTGTGACGTACCACGACAAAGCCCTCACCCTCGGCGCCATGCTTTCGGACATCAAGTGGGCGTGGAAAGGGCCCGCCATCACTTCGCTCTACATCATCGCGTTCACGGTGGCATACCTCTTTGTGTTTTCCACCATCATCTCCATGTTGATCATCAAAGGCGCTGCTGGGGTCGTCCTGATCGTCGTGGTGGTCCTTCTCACGTCGCTGTACTACCTCTACTTGACAACTGTTTGGATGGTCAGCCTTGTCGTGTCTCCCATGGAAGAAGACTGTTATGGCATGGGAGCAATCAAGAAAGCGAGGGAACTCACCAATGGTAGGAGGCTTCAAGGGTTCGCGCTCGTTCTCATCGAATCTGTTGTGAGCTTTGTTGTGGTAGCTCTCGTGAATCCCAAACAGACCTCAGGATCCATGGTCCAAACAGTGATGACGATGTTCATCAGCTGCTTGTTAAAGATGATCATGTTTATGGTCTTCACAGTGTTCAATTATGACTGCAAGAAGAGCAGTGGAGAGGAGGTGGTGGTGCCAGGGACAAAGGGGTACACCCATGCTTCTTGAAGCGGTATAAGTTGGTGTTTCAGTCCATGTTATAATCCTCGCATTATAACCTGTAAGATATTTAATATGCATGAGTGTTTGAGTGTTTCAGATGTTGATGACTCAATGCAGATATATAATAGAAAAAAGTGTTGGTGCGAATAACTGACCTGTAAAACAAAAGAGCTTCCTCTCTCTAATAAAAATATGGTGGCGTATGAATTGTACCCTCAAACTCTGCAACAGCATAGATCTTTTCTACTTCTTATGCAAATTTTGTGGCGCAAATGCATAAACTTGAAAAGTAAATAATCAAATGATAGTTTCATAGAAAGGCTAGTCATGATTACATATGGAAGATCTTGTACAAATCACAACCAATGAAACAGTTGAATTTGCTTGTCGATCACATACAGGAAAGTTGTACAATCTTCTAAGCTTGGTCATTGAGAATTACAAGCTAATGGTCATGATAATTCTGAGATGAGCCTGTGAAATCAAGCCATCATGACTGCTGAGGCAGATAAGTATTTATAAAACCTGATGTATGAGATACATGGATCTGTAAATCCATAATTGGAAGCTCATTTAGACTCTGATCGTGTCTCAATTTCTGTGCAAGATCGAATATTCAGGAGTGTATCTTGCCCACATCCTTTGAAAGAAAGTCCTGCATCTCCAAGAAAATAAAACACATTAATTCTCTGCATCAGTAAGAACGAGTCAAAGAAGGAAATTGAACTTGAGAAATGATGCAGTTGTAAAGTTATATGCACAAGAACAGAGTCAGAAGTCATGCCTTAGTCCTTTCATTTATCTTCACTGCGGTCAGTATGATCCTTCACCATCAAAATTTCGCCGCAGAACTTCTTGGGCACCTGTTCTAATTCTTTACCTTCCTGCCATGCTTGTCCAACTAACACTCCCGGTCCGGCATGACGAATGTAAATAACCAGATGATCATCGAACGGGAAAGGGTGTTTTTCTGGGCATATAAAACCAGAAAGAGGAAAATGATTTCAGACAAAAAGCATTTTTGCATCCTGATTGAAATGCTCCAGAGAGGAAGGTTGGCTATATGGGTACCATATGGAATTTGCAGGGAAGGGTTATGCTTGTGTACCCCAAGTCAATGACAAGTTTGTTTAGTCATTCCATATGAAAACAGTGGGAGAAAATATCCAAGCATTTTGTATGATTGACCACGCGAAAAGAGGGGAAAAAGACCATGAACTATTCAGATTGCAAGCGCTGAATATTAGCATAACAGTCATGAACAGATACACACAAGAAGATGAGCATTGCAACCTCTAGACCATTTATATCAGTAATCCAACATGCATATTAGAACTATACAAATCATCAGATATCAAAAAAGTCCAAATTCATATCAAATGTAACATACATACTGCCTATAAAAATGTGCAAATAATTTGTATTACATTTAAGCCAGCCATTCAGACTGGCAAAACAGCTTGGACTAGATCATTGGATGACCTCTGGAGTTTACCATTTCACTAGATGCCTTTGAATGGCTAGGAAACGGTACTACAACATGAATCGGTTCATCAGATGTTTATTTCTTGAAATGTGTTCATTGGATGTTTACTGCAATGATTTAGGGTCAAGGATCCCCCATGCAGTGAGCCCCCATATAAGCCCATGGATTTATGGGCATCAAGTATTCTATCCCAGAGATTGATTAAATATTGTGAACTTGGATCTCTTGATGATTCATTCAAATACAACTATAATAATATCCATAAAGGGAAAACAAAAGGAAACTGCATCGCTTTCAATTAATGTATAATACATCTTGAATTAATAATAACAAAGCTTTAGCGGCAAGCTTACCAGGCTTTGGGAAGCCCCCTGGGTAGTCTTGGAGATCAAGAACTCCATCCCCAAATTCAAATGCCAAATCACAAGGCTGTTCTGTTGGCATTACTTCTTTAAGTTGGCTCAGTGTGAAATACAATGGACTGGAGGAAGTGAATATGCTGCCAAAAAGTGATGCACCTGAACATATTCAAGAATGGCCAAGAGTTGGACAGGATAAAGAAAAAGAAAATAATGTCACCAGAATGTGTGTGTGTGCACGTAGAGAGCTAAAGAGAGAGAGAAAAAAGGCATAAGAAAAAGGAAAAAGAAGAAAATTGTCGAGATAAAAGAACATAACTTTACAGACCAGAAAGTTAGACATGCTGATAAGCAAAAAAATAGCTTCAATAGAAAAGTGAAAAACCAATTCAAGTCAACCAACAAAAGACCTTTTTCCGTGAAGAGGATGATTGTGGATCATGTTTGTACCGAACAAAAAAATCTAACAAATAACAAAACAAAAAGACTTTTTTCAACAGTTTCGGGTCAACATTATGAACGTTACCATGCCATAAAATCCAGATTAAAGGTAAATATAAATGATAATTTTCAAATCAATATGGCATTTTAATATCCTCTTTGTGTGTGTGTGTGTAGACTTTCTTCTAAAATTTTAACTCAGAGAATAAAGATTAAAGAAGCAGCTCCCCTTCCTTATTGAGAAGATTTGCAAAATCTCAAATATCATCACTAGTGCACCTAGTATTCCACATTTGACCCACAGATCAGATAAATCCTTTAACTTCCATTTAAATTACTAATGCCTTTGGTGATACAAGAACTTGAAGCAACATCATAATCTCAGACCTAATGGATATACTCAACTCAAGAACATAACATAATATGCAATCACTACCTACCATGTATTCCTCACAAATACAATGTAGGGGATCAAAGTTGTCAGTTAAAATGGCATCTGATTTACTACTCAAAATTCATTTAAAACATTATCTTACTGATCGTTTCAGAATTAAACATGGCGAAAACTTACGAGGAATTACTCGTCCATAAGTTTTCCCATCTTTGGCTCGAAAAATAGCCTGAAACATAAGAGAATCATAAGAACAATCTAACAAGCCGAATAATGTCCATTCCAATAATACATAACAAACAGAAAGTCGGAAGAAATCAAGTTGAGACTTGAGACCAACCACATTGAAGGCTTTCATCCAAGAAACAGTTGAAGGTCCTAGACAAGGATGTCTAATTAGTACTCCAAAATCCATCAGAAATCCTAAAGATGTAGTAGGAAAAATAAAACTCAACGCAAATACCTTTGCTGGTTCGACAACTCCACATCTCAAGCAGCATTGAATCATCATCTCTTGATAGCAAGCTAGACCCATTTAGCTTCACTAAGTTGGGATCATCATACCGCATTCCAGTTATTTCCCAGGCCCTCGATATGAGCCTGCATCGCCGCACAGCTTGCAAAATCTCAACCACTTATACTATTGCTTAAAATTTCACTCTAAGCACGTAATTTAAAAGAAAAGCATGAAAAAATAATACCTGTCCCTCAATAAATTCAGTAGCCGGTGCCGCCTCTCCTCCGGAACATCTCCAATTTTCTTCCTACAAAGATGTATGCACTACAATTAGGTAAAATCAATCATAAAACTATGAAAGATCAAATCATATGATCCAAGATATTTGACAGAATGCGCATTGGTGGTCGTGGTAAACTTATCAACAAATCGAATACAGATGGGATACCTATATATCTGTATCTACTCTTAAATATTTCAGATATGACTTTTCAGATTTAGAGCAACTATGGATATATTTTTTTTGAAAAGATATAAGAACTTTTATGGATACATCTACTCTTAAAACCCCCCGAGCAAGAGCAGACGAGGGATCTCCAATAAAAGTACAAGAAAAGAAATTCGAAAAGGAACAGATTCCTAATCGAAAAAAATACAAATAGGATAACTCCTCACAAACCAGGATAAACCCATAATAGATGAAAGGATTTTCAACATGAAGAATCATCTTCACCCAACCTCGAAGCAAGAACGAAATAAGAGCCCAAGTATTCTCCACATACACTCTTTTATTTTTAAAGATTTCTTCGTTCTGTGTCAACCAAATACTCCAACAAACCGCTTGAGGAATGAGCAATTGAAATTTAACATCATTACTAAGATCTCCTTTTTTCCTTCTAGAATAAACTCCACATTTCTTCAATGTCAAGAAAGCAACAGAGAGCCTTGCCTACCAACGACCAAATGTTCAAAGCAAAAAAGGACATCTAAAGGATAAATGTGCAATGTTTTCCTCTGCTCACCTGCATAGACTACACAAGACATCACCATCAGAAGACCATTTGGAACGATTAACCTTGCTTAGGAATTTATCTAAAGACAGCAGCCACATAAAAGCCCTTATTTTCAAGGGCGACCCCCAAATTAGATTATGAGTTCTTGTCAGAATGGGAAATAATGCCTTATTAAGCTTCCTATATAACGACTTTATCGAAAACCCATGTTGAGGAGCCATCTGACATGTCGGCACATCATCTTCTTCCAAATTTAAAACCACACCTTGAAGTAAAACCAAGTAAACAAGAAAGTTCCATAGCCTCATCATGAGTAAGGTCACAAAGCAATCGAGGGGACCAAATAATCGAATTCTCCCCACATGTGAAAAAATCACATATCATATCATCCACAGTAGAAGCCACCCGAAATAGGCATGAGAAAAGACTAGCCGGGGACGAACCTTGGAGTCAAGCATCTTTCCAAAATTTAATTTCAACACCATTACCCGGAATGAAGGTAGCTTCCTCTTTTATTGCCAATACACTGTCCAGGATATCTTTCCACAAAATAGTGTAATTATCTATGTATTTTTACCATAACCCATATGATTTACACGTATTTAAGTAATGTAAAACACTTGCATCTGTTATACACGAACTTTGTGACTATGATTGAAGTGATAAGTGACATATTAGGAACTGGGAGATATTAATTTGAATAAAATTGAGAATTCAAGGATCGTAGAAAAAAGAATGCAAGTGTTATAATATAATCGGATACGGATGTTTTTCGGATAATTAACAGACTTATCGAGCAGACCGTGGAGGATCACCATAGATAGGCGGCCGGATTGAACGAGGAGGGATCGAGCGGGACGAGCTCCTTGGGCGGATCAAGGAACGTCGCGACGTCCTCCTCGTCGAGATAGGACCTCCTCCCGCCGGGGAGCGGCTCGAACGGCTTCTCGTCCCACGCCGACAACGACGCCGACGAGATCACCTGAGAGCGCCCCGGAAACCGTGGTGGACGCCGTCCGCGCCGGCGGTCCCGCGCGGCCTCGCCGAACCCGAGGGACCCGAACCCTAGAAATCGGGAACGGTTTTGGCGGGAAAAGATGATGCTGCGGGTGGAGATGGTCGGGGAGTCGAAACCTATCGCGTTCATCTTTTGTTGGGGTAGACAGAGAAATGGAAGGGTTTTTGAGTGGGGTTTGCAGAAGAAAAGTTATATGCAAGATAAACGGGACAAAAGGTTTTATCTTTTGTCCCGTTTGCGATGGCAGCTCTCCGTTAGCATCACTATCCCGATAATATGATTTATTTTTAGACATACACTTATTCTAACATAAATGAATATAAATAAGGATAAAGTGATTTTATGTTTGGTTGTGTTTTGAATTATTCTTGTTGAGAAACATAAGAATAAAACTTTTATTATTTAGATAAAATGTGAATAAAGTGTGGATAAAGATTTATAAAATATGAAAAAATAATGATAGTTGATTTGACATGTGATTTATTAGAGGTGATGGCAGTTGATTTGACATGGAACCCACATATTCTTTGGATGGAATAACTTTAATTCTAAGGGTTGGTTGAAATCCACATACCAGTTTATTCTGCATAAGATATCCCAAAGTATACTAGGCATCCAAACAAGAAAAAAGAACTATTCTACCTAATTCTCAATTATTCTAAGGATTATTCTCGAAACAAACAGAGGCTTTGAATTCTTAGAATTTTAAGAACAGATTATATATATTAATTAACAATTGAATTTTTAGATCAACAAAAAGACATTTGAAAAAAAATTATTTATTACATGAAACCGAAATATCGGTACCTCTTTTGTGTTGATGTGTTTTGTCTTAATCTTTCATTTAAAATAAGAGAGAGAGAAACACATTCAAAATCAACTATAAAAATTACAGCAAAATCAAGATAAACATATTCATGAACAAATGTTATATTAAAAAAAATCAAGAGAACCCACCACATTTTCTTGAGACTGGGAAAAGAGGGGGGGGGGGGGGGGGTAGATGGAGGAGGGGGATAGAAAGAGAGCAAGAGAGAGACGGTGATGTTAATGGAGAGCAGCCATCGCACACAGCATCGATGAAGGGATGGGGGTGAGCAAAAGGTCAGCCCGCCATCCTTAGGTAATATATATATATATATATAAACCTCTCAAATTAATATAATTTATTCTTAAAATCACGTTAGTTTAGAGGGTTTTATCTTGCACTCTGCTTTTCCCACCCCATAAAACGTGGTGGAATTTTCTTGATTTTTTTTAATACAACATTTGTTTATAAGCGTGTGTCTTTTAACTTTATTATAATTCTCATAATCGATTTTGATTGTCATCCACTTTTTTTAAAAAAAATATCGTGACAAAACACATCAACACATAAGAGTCGGTGATATTTCAGTTTGTTGTAATAAATAAGCTTTTTTAAATATCTTTTTGGTGATATGAGAATTCAATTGTTAATTTTGAATATCTTTCTTCTTCTTTTTCTTTAACTTTAGAAGACACACAAAGAAGAGATGCTGACACACACACACGCAAGAACTAAGACTACCACAGTTTGGGACAAGGAGGAGAGAGCAGGTTAGGTTTATTTTCATAAACCAATCAATCATTTCCATAAATCATCTACAACTAAGTTTAAAGAAAAGATATGATTCATCACGACTATGTTAAAAAAATTACAAACCCCTAAAAAAAGAACTTAGAAATCCGTTAAAAAAACCAAAACCCTAAAGTAATCAATCAAAGCCAGGGGCTTCAGTTGATGCTTTTGGGGTGAGCGAAAAACCACATAGAACGAAAGGGAAGATTTTTTTTTTTTTTGGGGGGGGGGGTGAAAAATGAGAACCAATTGAAGAGGTAAACCGGTTGTGGGTTTTTTTTTTCAAATGGTCTTTCAATCGATTGAACGGCCCAATATTGCATCCCGCACGATTTTATGAAAGCCGCACGAGCTGCAACATATCATGACTTCACAATTGGAGTACATGGCCTCTTAAGGGGGTTCCTACATAGTGTATCGGCAGCTCATATAAGCCCGTGGGCCTGTGAATTTCTCCCAGCATGGTCTATTGGCATGGCATTAGCAACTATAGACCACGGCCCACGGGCTATGCCCATGCT